>CM060950.1:102049882-102386596 GCA_030765055.1 Mantis religiosa
TAGTTATGTATATCATGTCTATGTTCCATTTCAGATAAATGAGTTTTGACATAATTAAGAACAATAAATATGTACAAGTTTATCACTATCATGATTCTAAGTTTAATAAACAGCAGTCTATAGTACTCCCAACTATGTGACTTTGTAATTATTCATATCATCTTTTTCTGCAATAAAAGTACTTCCGTTACTTGGGTACTGCTTCCCCATAATAAGAAGCCATATGATAATGTACTATGGAAAAGGCAAAGTATGCAGATCGTATGAGTGTCAGGTATATAATTCATTAGATTTTTTATTAAATATGTAACTTGGGAGAGTTTACCTCTAATATACTTTCTGTGGTTCCCATGATAGCTTATCAACAATTACACCCAGAAATTTTACTTCATGCACATAACTATTTTTAGTAACATCCCTTATGCTGAAAAATAGTTGCTGAGTTTTAGCATCATTCAGTAATTCCAAACTGGCATTAATAAAAGTTGTATCATCAGCATAAAGAATCCTCGTAGTGTTCATAAAATGTGGTAGATCATTTATAATTAGCAAGAACAGTAGTGGGCCCAGAATCGAACCCTGAGGTACACCGCAATTGATTTCCCTCAATTCTGATTTTACCGTTCCAATACACACAACTTGCATTTGTCATTCTGTATAAGATTGAACAATTTCAAGGCAGTATCTCCTAAACCATAATAGGTTAATTTCCTTAGTAAATGAGTGATCCATGCAATCAAACGCCTTTAATAAAACACAGAAATTAGCCACTGCCTGACTCTTGTTTTCAAAAGCGTTTATTACATTTTTAACCAGCAAAATTATTGCATCCACAGTTGACCTACCTTTTCTAAAACCAAACTATGCATTGTTAATCAATTTTGCTTGCTCAAGGTAATTAACTAATTGGATTATTAATTTTTAGATGAGTCGTATTTATTACACATCTGCTTCACTTTCGTACCTATTTTGAGGACATGTTTCGCAAATCATCGTTTGCATCTTCGGCTCTTATGCGACTAAAGCTTGATCCAGTGGTGTGGGTAATTCTGGAGTTGTTGCTGCCATCTGTTGATTTAGTGATGAACTTAAATGTGGGATTCTCTTCTGGCGGGATTTCAAAGTTCATTAGTTGGTTTTTATGTTTTTCTATGTATATTCTCTCCCATATGACGAGTTCACTATGTTTTTGTACGTATTTTAGTAATTCGGTGCTATCTTCAATTTCATGATTTTCAGACCAGAAATGAGCTGCTATTGCGGACTTATCAATATTTTTGTATCTTAAGTGCCTGAAGTGTTCTTTCTTTCTAGTGCCTATGTTTCTTTTTGTCCTCCCTATGTAAATTTTTTCACAGTCTTTACACTTAATCTTGTAAATGCCTGACTTTTCCTCTGGTTTTATCTTATCAGTATTATTACTGTGAAGTAAGTTTTTAATGTTGTAATTGTTTTTTGGTGCCAATGTTATATTGCATTTCTTGAATATTTTTTGGAACTTTTTTGTGGCCCAGGGGTGGTAAGTAAATTTAGCAAATCTAATTTCTTGTTTTATTGGTGTGAGAGCTGTGATCTGTTTTAATCTCTTTTGAAGTTTGAATGATTTTAGTTTTTTATCTACAAGGTTTTTTCCATATCCATTTTTAATTGCAGTTTTTAAGATTTGATGGTATTTGTTTTTATATTCTTGCTGGCTGAGGGGTAGATTTACTAATCTGTGTGTGAGACCACTGGGTCTCGTAATTGAGTCTCAGTTGCTAAACATGCACTGATAGCCAAGTGATTATAGACAACTATGTAGGAGCTAGACCTATAAATGTTTGAATCCCTGACATTTTGAATTTTTTATTGTAGAAATACAAAATGTGTATTACACACATAGTAATATAACTTCCAATTGTTAAGGTTTACTTGATTTTATGGCATTTATGCTCAAACATAAAAACTGAAACACTACTGTTTTTAAACTAACTGAAATAAATGTTTTATTCCTATATGTAATATCAAATAAAAATGTATATCAAATTAGTATCGGGTATGTTAACCCTCTGTTTCTATTACTACCCTCATTCTGCGGGTCATGGATGAGAACAAATGCCTGTTGAAATTTTCACAAGAGTATACTTTGCATTATGTGCCAGCAACATTCATAACAGCTGAATGAGCCCAAGTGTTTACACAACCAGTATTAAGGTATTGCATTTATAAATTTTATATATATTATAAATTGCATTTATTTTGGAAACAACAATGTTATTTGCATTTATATAAATGAATTTGTTTAAAATTTTATTTATCTTCTGCAACAGAAACACAAGGCATTGCTATTAAAGTAACAATAATATAAAGAAGCGTGCACATCAAGGATTGGAGCTCATGTTGGTCCATTTACAAGACACATGCATTTTACCACTCTGCTACCATGCATGCAGTCAAGCCGCAAGGCATCTCCCTATCTGCCTGCATTGTTAGCATAGATGGTAACATGTCTTTCTCACGTACAAGAAATCTTGGCCATCGAATCTTGGCCATCGTCCGATATGACTTCATGTTGGAGGATGTAAAAAAAACTGTTTCTATCGCATGGCTTTGAAAATGAAGCCAGAGTGGTATTAAAGTGTATATTGGAAGAATTAATTGTTCTTTCACACTAGCTGTGTGCAGGCCAAAGCCAAAGTATAGAAAGGTAGTCAGACTGAAAACTTCAATGCCATAGCTGAGATTCAAATCAAACTTTTCAGTCTGAGTCTACCTTTCCAAAATATTGTGAATGCAGCATCATCAAATGATTCCAATGTTTTCTGAATTGAACTTTTGTTTCTAGTAGCTGCTCATTTTTTTGTCTGAGGTTGTATGTTGCTGTAGACCAATCTTAATGCTCCTAAAACTATTCAACAAACCACTCCAGTTGTTCTGGCTAACATTTTGTTACTTCTCTCCAAATGTTATTCCATCAGCCACAGAATACACTCACCTACTTTAAGCATCTTGTATGTGCTTTGTCATCTTTTTTCATGGTCTAAATTACCTTATTATATTTCCATTTAACAATAGTAGTTGAATGTATCTAATGGTTTCTTTTATCTAGAAAAAATTTGTTCATATTATTACACCTCTTGGAATATTCTAGTTTTCAGTAAATTAAAACCATTTTAATTAATCCTAGTTTTGAAGAGTCCTATAGCTCTCTTCATGAGGTAATTCATCATGAAAATTGTGAATTATAAAAGTTGAGTAAAATCTGTTGATTATGGAAAAGGTTGCAGAGGAAACCTCTGTTCATTTTCTTTTAAGCTGTTCATAGTCAAGTGTGCTGTGTTATTCAAAGGCATCACAGCTTAATTAGGTAATGCATTTCTAATATACATTAATTTTATGATGAACTTAATGCTCAAAGAAAAAATGCTACTAAATATTTCTCAGTATATCATATAGAATCAACTCTTATTCTGTGGTCATCTACGTCACTTCCAGCCTGTAATAATTTCTCATCAAAAATCTAAATTAATTCTTGCTCTAATATTTAAAATTATCCCAAAAATATCATTTTAAATTGATCCCTTAACTCGTCCATGTTCTACTTGAAATGCCAAATACCTTCCCAAGAAATAAGATGTTTCTGGCAGATTTTATACTATAGCTAATCAATATTTTCTATTAACAAAGTTTCTCATCTACCAATTTTATATGCTAATTATAGCTGTATAATTTTAGGAAAATATAAAAACACGGAAGCAGAAAAGTATATCCAGTTTGGCTTGAAGATTAATGGACAGAAACATTTTGATGCTGAGATTGGAATGAATACCACAAAAGTGAAGTATGGGCATATATATATGCCTAAACTATATTTGGCAATCAATGATGAGAGAATTGCTCATCTTTCAGGTAAGTTAGGATTTCTTGTGATCTTTAGCATCAAAAGTATTTTTAAAAATGTAATAATAATACAAATAATATTTAACTGCAGCTACATTCTCAAAGAAGCATAAGGCATGACTGAGCAAAATTTCCATTTAGATCATTATTTTGTACATTCCAATTTTTTTCTTTCTGGGAAAAACTGAAAATGAAGCTTCTCCTAATTGCCTCACTTCTCAGATCATAAAGTAAGGAGACAATTCTTAGGTTATTATAGTTTTAGACTATACCAAACTTTAGAAAATGATTTTTCTTTCAATTTGTTTTCTTGAATTTGCTTTTGTGGTTCATCATACTTAAATTAGAATATACTTGAAGCTGATTGGCACACATAGTTGGTGGTTGGAATTGGAAAGAATGGTATTGAAGATAGGCATGGGAGATTTATGGAGAGCAGAGGAGTCAAATCATAGCGGTTTTTGGAAGGAAGTGAGAACCAGAGTACAAGACATAGATAGGCAGGAGATATGGGAAAGTATAGAAGAAACGAAATCTTTTATAAGCAATTAAAGACAGAATGGGATAGGGAAAAAATATATAGACCAATGTGACAAAACAGGAAGAGAAGGCATATCATGGATTAGAGTAGTAATAATATATCTAAAAGGGTTGAGAAGTAGGGATATGTGAATTTTGTGGAGATGAAGAGAGCACTGTTCATTATCTGGCAGAATGTAAGGAGTTAACAAATTGCAAGAGAAAAATATGGGTTAAGAAATGGGACAGTGTGAGCAAAGAGGTAGTGGCGTTAGGCATGTTAATGGGGATGGGTGAAAAGAAAAATAGATGTATAGGAAAATTCTTATATAGGTTAAGAGAAAAGTGTATTAGGTTAAAAGAAGGAAGGTCAAGAAGAAATGACACCAAGCTGCTCAGGAAAACCAAAGGCTTATGGCCAGGGGACCTGAGTCTGCGAGTAAATCTTGGGTCAGCAATTTCATGTATTTGTACAAGATGTGTAATAGTGTATGTTCAATGTTAAAGTCATTGTAATGAAGTTGTAATGGAAACTTACAAATAAATATCAAATATCAAAATATCATGATTGGCACACTTGACAATACATTAACTGATTATTTGCCAATTGCTAGATTTTGCTTTCTGGACAAAATATGGACTTAGAATTTCTCAGTGAACCACCATATTATTATGTAATAAATTCACTGAATAGCTAACAATATAACTATTATCAACATTCCATAAGTATATTCTTAATGGGTATGGACTATGATAAAATGAAGCAAAAACTTTAATTTTTAGTCATACTAGTACTCAATGCTCCATATATTGCTAGTGTTTAACCTATTATATTATCTCAATTATTGTTTAGGTATTATGATAAAATGTATAAATTAAAAATACATTTGTATTTGAAAAATAGTCGAGTAAACTTATATAAAATGGAATACCTTAAGGATCTATTTTCAACACATTTCTTTATATTTTACACATAAATGACATATGTAACAATATTAATGTTCCGAATAATACTCTATTTACAGGTGCTAGTAACCAAAACAACTTAGCAGTTCATTCATCACAAAACATATTTCATGTCAATTTAAAAAATAAAAGCTTGGAATTAAATTATCATAATATTTGAAGCACAAGGAACTACAATCTGAGAGGATTAAAAGAACAAAATATCAATTACTAAAGCAAATCTCCTAAGCTTATGCTGTAGAATAATAAAAATTCAAAAATATTTTGCAAATCTCTTAAGCAAACTAATTAAAAAACACACACATATTTCCTGAACTTTTAACCCAAAATATGAACCTTGCATTTACTAAAAAAAATAATTTCTCTTGCATGTATTGTATACTAAAATGTAATAAAATGTTGTGGACTAATTTATCATAAGTTAAGGCAATATTCATTAAAAAGAAGCAAGCATATCTGAGTAATATGCAGAGAAAACAAATTGCATTCATGAAATCTTTATCCGAAAAGCTAGCATTTAGTATTTTTATATATTAAAAATGGTATTGTGCATTAGGAAAATGCAATCATTTTTCACACACCATGTTTCAAATGCCTTCACAGATAGTATGTGAGACAAAAGGTAAGTGAATCTTAAAGCACTAATCAGCAGTTGTGTATCATGAGTGAATTTGCAGCTGGGAAATGCAAGAACAGAACTTGTGCTTACTTTCCATAATGTTAGGAGCCCTTTTTTTGCAAGACAAAAGGTAAATGAATCTTAAACCAGCAATCAGCAGTTGTATATCATGAGTAAATTTTCAGCAAAGTAATGGAAGAACAGAACCAGTGCTTAGTTTCCATATTGTTAGGTGTCAGAAGACATGTACATAGTGTCGCGAACGCATTGTTGAGGCGAGGCGGCGCTAGGGACGAGTACAAAGAGACGGGCAGTATAGTGAGAGATAAAATCTTGCCGAAACGGGGGCGGGGGGGGAGGAGACGGATTTCTGGAGAGTTCATCTTTCTTTCTAGCGCTGTCTTGATTGTTTGAGAACATTCCAGAATAGTGAGTAAGCTATAAAAGAAGCCGCCTCCCGTCACTGGGGGACAGTCGGTAATTGGATGCATGCACGTGAACAGCTGTAAAAGTGAACTCTCTTGTGGTCGATGACCTTGCAAGTTGTATGTGTATGTGACGTAATTCTGCTACTGTAAAGGTTGACAAAGTGTGTTTCTACAGAAATAAAGAGCAATTTTTAGTGTTTGTGACCTGGACTTTTAATTTCACGAATCCACGAAGTCACAATATATACAAATATAGTAATTTGTAACTTGAAAAACCTCACTTATCTTTTAAGAAATGATGACTGTACTTCTTTAAAATTGAATAAGATCGCGATTTCGTGAATAAATCATCCACATAGTCATTTTTCGTTGTCTGGAGGTAACATGCTAGCCTCTGGTTCACAAGGCCGTGGGTTCAGAATGGATTTTATCGGGCATAAAATTCTTTAGCACGACTTCTTTTGGAAGGGAAGTAAAGCTGGTGGTCCAATTTCATAGAATTATGGCATATAAAACAACCAGACACCAATAGATGGCTTTGATCAAAATTAAGTGGTCTTTTGTACCCAATATTGGATGCAAATGCTTAAATCCACAGCAATTAAAGAGAGTATCCATCATTAAAAAAAAAATTCTCCCTCTTCAACCATATGGTCCCTGTAACAGTCACAAGTTTTTATTTTTGAATACTTGCTATAAAAATTACAATTAGAAGTAATTTTTTACAAAATAATTTTCTGAAATTTGGGCTTTTAAAACCTAATTTCTTATCAAAATGTAAACAAAATAAGATTTTAATAAATACAACTAGGTAGTAAGCAGGGGCAGACTGTCATTAAAGGTCAGGGGGGCTGGCCCCTACTGATATCATGCAACTTATAGATGGTTTTTTTAATTTGAAGAAAAAATTATTTTATGTTTTATTCCTTTATAAAAATCATTGCAAATAGTTTAGCATTCGTATGATTGTTGCTGTAATCATAATTGTTTGGTTAACAAATTCATGTAGCTTTAAAATAAATAGAGTGGATTATTTATTGAAAAATACCTTTCATTCATTAAAGAAAGAAGTAAAACTTGAAATTTAATGATTAGGTGCACATCAACCTAATAATTTTGCATTTACACAACAAGAAGGCAAAAATCAGAGGACTTTGTGTAACAGTCAGTTTAGTAAGAAATCATGTTTTACAGTGCTCAGTTTCTTCTTGGGCAGCAAGCCAGGTGAAAAGACGATTAGAAATCGACGTTTTGGGAGTGTGCACCACAGCAGCAGAAGGAGTTGGAGCCCTTCCCCTAAGGGGAATAAAAAACAAGCAGTCCTGAGTTGAAGTAATAAAAATACTTCAATAATACAGTACTTCTTCATGGTACACTTTCTCACTTCATTTTTTGACTGTGTGCCAAGTGCAGAATGATACCCCTTCACCAGCCAATAGTTTACACCCTCTAGTTTCATATCTAGCGACAGGAGATTCCAGTAGTCTGATTTGCAGCAAATCACAAATTCTTGATATAGAGTGCAGATCTCGGCAGTGTCATAAAGTTCACTGCAGAAAAGCCATATTTATACTCGGCACTTGACTGAAATGCTGGTTATTACTGTATGCTTTTTTCTTATATTGCTGGCCGTTCAAGAAATGTTGGTGTCTCCACATAGTACTGCTTTCGGACCTTGTTTCCATTTCTTGGTTATTTTATGTCGTGAGGACATCTTAAGTCTTTCATATTTAGTAAAATCTCATTTTCTCTTTAGGTGTTTGGTATATTTTGGTACATTTTTAGACTAAAATTGGGGGTAACATTCATATCATTCATAAAACTGTAGTTTTCAGAAGCTTTCCATGGTATTGATGGAAATCTAGATGACAAATTATTTACTAAGCTCTAGTAAAACTATTTATCAGCAGTCCTAGAAATGTTTATTTTTTTTTTCAAGTATGATATCTTCAAAATTCGTATTTTCAGATCAGTTTTATAGCTTCACATGCATGTTATCACATAGCATCAACCCAGGTCTCAAACACTTTTATTAAAAGTGTGATCTTGTGAGCTTTAATAAGGCTAAGAATTTATTCTTGAACTTGTAGGGATAGATCAGTTAACTCTTTTAAAGCAACATATATTACAACTAGGTTATAGATAAATGATGTAGCTAATGTATTATAAAGCCCTTTGTAAAGTATAATATTGTTTTGAGTCTCATTTGCATGTTTTTTGAGGCATCTCAAAAACTATGAAATTTATTCAGACAGCTTTTTCTGTCGACAAACTGGAGACCACCCAAAAGGTTTCAAAAAACAGGCTGATTTTCAAAATATCTTGCTTTAAATCTGTAGCAACAGCTGCAGTCCTCAGTTGTTTTCTGAAAAAACACCAGAAGATATCTCTGACTTTATCTATGAATATTTTAAAGTAACTAATCCTTACCACTTTTAAAAAATTGTGCTGTGAATTCTGAACAGTGGTTCAAGCAATTCCAGATGGATGGTTTTGGAAGCTGTTTTATCAGTTCTTTCAGACCAGACATTTTTTCTTAATATTGCAAGTTAAAGGAATTAAATAGTCTTTTAGAAACTCCTAGCATAGACCTAGTAACTGTAACTGCTTTGAAAGATCTCTCAAGATAACAAATGGTGTAGTATTATTTAGTTCAAATAGCATAAAAAAGTTTTCAGAGGATTTTTCATTTCATTTAACAGGGTTTCTAATATATACAATCATCGAGATTCAACTGTATTGGAACACCACAGTGAAGCGAAAAATTATTAAATTTTAGATGAGTCGCGTTTTTTACACATCTGCTTCACTTTCGTACCTATTTTGAGGACATGTTTCGCAAATCTTCGCTTGCATCTACGGCTCTTGTGCGACTGACGCTAGATCCAGCGGTGTGGGTAATTCTGGGGTTGTTGCTGCCATCTGTTGATTTAGTGATGAACTGAAATGTGGGATTCTCTTCTAGCGGGATTTCAAAGTTCATTAGTTGGTTTTTATGTTTTTCTATGTATATCCTCTCCCATATGACGAGTTCACTATGTTTTTGTACGTATTTTAGTAATTTTGTGCTATCTTCAATTTCATGATTTTCAGACCAGAAATGAGCTGCTATTGCGGACTTATCAATATTTTTGTATCTTAAGTGCCTGAAGTGTTCTTTCTTTCTAGTGCCTATGTTCCTTTTTGTCCTTCCTATGTAAATTTTTTCACAGTCTTTACACTTAATTTTGTAAATGCCTGACTTTTCCTCTGGTTTTATCTTATCAGTATTATTACTGTGAAGTAGGTTTTTAATGTTGTAATTGTTTTTTGGTGCCAATGTTATATTGTATTTCTTGAATATTTTTTGGAACTTTTTTGTGGCCCAGGGGTGGTAAGTAAATTTAGCAAATCTAGTTTCTTGTTTTATTGGTGTGAGAGCTGTGATCTGTTTTAATTTCTTTTGAAGTTTGAATAATTTTAGTTTTTTATCTACAAGGTTTTTTCCATATCCATTTTTGATTGCAGTTGTAGTGCCCTACAAACTAATAGATGATGCTTTGAAACTACTCAACCTGCAAGAACCCAGCATACAATTCACAGTAGAAACTGAAGAGGACTGTACTCTACCTTTTTTAGACCTTAAAATCAAAAAAAGGCAATGAAAAACTAGAATTTGGCATTCATAGAAAAGCAACACACACAGATAATTACATCAAAGCAAATAGTTTCAACCCAATTCCACACAAACATGCAACCATCAACAGTCTAACACACAGATTAGTAAATCTACCTCTCAGCCAACAAGAATATCAAAACGAATACCATCAAATCTTAAAAACTGCAATCAAAAATGGATATGGAAAAAACCTTGTAGATAAAAAACTAAAATTATTCAAACTTCAAAAGAAATTAAAACAGATCACAGCTCTCACACCAATAAAACAAGAAACTAGATTTGCTAAATTTACTTACCACCCCTGGGCCACAAAAAAGTTCCAAAAAATATTCAAGAAATACAATATAACATTGGCACCAAAAAACAATTACAACATTAAAAACCTACTTCACAGTAATAATACTGATAAGATAAAACCAGAGGAAAAGTCAGGCATTTACAAAATTAAGTGTAAAGACTGTGAAAAAAAAATTTACATAGGAAGGACAAAAAGGAACATAGGCACTAGAAAGAAAGAACACTTCAGGCACTTAAGATACAAAAATATTGATAAGTCCGCAATAGCAGCTCATTTCTGGTCTGAAAATCATGAAATTGAAGATAGCACAAAATTACTAAAATACGTACAAAAACATAGTGAACTCGTCATATGGGAGAGGATATACATAGAAAAACATAAAAACCAACTAATGAACTTTGAAATCCCGCTAGAAGAGAATCCCACATTTCAGTTCATCACTAAATCAACAGATGGCAGCAACAACCCCAGAATTACCCACACCGCTGGATCTAGCGTCAGTCGCACAAGAGCCGTAGATGCAAGCGAAGATTTGCGAAACATGTCCTCAAAATAGGTACGAAAGTGAAGCAGATGTGTAAAAAACGCGACTCATCTAAAATTTAATAATATACAATCATGTTTTTGTTTGAAAATATATGGTGTAGTGTTTAACGCCCACTTTTACTACATGTGGCACTGATGATATATATCATATATACTGATGATATATGAAATGAAGATGGAACCTCAGTGGAATGAGATGGCAGGGAAACTGGAGCTCCAGGAGAAAACCCACTCCAGTGCTATGTTGTCCACCACAAATCCCACATGCAGCAAAAGAAATCGAACAAAGTAATACTGTCCTCAGCGGTCGAGATAGGGCTGCTAAATGGGTATTTCATAAACCCAACAACATCTGTGCACTATAACATGGCAAATCTGTACAAAAATGTAAATTTAAGCCTGTAAGCCAAGCCCCTCTGTACCGGCACCAGGCCACATTTCTATCAATAAAATAAAGTGAAAATTGAAAAAGCACAACTAACGAACTGCGCTGCCACTACTGTGTACTTCCAGCCTCGCAGAGACACCTGCGCCCGGGGGACGCCACCACCTGACCTGCCTCGCCGATACCATCTAGACACCCCAAATTATCAAGAAAACTGCCACAATGACTATTGAGTAAGCAGTCACCGCTGCTCAACAAAATTCACCACAGCACCAAGGTCGTAGTCAGAGTCCATTGGATCATGGCTGCTACCTTTTCACCACAGCGGACAAACCGCAACTCTTGAGTTATCACCCACGAACAGCCGGGTTTCTTCGGCAGTACCGGCCAACAACTTCACCAACATAGTCCAAATTAAATAAACACCACAGAGTCCAAATAAACAGTACCACCCCAGAACAACATCCCTCCCAATACCCATCCTTCTTCCTACCCACATACCCATTATACCTTGTTGTTTTTCCTATTACCTTTATTCCCGTTTTCTCAAAAAAGCAAAGAGCACAGTTGCTGTTGAGAATTCCGCCAGGACACTTCAATCGCACTGCCATTGAAGATGTCTGCTGCAGCCGCAGACGAAACTTCTGGGAAGATGAAGAAGGAGCCCAGTACACCACGGCCCACAAGCCGGGTTAATACTTTATATTATACTGACACCGGCCGGAAAAGCTTACGAATTTTAATACCAACAGTGTTGTTGGTTCAGAGCAGACCAGGTGATGTAACTACCAAACTGTATCTGACTGGCATAGCATGCATCTGTGCATGAATGTGTGCATAACTGTATCTTGCTAGGTTATGATTCAATATATGTGTACTATTTTAAAACTTCAGTGCAGACTATGTTCCTGTCAATTCTGGTAAGTGAAACTCTCATGTAGGTTTCATTAAAAACGCTGCTTAAAAACAAAAAAGCTTCCTAAGAAGTGCTGTAACACTCATCCATGGAAAATTGAGCACTTCATAAAACTAATCTACAATAATTGTATGCACTGTATATTGTAGTTTGCATTTCATGTGATATCTTTTGATGATTGTTGGCACAGAATATTAAATTTACTCATTCAGCCCTTCTTTCTCTGTTATAGATATTACATATATTTGTTTAGAGTAATATTAAATTGTAATTTTATAAGACTATTTGTAGTCAGATTTTATCACACTACGTCACTTACATGTTCATTTTTGAGGGGCAAGTTTCGGGAGCTGTTGCTTCCATTTTCAATATTACAGGTTCAAGTTAGGTATGACTTGTTTGCTTTTTAATTATGTTTTATTAAAAGTAAACTAACTAGTCAAATTTAACTTTCAGGATTTTTGAAATGGATTGAAAAGAAAGGCATCTCACAGTGTGATGTGAACTTGGAATTTGCTACGAAGAAAGTGGCAACAAAATTGCATGGTTATGTGAGAAAAAGTGAAGCCTCTGTTTCAACCAATCTTAGGCTAAATTATCAATTTCCGAAGGCAAAAGCTGAAACTGTGAAAATAGAAGCAAATTTGAGTAATCGATCTACAAGAACCTTAGATCAAATTACTGGTGAACTCCAGGTTGAATCATCACAATATCCTCATTTTAACTTAATTTCTTCTTTAAGATTTCAGGTAGGTTTATAAAAGGTAGAGGAATTTCTATAATTCAAATATTTGAATATTTTCCTCATCTAAAGAGTTGGAAATTGACACTATGGATAACATAGTGTAATATTATATGAACTAAAGTTTCAGAAGCCTAAATGAACTGTTTTTACTTACATTAGGTATGCAGAATATTTTTTAAAGTTATATATATATATGTATGCCAGCTATTATGGAATTTTTTGTGGGTGCTTAGTTCCTTAGACATCATTTAGTCAGCTTCAGTTCACTTTTTCCCTTTCCATTTTGGGGTTCAGTTAAAGAATAGAGCAATGATCATTATTACAGAGTGTGATGTCAGGGCACACAGTGACAGTGCAGACTAGATCATAACTTGAAAGGTATTATTAATTTGTGTATTTATCAGAACATGGTGTGCAACATTGAAAATGTATTAATAGACAAAAGAATATTAAAATATCTGTGAAATAATTCAGGCTGACAGTGCAATTAGGCTCTGGTTATGTTATCAGTGTATGAATTGTAAAACAGGAATCCTATTTTCATACGGAAAATGGAAATGTTTATTTAAATATTGGAAATTAATTGTTCTTTTACACTAGCCGTGTGTAGGACGCACTATGAAAGGTTAGAGCCAGACTGAAAAATTCAATGCCATAGCCAGGATTTGAACCACAGTTCTTCTGGTTTCCATCCAGCTGCTCTAACCATTTGAGCTACTATGGCCAACGTGGGCACGTTGGCACTTTTGGCCATAGTAGCTCAAATGGTTGAGTGGCTGGACGGAAACCAGAAGAATTGTGGTTCAAATCCTGGCTATGGCATTGAATTTTTCAGTCTGGCTCTACCCTTTCATAGTGCATCCTACACATGGCTAGTGTGAAAGAACAATTAATTTCCATTAATTGTACCTAATAGTGCTCCGAACTATAAAGCCCGGGCCTTAAAGTACTTACAGCATAGTAAGTCGCCATTAAGGTAGTTGTCTCATGTGTTTATGAGAACTCCTTGAGGTTTACCGGGAGAAAACACAAGTCAGTTGGAGAATTTAATGTCATGTTAGCACGTTGGCCATAGTAGCTCAAATGGTTAGAGTGGCAGGATGGAAACCAGAAGATCCGTGGTTCAAATCCCGGCTATGGCATTGAATTTTTCATCTGGCTCTACCCTTTCATAGTGCGTCCTACACACGGCTAGTGTGAAAGAACAATTAATTTCCATTAATTGTACCTAATAGTGGTCCGAACTATAAAGCCGGGGCCTTAAAGTACTTACAGCATAGTAAATCGCCATTAAGGTAGTTGTCTCATGTGTTTATGAGAACTCCTTGTGGTTTACCAGGAGAAAACACGAGTCAGTTGGAGAATTTAATGTCATGTTGGCACGTTGGCCATAGTAGCTCAAATGGTTAGAGCGGCTGGACGGAAACCAGAAGATCCGTGATTCAAATCCCAGCTATGGCATTGAATTTTTCAATCTGGCTCTATCCTTTCATATTTAAATATTGTCATCAAGATTTCATCATAACTTCAAAGACCCAGATACAAAATGTAATAATTTTGTGAACTGCGTTCAGTGTTTGTGTAGGTAATTTATTTATGTGATATGCAGTAGTATTTTGTTTCCTGTGCAATAAGGTCCACTTCTTTTCACAGTAACTTTATTCAAATTAATAATGCTGAGCATGCTCCCTTGTTGTATAGCTATCAAAAGTAGATAATTTCAGATCTGTAGTAAGAAATGTGTCGCTGAAATAGAACTTCCACTACCAAACAGCTTTGCTGCCCCATCATTAGCAAACCAGTTCCTGCGCTATGTTTTTCCTTGTTTCCAGACTATTCTGTCCTGAGTGATTACATCACAGGTTAAGCAATTGATGGTTGATGGTGACTAGCATAGAGCAATAGCAATTTCACATTACTGACAAGAATATAATAATTTGGGCATAAGGGTACCAAAGTTTAGAATTAATGCAAATAGATATTTAAGCATCTTAACAATATATTTAGCTCTCTAAGATCTAAAGCTATTATCTTAGCCTATCTCTTCACAATTCACACCTATCGTTTTTTGAAATCACTGACAGTAGTTAAATCTGTGGTGATACATAGATGATACTGATCTTCTCCAGAATAACTTGACATAAACAAAACAAAAAAATGCTAAGATTCGCAACTTTAATGTAAAGAAACAAGAGCCCACAGTTTGAATCACTTATATGTACCTAATTGTAAAGTGTATGCTATGTTTCTTCTTATGACTTGAACATGCATAAATATCAGTTTTTAGTGTTTGCTAGATATTTGTTAGCTTATATAATGATAATAATTCCAAATACTTTATATATAAATTATAGGGGCTTTTAACAATATTCCGATATTCTTCCCTGTAAGTATTATTAAAGTCTTGGAATTCACTTGATTTTTACAGAGAGCCAATGGTCCTCATATAGAGTGCAGGGTTGAAGTTAATGCTGGACAAAACATGACAGATGATCGAAATAAGCTTACCATACAAGTAGTGTATGCACACCATCAGTCATATGAAGGACATAAAACTAGTGCATTTATCCACATTACCAAGCCGCTGAGTGAAATTGATTTAAAACTCAGTGCACTTCACCATTCAACTGGGCATGAACAAACAGTTGTGCTTATGATAAGATATGCAACAGGTAAGTTGGGTAACTTACTTTGTAAAACGGCTAATGATATATTTTACTCATGCAAATAGATGGAGACTACAGGGACAAGATAGTAATGCACACTGAAAAATAAGAATACAGTGTTTTTCAGATTGCTAGGTAATGAGTATGGCCAGCAAGTACTCTATAACTGTTAGCTTTATAATTTGCACAGACTTTTAATAAAAAGTAAAAAAACAAATTATTTGCACAAATTGCAATTCATGATAAGTGTACTTTCACTTCAAAATACTATTTAGCATCTTTATGCATAATGCATTAATTTTATTTTCATTTACGAAGTAAATGCTATCTTAATTTACACTTGCCACCATTAAGCTCTGAATATAAAGGTAGGTACTTAACAACAAAATTGCAATTCATTCTAATGATATGGTAACTTGAGAATCTGAAATTAAGTTAAAGGTTTACCAGGAAGCTTGAAAAAGTTGAGGACGTTTAATGAATATATGGATGAACATCTATCCCAAAATAAGAGTTAAGAGCATTAGCATGAAAAGAAAAAAATCCGTTCTTCAAAGTATTGGTCAAGGCATTGAAAATTTTAAGAACAGTTCAACCTTTCCAAATTAATACAATGCCATGATTATACCTTATGTCTATAAAATTGTTATATTACTAAATTGTAAAAATGACAGATCTTGTCAATCAAACCTAACATATGCTTCCTTTCATAGAGAAACTGTTTATGCACTAAAACTTAGATATCCAAGAAAAAAGCATCAAGTTCACTGTAGAAATAGAAAAAGACGAGTATTTTCCATTTTTGGATCTAAAATTAATCAGAAATAAAAAAAGAATAAACTTTGGCATTTACAGAAAACCAACACAGAACTACATAAAAGCTAATGGCTTCAACCCAAGATCTCACAAACAGGCAATCTTCAATTGTTTCAATTCAATTCATTCATCCCCTATATTTCATGCAGAGGATACATCGTTTTACATTATAAAAAGCATAAAAATACACCCGAAAGTCTACTATATGCACTGCTTAGAAACTAAACTGTACATTTTTTGGAAATTAATTATTCTTTCACACTGGCCGTGTGTAGGCTAAATTGTGGAAACGTAGAGTCAGACTGAAAAATTCAATGCCATAGCCGGGATTTGAACCACGGATCTTCAGGTTTCCGTCCAGCCGCACTACCATTGTGCTACTATGGCCAACATGCCGATATGACATTAAATTCTCCAACTGACTCATATTTTCCCGGTAAACCACTTAGGAGTTCTCATAAACACATGAGACAACTACCTTAATGGTGACTTACTACATGTAAGTACTTTAAGGCCCGGGCTTTATAGTTAACCACTATTAGGTTAATTAATGGAAATTAATTATTCTTTCACACTGGCCGTGTGTAGGCTAAATTGTGGAAACGTAGAGTCAGACTGAAAAATTCAATGCCATAGCCGGGATTTGAACCACGGATCTTCTGGTTTCCGTCCAGCCGCACTACCATTGTGCTACTATGGCCAACATGCCGATATGACATTAAATTCTCCAACTGACTCATATTTTCCCGGTAAACCACTTAGGAGTTCTCATAAACACATGAGACAACTACCTTAATGGCGACTTATTACATGTAAGTACTTTAAGGCCCGGGCTTTATAGTAGTAGTAGTAGTTTTATTCATCCGTTAAGTCAATACAATGACATTGGATACATCAATACAAATATTTAGAACAATACAAATAATATAAGTATAAAAATAAAAAAAAATAAGTTGCATCAAGTGTAATTAATAAGATCTAAGCATGAACTCATAAATATATATAGTTGCATGGCTCTACAACTACACAGCATTTAAAATGCATCACAAATATATACAATTATATGGCCAGCTACAGTGTATCTAGAAATTCACCTATATCATAATATGAATCACTTAATAAAATTTCTTTCAACGATAGTTTGAAACACCTCATGGATTTTATGTTTTTCAGATTGGCCGGTAGTTTATTATACAGAGTGACTGCTGAATATCTAACTCCTTTGGAATAAAGTGTAGTTCTATGTGTTATTGTTCTTAAGTCTGTTTTACCTCTGGTGTTATGATGATGTATTTGATTATTTGTGGTGAAATTTTCAAGGTTTTGTTTTGTATAACATAGCAAACAGTATATATACAGACTGGGCAGAGTCAAGATTTTCAACTCCTTAAAGAAGTTCCTGCAGGAATCATATTTTTTTCCTGACATTAGGCATCTAACAATCCTTTTTTGTACTTTAAAAACCAAGTGACTGTCTTTACTATCCCCCCAAAACATAATGCCATACCTCATTAGACTTTCTGCATATGCAAAATATAAGGTTCTCATGTCACTTGCATACAACTCATTTTTTATTACTCTTAATGAGAAGTAGAATTTATTTAACTTTATTACTAGATATTTTATGTGTGCTTCCCAGTCTAAATGCTGATCTATCCATACTCCCAGAAAATTTGCTTCTGTCTTATAAGAAACACATGCACCATACAACTTGATGTCAGGTTTGTCAACATTTTTATTTTGTTTGTGGCGAAATGATATTGCTGAAGATTTGTTTGTATTAATAATCAATTTGTTTTCAGCAAACCAAGTTTCAATTTTACTGGTTATGTGTTTTGCATTTTCATTTCCCTTTATTATAACATTTGTGTTGTCAGCAAACATAGTTACTCGAGTTGGATTTAAATAATTTGGGAAGTCGTTTATGAATATTAAAAAGAGGACGGGTCCTAGTATGGATCCCTGGGGAACTCCATATTTAATTTTTTCCATTTTTGAATAGTGATTACGTACGACATTCCGCTCATCGACATTTGTGATTTCCACCATTTGTTTCCGATTTTTTAAATATGATTGGAACCAATCCCATACTATTCCCCTTATCCCATAATAGTACAGCTTTTGTAACAGAATTTCATGATGAATCATGTCAAATGCCTTGGTTAGATCTATTAGTAAGCCTGTACAGTTATTATCATTGTCAATAGCCTCCAATATATGATCTGTAAACTCAAAAATTGCTGATGTTGTGGATTTTCCTTTACAGAACCCATTTTGTGCAGGGTTAACTACATTATGCTTCTCCAAAAACGAACTAAATCTTACTAGCATAGCTTTTTCTACAATTTTGGATAAGGCTGGTAAAATCGATATAGGCCTGTAGTTTTCAACTTTTTCTCTATCACCTTTTTTGAAAACTGGTTTTACTTTGGCAATTTTAAGTACATCTGGAAATTGTCCGGCTTCAAAAGATTTATTAATTAAATAACTTAGTACTTTATCCAAAACACTACTGCAGTATTTGAACACTGTTATAGGTACCTGATCATGTCCTTCACTTGGTTTATTTTTTAGAGATTTCAGTGTTGTATTAATTTCTGCCTCTGTCACCGGTGTTAGAAACATACACATTCCAACTGAGTTTATGTGCTCAATATTTAAATTACAAGGCTGATTCCCAACTAATCTCTCCACCATCTCGCTATAGTAAGTTTGAAATACGTTGGCTATTACTTGAGGATCTTCAGGCAGTGAACCATTTGGTAATCTAATAGATATGTTCTTAATCCCATTACTTTGCTTTAAATGCTTTTTAGTTATACTCCACATGGCTTTTTGTTTATTCTCAGCATTATTGATAAATTCACTATTATACTGCTTTTTTGCTTGTATTAAAACTTTATTATATATCTCTTTATATTTCTTAAAGTATTGTTCTAAGCCCGGATCAGTATCCCTTTTCCTTAAAGAATTCAAAAATCTTAACCTTGTCCCAGATTTCAAAATATCCTTTGTTACCCAGTTCTTTTTATGTTCCCCTAGCTTTCGCAGTTTCATTGGCATTACTATATCCATGTGGTATTTCAATCTATTTATGAATGATTCATACATAACATTGATATCATTTGTTGCATATATAGGGATCCAATCTTCTGTTTCAAGTCTGGCCTTTAGATCTGCTAAGCTATGCTTATTTATATTTCTACTATATTGTTTTAACAAAGGCTGTTTAGTGTTTCTGTTTATGGTAGTATAATCATTTAAGGTAGCTGATAATGCATAGTGATCAGAAAAACCTGTATCAATAACTTGTATGACAGTATTAGTAAAATCATTGGGTATTAAAATCTGGTCTAAAATTGTGGCTGAATGTATTGTTACTCTAGTTGGTTTACTCACGGTAGGATGAAGGGAACATAGCGTCAGTAAATTTGTTAATCGACTATCTAATTTTTTACCAAAATCAAAATTTAAGTCCCCTATTATGACGATTTTCTTGCTCGACCCAATGGCTTGTACTACTTCCTCTAAACTTTGCACAAAATAATTAACCACTATTAGGTTAATTAATGGAAATTAATTATTCTTTCACACTGGCCGTGTGTAGGCTAAATTGTGGAAACGTAGAGTCAGACTGAAAAATTCAATGCCATAGCCGGGATTTGAACCACGGATCTTCTGGTTTCCGTCCAGCCGCACTACCATTGTGCTACTATGGCCAACGCGCCGATATGACATTAAATTCTCCAACTGACTCATGTTTGTACATTTTTTATTTTTCATTTTTTGCTTTGTACTCTTCCACACTATAAAAAACTTGTTCTCACAAATACCTTTTTATATTCTTAATATTACATAGTTTAGTATTCTTTATTTTACCTGGCAATTTATTATACATGTCTTTTCCGATACTTTCTAATGATACTGGGGAACAAAAAAAATTATTTTCATATACCCAAAACAAAATAGGCAAATTCTTATGTAAACTGATCTGCTGATTCCAAAAATGCCCCTCAAAATGCTGTATCATGTAACGCTTTTTAGGTATTCATAATTTTTTATGAAAACTTACAGAAATGTGATGTGATAACTCATATTTGATTAATTGAAAATAATAGGTATTTTATTGTCAAATAACATTGAAAATAATAATAATTATTATTATTATTAATTATTATTATTATTAAAATAAATAAATAAATACAAGATAATGATGGAAACCACATACCTGAATTATCTCAGAAGTGTTTCACTGTTGATTTTTTTGTTTGTATTGACATGTACTCTCCCGTTCGAGGAACCAACAATAGTCTCCCAACATGGCTGAATCCCAGCGACCCTGGTAACTCCTTTAAATTTCAGAAATGTCCTGGTGAAAAAGCTCACCTTGCTCCTCACTTACAGCTCCTAGGTTTGTAGGGAAACTACCAAGGTGAGAGTGCAAAAAGTGGATTTTAAGTGACATACGGCAACCCATTTCTTTGTAGCTCCTTAATAGCTCTGAGACTAAAGTTTCATAATTTTCTTCTTTGTTATTGCCCAGGAAGCCTTCTACCACTGATTTAAATGATTTCCATGCTGCCAGTTCAACACGTTTAAGCTTTGATTCAAAAACACTGTCTTTAAGAAGTAGTCTTATTTGAGGACTGACAAATATACCTTCCTTCAATTTAGATTCACTTATTTTGGGAAAGATACTTCTTAAATACTCAAATGCACTTCCACTTTTGTCCAAACCTTTAACAAAATTCTTCATTAACCCGAGTTTTATGTGAAGTGGGGGGAGAAGAATTTTGTTTGGGTCTACTAGAGGCACATACTTAACACTGCTTGCTCCAGGGGTATAGTCTTCCCTTTTCCCCCACTCTTTCACTATAAAATGCTTGTCAGTTGCCCTACTGTCCCATAAGCAGAAAAAACAGCAATATTTTGTGAAACCTCCCTGCAGTCCCGTTAGCAATGCAACTACCTTGAGGTCACTACAAATTTCCCAGCCATGGTTTTGATAACTAATAGCATCTAAAATGATGGACATGGAATTGTATGTCTCCTTCATTCCTACGGCATGAAATAAAGGTATTGAAGGTAGTAAATTGCCATTATGAAGCAACACTGCCTTCAAGCTGTATTTAGAAGAGTCAATAAAGAGGCGCCAATCTTCGACACAATGCTCTATACCCAATTCCTTCATTAAACCATTAACATTAACGCAGAAACACATGTTGTCTTTCGTTGTGAAATACTGTGAATACTTATATGTGTTTGGAGGAGTTTAGTAACAGTGACATCAAAATTAATCTCAGAAACTATTTGTAGTTGGTTTATTAATACTCGTCACTTACTTGTTAGTGATGAGTATTAATAAACCAACTACAAATAGTTTCTGAGACTGTGAATACTGTTCATGTCGAGATCGGTAAAATGTTATTTTAGTCTCTTTTGCCAGGAAATTCCACTCCTGTAGTCTGGAACCTAGTAATTCTGACTCCTTTTTACCTAGTTTCAAATCACAAATAAGATTGCTTAGCTCTTCTTGAGAAACAAAATGTTTTCTTCACTTCGTTCACATTGATATGTAGGGTATTGGGATGTTGAGGGTTCACTGTCATCTACATCATGATTTGAACTTGATCCATCATATTCCTCAACCCATGCTTTCGGAGGATCAGGCACCGGAAGATCTTCACTATGAGGTACTGGTCTTATTGCTGATGGAACACTTGGATATTTGATACTCGACTTATTTTTTCTAGAAACACCTGTAATATTTGTATTACAAAAATAGCAGTCATTGAAATGGTTAGATTGTTCTCTCCACACCATAGGCACAGCAAACGGAAGATTTGCGTTTACCGTGTAGCCATTGATAAAGACCAGTTTTGCACAATATGCAGCAAACATGGGGAGAAAAATCCTTATCTTGATCACCAAGGGCACAACCAAAGTATAATGAATATGCTGTTTTAGTAATACTTGTTATTTTTTTTCGTTGTGATTTAGGGGTGAACTGTCCACACACATAACAAAAATTATTTGGATCATTAGTTCATTTCCTATGCCTGCTCTTATTCATATCTGTAACCTTTCATTAGCACCGCGAATAAACTACACTACACTTTCACAGCTGAATATGAACTGAAAGAAAAATCCAACACAGATGAAAACCAGACCACCCAGAGGAGCACTCAAGCTAACACATCTGTTTATTTACTCAGGAGGAGAGGAGCATGATAAAAGGGGTTATCTGTGAACCTAAGGGCTCAAGATACAAATCTTTTCCATTAGAGAAAACGAAATAAGATGTATTTAGGTCTTCATGATAAGTTATGAAATCCTGCATCAGTAATTTATGTCAACTTAATTTATTTTGAGTTGGGCACATCCACGTAAATACGATTTTTATAGTAGACTCTAAAATTAATTTTACTGATAAACTTACGTGATGGAAAATTTGTTCTAGTTATTTTGAATAGTATTCATATTCTTTACAGGTATAAAAATATTATTTAATAATAACATGGCTATTATTTTAAATTAAGTCAATATGAGTTGGTATCATACCTCACTTCTGTAATTTTATATAAAAGAATAAGAATAAGAATATCTCAAAAACGTTACATGATACAGCATTTTCAGAGGCATTTTTGGAATCAGCGAGTCATTTTGCATAAGAATTAGCCTATTTTGTTTTGGGTACAAAAAACGTGTTCCCTAGTGTGATCTGTTGTTTAGTGTTCCCCTTAGTGTGGTCCTAAAATAGTCAGCTTTATTTCTTACATTATATGAGTGTAAACACACAGACTAGTTAACATCCCTCTCACAGCAGAAGAATACAAAAAATAATACAGCAAAATTATTGAAATAACACAAAAAATGACTTTCTGAAATCATTAGTAGACAAAAGTGTGAACTTAGCAAAAAAGGAGAAGCTAATAAAGGAAACCACAACCCTCTCAGCTCCAGAAACTAATATGATTTTCAAAACATTCACTTACCATCCATGGGCCTTTGATAAATTCAAGAAAGTCTTCAAAAAACAAAAACGTTCAACCAGCACCAAT
Source organism: Mantis religiosa (assembly GCA_030765055.1). NCBI lineage: Eukaryota > Metazoa > Arthropoda > Insecta > Mantodea > Mantidae > Mantis > Mantis religiosa. Next base: position 102,073,385 of record CM060950.1, read on the forward strand.
CAACCATTACTCCTTAAAAAACCCAATTTGCTCAAACATCAAAGATGCCATTCCATCCAACAAAAAATCTGGTATATATCAAATTGAATGCTGTGACTGTAGTCAAATTTATATTGGAAAAACCAAAAGAAATTTAGAAACAAGAGCAAGAAACACTTTAGGAACTTAAAATACAAACAATTAGAAAAATCAGCAGTTGCCATAAATTTTTGGGAAAAAAAACCACAATATAAATCCAGAACCAAAACTACTAAAACATACGTCAGGAAAACAAGAACTGTCCATATGGGAACAAATCTTCATTTCAAAAAATAGGAACAAAGTATTCAATTTCGACATCCCCCAGAAAGATTTGTTCAGCAAGTTCCTCGAACCGCTACCAGAGGAGACCTATGACAAAATATCGCGAGCTACACCTCCGAGAACCAGTCAATGTCCAGTTGACAATGGAGACAAATATTCTCTGAAACATGTTTCGGGAAAATTTGAAAGTAAGTGTTGTTTAGTGTCATTAATTGACTCCATTTAAATTTAATTTATTACAACAACACTGTTTTCAACACTTCCAAGAAAGGAACTGTTTATGTATTTCAACCCTATACTTATTTATTGATGCAAATCTCTAATAATGCTTAGAACTCACATAACTTGCCAACTTCTAAATTACTGTTACCTATCTCAAAACTGATTTTCTATGACCCATATGTTCCCTGTAAAATTCAAGTTGTTATTCATTAACACACTTGTGTACTCCTGCAGAGATGGAGGAGATTGGTTGGAGGGAAGAGAGATTAATCAGTGGCACTATTTTTAATTTTGAAAGGATCCTGATTTTACCACTAATACTAACAACCAGAGTGTGGACTTTGATGACCTAAAAATCACAATGGTTTAAAACATAACTCAAAACTGAGATTCATTTAATTGATTTACATTAGGTGTATAGTAACTTTTGCATTAATTTATACATAGATAATTTGACAAAGAAGTTCATAGTTCTGCCACCAGAAAGGGGAAAGCAAATGACAACAATGGACGATAGTCAGACCTTCGAGGTTGATAATGGATGTAATGGCTTCAGGAACTAGTCCTTCAATAATATAAAAATGTTAGCGACGAAGTGTTAAAAAATGAATATAAATGGTTTTTCAGTATAAAACTAATTATGCACTGAATATGATTGTAAGAAAATGTCTAAATAAGAATTTGGGCAATAAAAGAACAAATTATCTAATATGGAGGAAACAAAAAAGAAGTCTAAAAATGGAAAATTGCATTAGATGAAAAAAAAATGTCTTAATAAGTATGTGCTACAATCTGGGACTGCTTAAGGTTCAAATATTAAAATATGGTATGCTATTGTTACCCACGCTCTGCTCGTAACTGACTGAAAATTTGCACCTATAAGGATGTACTCTTGAAAGGTTCTATTTAAGACATTTTACCCATATGTCTTTGCATTTCAAAACAAGATAATAAAATTATACTAATTTTATTTAGGTTGTTTAAGAGTTTTGAGGAAAAATTAAAATTTTACCATTTTTTACATTTCTATGCTATGTACAACATATGAATCTCCTGAACATCAGCAGAGTTAAGGGAAAAAATCATTGCTTGTGTGTATTGTAAAATACAGAACTTTTACTTGTATCTATAGAATGACTTTGTGTTAAAGCTTAGGATTTGGACTCTTGTCCTAAAGTTTATTTCACAGAAATGTTTGATCTTCAGGAAGGTTTCTAGCTTGCCAGTCAAGCAGTTAAGTGTTATGATTTTTTGATTAATGAATTGCCAGAAATGTGCTCATACTTTCATGTTGATGAAATATATGGAAACTAGAAATTAACACTTTTAATGTAAAGTAGAATTAACTACCATCTGAGCTATTGAAATATAGAGTAACATATAATATTGAATAGGAACATATTGTGTGAACAAAGATGACAAAACAATGCCAATTCTGAACACAACTTCGTTGTTCACTTGTGAACTACTTCACTTTATAGTTCCATTGCCTGCCAACTCCTCACCATGAAGCTTGGAACATACTGCAGTTCTCTGCACTCCTTTGTCAACTCACACAACTCAACTGACACTCGAAGCTCGAAATGCACACAAACTTTAAAACACCCTACTATACTGCTCTGCCAGGCCTTGCATCACTCTTATATAGTCCTATCGATTAAGTGAGGTTGCTCCAGTAGTCAAATGTTCTCAATTTATATTTCTAGAATGGTCTCAAATGCTATGTGCGCAGTAACAGTACAACTCGCTTCATGATGTCAGCTAGTAGCTGCACCATGGGAGGCCATATCTCTTTGGCTTCTCCCACTAGAGACTGCAATGGCAGCTCATTTGGTCAGTTCTACTCCTCCCCTTATAATAGCTTCATGTTTTGCCAATGTGACTGTATTTTCATTTGATGTATCAATTTCCATAGATAAACCTATGTCTGTGTGTATACATATGTTTAGCATATCTACAAAACCTCTAGTTACTTCTGTTGTGGATTAAGGTAAATGCAGCCAGCATAGAAAGATTGTGTAAAAATTTTCATGGAATTGCATAAACATTCTAGATTTTTATATATCAAAAAGAAATAATGTTATATCAGAGGTGCCCAGGGCTAACAGCATAAGGGGAAGGTGTTTTAACCTCCACCCATAGTTCGAGCAGCTATGACGTAATGCCTTTACTGATAGCAGTCACAGACCTCGCTAACATTTCTGTTAACAGTGGCAGCGACTTCAGTTACTTCTACTGCTGTTTTTGATGTAAATAATATCAACACCTCCGGAACACCGTTTTTGTTACAGACTCTTTTGCCGCAGTTTATTTTGAACCAGTTCATCAATGTTTGCCCCAAGGATGAACAACAGAGTCTTAAAAGATGGACCAAATGATCATGCAATATTTTACTATGATACTGACTTTTTATGTGATTCATTTTCGAGAAAATCTGCTCACAAATATATGTAGAACCAAATATTGACATTATCTTTGCAGCAAACATTCGCAACCTAGGAGATGTTTCATTGGGAAGAGATTTAAATAATTTGCAACCTTTTTCCTGAGAATATTTCATGGCTGTTGAATTCTGCTAAGCAACTAATTCCATTTGCAGTGTGTGAGGAGCGTCTTTGCAGGCAAAATTAAATGGATTATGAAAAAGACTGATTTCCTCCTGTATACTTTTTAGGTCTCGAAATTTGGACTCAAAGGTGTCATACAGTTCCTTCAGAATTTTTACATATTTTGCTAACAGATTGACATTTATGGTAAAAATTGATTCCAAGGACTGAAAATGATATGTTATCAATTTCCATTTGACCTTGCCATAGCATCAATTGCACCATAAATGTATTTACTGTGTCAACTAACGTAATTATACTTTTATCTTTCCCCTGTAAGCTCATGTTTAGGGTATCAAGATGGTGAAATAGTTCGATCGCAAAAGCAAGATCAACAGCCATTCTTCTTCAGTTAGTTCCAGAACTTGATGGCGCTACAATAATAATAAATCGTGTCAATTAGGAAAGCAACTTATTTGTATGACACCTTATAATGGATACATAAATATTTTACATTTGCATGCTTACTTCTTTGTTCAGGAAACTATTTATCTGATTTCTTAGCTAGAAGAAACGCCTCATCAGGGCACCCCGACTGAGCCACCTGACATAACAATAATATGGCAGATTGTCATAATGAGATCCTAGCTCTTCTAGCAACTCCTTAAATTGTCTGTGACATAGGGAACTTGATTAAATAAAGTTCATACAGTTCACCACAAGACAATATTATTTAATGCAATTGATTCTGCACATAAAGCCTCCTTATGAATTATGCAGTGTACGGACAAAAATCCGGGGGCACATCCATATTTCTTAAAAATGTCCTTAGTCTGCCGATGAAACCATTTTCTCCCCCTCTCATTGATGGGACCCCATCGGTCGCAACACTAACTAGTTTGGCCCAAGGGAGTTCCAGTCAGCAACCAATATCTCGCACAGCATTAAAAATATCTTCACCACAAGTAGGGGTTTTAAGGGAAATTACATTTAGAAACTATTCGGTAACATTGAATTCGGCATCAAACCCCCTCAAAAACACAGCCAGTTGGGCTTCATCAGTTCTGTCTGTGCTTTCATCCAATGATAGTGAAAAGAAAGTTAATGATTTTATTGTTTCCTCACTCCTCAATTCTTCCACATGTCTCGTCATGGTATTTCGAGATAGGCTCATTGATTTAAAAGTACCTACCTATTATATTGGAACACACTTCTTCGGCTGCAATAATTGAACAATCTTTTATGAACTCCCCTTCATTTAAAGCCTTCATATTCTTTATAATATGTTCAGCAATTCTGTAAGGATTTTTAACAACTCTTTTAGAATGAGGGCCTTCAGGAATCGCTGCTTTCATATTTTGTAGTTTTTGCAGTCTTGCAGCATCTACAAATGAAATGACGACGATGACGACGACGACGATGACGACGACGATGACGACGACGACGGTTGTTTACTAATTTTCTCATCAGTTAACTTTTAATATTGTTAAAGTTTTCTATTCAGTAGCAGGTTTGTAGCTTTTTTTGAGTAATTAACTGAGAATATTATAGTTTGCTTCTTTGTTTTCCTTACTGGAAAAATATGGCACAAGGATGTAATTTGATGTATTCTTATGATTTTCTTTTCAGGGAAGGAGATTATAGTTTCCTTTAATTTGATCAATCCAAGAGGAAGTTTGACCTTTATTGATGCGAAATTGAATGTTACTGTACCATCATTTACTCCAATGCTACTTGAATTACGATTGCATGAAAAGGTTCCAAATGAGTACGATGTAAGTTTTTATCTTCTTTCCAATCGTAAACCTGAAACCTATTTGATATGCTAACTACATTCACTTTCAGAAAAATCTTGCACTGTTCCCTTTGCATATTACTTTAGATTTGTAAATATGAAGCTATAATCACTAATAAAATAGTATCTGGTACTTTGTTTCACAGCTTCATAATCATGCTTCTTAAACCACTAAGTACTTCTGAAAATAGTATGAACATTTTACTCATTTTGTTTAGCTTTTTAACGATTATTGTAATGTACAAAACTGAAGTGTAATTCATTTTATCATGAATGCCAAAAATATTTGCTTTTGTTATATATGTGTTAACCATTAGAGTAAAATAACATGACAAGTGAAGTCAAATAATAGAGATCAATAAGAATATTAATGAATTGCAGAATAAAATGAGATAAATCTGTAACATACAAAGCAACCTGAGCAAAATACTCATAAAAAATAATTAATCCACTTTTCTTCTATTAGTGTATGAATTTAAAAAGAATAAATACAAAATTTGAACATACAGATCAATTTAACACACTGCAGAGTCATAAGCTTGTTACATATTGAGTCATCAGCAGAGTGAAGTGAAATAAAGTTCCAGATAAAAGTAAATAAGCATGATCAGTTTTAGGGATATAGAAAAAATATCACTATTTATAAAATTTGTTTTCTTTCTATTGCAACACAATTTCATTTTATTTCAGATAGAATTGATGGGAACATGGTTCAGTGGTCATACACTTACAGCTAAAGGACTGTATCAAGATCGCAGTACAGCCAAAGTTACTAATCATAATTTAAAAATGCTAATCAAGTCTCCAAGCTTCAATGAAATTGCTCTAACTCTAAAGTTTCTAAGAGATGACCAAGAGTTCAAAATTGATATACAGGTAATAAAATAAAATCTTTAGAACATGATAAATATATTACAATCAGAAGCTGATCAAAGAATTTAACTAAAGCATGTGTAACGTGAAGGTGAACATTTAGATAAGAAGCACAGTGCTGTAAAAATGAAGTTTTAAAAGATATCTCTAATGATTAACAACTGCAGACAATATAATGCATTTACATTATTTATTTAAAGCTTATAGAACTTGATTAAAAATTTTGTATCTATTTGCATTGCAGATATAGTTTGTGATTTTAAGTTGGCCTTTATTTCTTAATATGTCCATGTATTACTGTGAAACTGCAGTTAGATGTCTTCTTATTTTTCACTCAATCTGTTTGCTATGCTCTTCTTGGCTTATATTTATAAATTCTCTAATTAAATTTGTATCAAAGTTTAACCTTGCATATTAGAACTAAATAATTAAATGTGTGTATATACAGGATGTTGTAGATCTGAAGTTTTCAAGCTGGTGATCTGAGGTTGCATTTTTCATGCCAGATGGAATGCACAACAATGAAGTTTCTGAGGGCTGTAGGCCATTAGTAAATGTGTTTAGAAAAGCGGAACCAAATGTGTTATCATTAATTGTAGCTCTAGTTGTCATTTTCCTAGAATAAACATAAATGTTCCATTTAAAAAAATACAACTTGGTATTGGAAGTGTTACATTTTTACCTTTGTGGATTATGCATGCCTTCTCATTTGTGAGCCCCTGACATAGGTACATTCCTGGCCAATTGGAATTTCCATATTTTGTTTCATTTCGGACATATTTGAGGTCGCAGAGTTAGGTGGGACACCCTGTTTCCCCAGTAAACCACTAGGGGCTCTCGCATCCGAGATACACCGTTTGTGGCGACTTACTATCGTAAGTACTTGAGTTCCAGGTTTCATCATTTAACTCTTATTATTTTAGTTAACTGATGGAAATTAATCATTTCTCCACACTAGCCGTTTATAGGCTTAGGTTTTTTTTTAAATGGATAGAGTCAACATGAAAAATTCAATGCCATGGCCGGGATTTGAACCACGGATCTCCTGGTTTCCGTCCAGTCGCTCTGACCCAATGAGCTACCATGGCCAAAGTGCCGTCCTGACATTAAATTCTCCTTTTGACTCATATATTTGCCCGGTAAACCACTTGGGACTCTCGCATCTGTGATACACCGTTTGTGGCAACTTACTATCATAAGTACTTGAGTCCCAGGCTTCATCATTTAACTCTTATTATTTTAGTTAATTGATGGAAATTAATCATTTCTCCACACTAGCCGTTTATAGGCTGTTTTTTTCTATGGATAGAGTCAACATGAAAAATTCAATGCCATGGCCAGGATTTGAGCCACGAATCTCCTGGTTTCCGTCCAATCGCTCTAACCCATTGAGCTACAATGGCCAAAGTGCCGTCCTGTCTATATATAGATATACGGATATATCAATGACTTTTAAAAAGCAAAAATATGGGTCATTATTACTGAATGACCCTTGTACACCAGAACTTATCGGAACAATTATTAAATTATAGATGAGTCCTATTTATTTATATGGTGCTTCCTGGCTAGATGTAAGGTAAAATAGGATCCTTTTCATATGGGGAATAAATTTTGTTTATTTTTGTATATGAATAATTTTTCCCAACTAGTGGAGAGTTTCACCATTGTTCTTTTTCAACTAATTTTTGGATCAAAGGTCTGCAACCGGTAATTATATATGTACAGTACTTCTGGCAGATATGAAGACATTTTTGCTATAGTAAATAAGCTTGTTAAAGATGCAACAGCTTTATTGAATTTAGGAAATATATAGTATATAAAATAACAGAATCTACCATCTTGCTCTCCTTTCTCAACATAAAAATTATGAGCAATTCAAATAAAATGGCTTTGGCATCTTCAGAAAGACACACACAATTAACTTCATTAAGAATGAAGCTACAATCTCAAGAAGTACAAATGGAAGTGCAATAATAAGCAACCTTGCTTGAAACTGGTAAATATACCTATGAGCACAGAAGAGTACCTATAATAAAGAATAAAACAAGATTTAAAAATGTAATAAAAATGGCTTCACCAAAGAGAAAAATATGTATAGGAAGGGAAAGAAATTTAAAAAGTGGAAACAAATAAAGAAAATCTCCACACTAAGCAACATAAATTAAATCAAAAAGTTAAAAAGATTCACTTTTCACCCATGAACTGCACAGAATTATTAAATTATTCAAAGAATATACCCCAGTTAAGAAGCATTGCTTAAAAAAGATACTTGGGATCAACACAAAAACAACATTACAATGTAAAATGCTTTTGGAAATTGGTGCAAAGATCACAAGAAAATACATACAGGGAAGGCCGAGAGAAACATTGACATAGGATTTTAAGAACACATGAGAAATTAGAAATATAAACAAATGGGGGGGGGGGGCGAATTAGCAGTTAGACAGCATTTATAAATCCACAGGTCATCTTCTGAAAGAGAAACTTCAATGATAAAAGAAAACCAAATCTCAAGTTTGGAAACATTATTTATGCATAAAGACAAAATAATGTATAGTATGACCAGTCAGAAAATGCCATGTTGAAGCCACAACAGGAAGCATAGCAGTGAGTCTAGCATGATGATGGAAATATGAGTCTGTATTGTAAATTCTGATATAGAAAATGAAGCTAGACTAGCACAAATCTTCATTCTTGCATGGAAATACAAGATGTTTGTCTAATAGACACTAGAAGCTGAATGCATTAGGGAATGTGAAGATAACAGTGCAACCACATATTTTGTTGCTTTGCTTTAACAGAAGCAGAGTAAACACACAAGGAAAATGAGCTGAGAGGAACAGTTTTGAATAAAAGGGCAAAAAATCTCCTTTTTAAAATATTATAATGATGCTAAGCCATCTACGTATAACAATAAAGTATTAATTAAATATGGATACTCATATATATAACAGAAGTATAAAACCAAAAATTGGTTAAAACAATATTTGGCTCAAAATTTAAGGGCAGACATAGTCTACCTTGTCTTCACAAATGCTATGAAACTGTGTAGCAGTAAATATTGAATACCTGATGCAAGTATTACATATGAGGTTGAAGAAATTTCTGAAATATAATGCAGCCTGAAGGTTCTCTTTTTCTTTATAAAGCTAGATAGTTACGTTCATAATTACTGAACTTGGTATATAATACCATCAGTGGAATAAACATTGGCCCATTATTCTTTATTTTGGACAGATCTAGCGTTGGTTTATTGAAACTAAATGGAAAAGTACAAACCAGAACTTTTATTTTATGTTGAAGTTGAGTGTGTGAATAAACTGTTTTCCAGTTCTATAATGCTCAAAATAATTTTTGGGAAATGTTAGACGTTGTAACTTTTACTTGTGATAATTTTGTCTCCCATACCTTATCTAACATTGTTTAATGGTCTTACTTCACTTGCTTGTTGAAACTACACTACATAATACAGAAGGATTGAAGCATGACACAAATTTATGATACAGTACTTTGTAGCACAATCTCACCTATCTCTTTATAAATATAATTTCTATAAGACATGTTTTGCAATTCATCAGTTGTGTTATCAGCTTTGTTGCCTCCCCCTATTGATGTTACATTTACTGCTGCTAGATGAGGAATTGTTTGCTATTATATTACTATCTACTGCAAGTAAAACAAATTTGTTGACAAATTCGGTTGGTTATTTCAGAAAGAAACTATACAGTCACTATTCTTCAAAATAAATATTATGTTCCATATTATTAAGCCGATGAATCAATTTAATCTTTTAACAATTTGACCTCTGAATTTATTTCATTATTAAATTAACAAATGATCTGCCATATCAGATTTATCAATCTGTATATACTTAATATTTCTAAAAGATAGATTATTTATTCATCACATGTATTTATAAGGTGGGCATATGCACAGTAAAGTGATGACTCTTCAGTTTAAAATGCTTCTTTATTCTGTTTTCCAAATGAGGTTTGGTATTTTATATATAATTCTAGTCACAATCATAACAGCTTAACACTGTGTTATGGATAGGCAATATATTCCAAAGGTAATAGGCTACCAATTTGATATAAATGGAACAAAAATAAATCTGCTTAAAGGTACCTGAATAATTCATTTAATACTGCTATTAATTATTTGATATTATAACTGATAATTTATTAGAATAATGTTGAACGAAATTACCTTAAAGGTACCTATGTTATCCTTGCTCTCATGTTTTATTACTTTTATTATTTCTTAAATTCTTAAAATTATTTAGTATTACCTTCTTAATGTCCTGTAAATTATTCATCACCCATATTGGCAGAATATACAACAATGCAAGTTTGATATAGCTTTTAATATTATATCCTTAAATACTGCAGTACCTGGCAAATGTACTTTGGATAGTTAACCATGGTAAAACAGTACTGCAGCACTAGAGCCTATTCATTGTGTCAATAATACTAACATGTAAAATAAACATTTTATTTAGAGAACATATGTCTGAAATGGCACAACTGTTTAAAACCTTGCTTTTATAGAATTAAAATTTATCATCATCATCATCATCATCATCATCATCATCATCATCATCATCATCTATCATCATCATCTATCATCTATCATCCATCAGCCACCAGCCACCATCCACCACCACCATCATCATCACTGTAATGTTTTAATTCCTCTATTTCTTTTTACCTATGTATCCTTGTATTTCATTTTGATGTTTTTAATGCAGGCAGATCATAACAAAGACAAGTATTCACTGATGCTGAGGCATGTTCAACCATCACCAACAGAGTTCCAGACATTTATGGATCTACGCTATCATAAGAAGGTCTACACAGTTACAGCTTCTGTTAATCTGTTAAAATATAAACAAGTTTTGTTGGAGTTACATTTGGATCAGTAAGTTAGTTTATACTTGTTTGACTAAATATATTGCTAGTATTTACTTCCCTGTTCTTTACTGTATTGTTGTTTTTTATACTTATTACCTTTTTTATTATTACTATTATTTGTTATAACAATTACATGTTAAATAAAAAGTCTCTAATAAGAAAGAATATCTGAGTAGGAATGTACACAGACTGGTAAACATCCCTCTCACAGCAAAAGAATACAAAATAGAATACAACAAAATTATTGAAATAGCACAGAAAAATGACTTTCCCAAATCACTAGTAGACAAAAAAGTGAACTTAGCAAATAAGAAGAAACTACTAAAGGAAACCACAACCCTCTCAGCTACAGAAACTAAAATGATCTTCAAAAAATTCACTTACCATCCATGGGCCTTTGATAAATTCAAAAAAGTCTTCAAAAAACAAAACATTCAACTAGCTCCAGTGAACCATTACTCCTTAAAAAACCTAATTTGCTCAAACATCAAAGATGCCATTCCATCTAACAAAAAATCTGGTATATATCAAATTGAATGCTGTGACTGTAGTCAAATTTATATTGGAAAAACCAAAAGAAATTTAGATACAAGAGCAAAGGAACACTTTAGGAACATAAAATACAAACAATTAGAAAAATCAGCAGTTGCCACACATTTTTGGGAAAAAAACCACAACATAAATCCAGAACTAAAATTACTAAAACATACAACAGGAAAACAAGAACTGTCCACATGGGAACAAATCTTTATTTCAAAAAATAGGAAAAAAGTATTCAATTTCGACATCCCCCAGAAAGATTTGTTCAGCAAGTTCCTTGAACCGCCACCAGAGGAGACCGATGGCAAAATATTGCCAGCTACACCAATGAGAACCAGTCGATGTCCGGCTGAAGATAGAGGGAAGGCCTCTGAAACTAGTTCCGGGAAAATTTAAAAGTAAGTGTTGTTTTGTGTCATTAATCGACTCCCAATTAATTTAAGTGGAGAATATTTACTAAATATTTTTATTTGTGTAATAATGATTTATTTATTTATCTATCTGCCGTAGGAGTCAACCAGACTCATGGCATCGTCAAAAATACAGTTTATGTACAATAATTTTCAAAAATGTAAATATGAATTACAATATAGTTGAAAATATTACAAATTAATATAAAGTCTAATACAATTTTTACTTATTTTCAATAGACGCAAAGCAGTTTCTGACATTGTCAATTACAATTTCAATATTTACATACATATAACTTACAATACAAATGCCAATAGAAGTACAATTCATCAATCGTGTACAATGCCTTATTTATTAGGTAAAACTTAAGCTCCTTTCTAAAAGTATTTTCTGACATAGCTTGCTTTATAGAATTCGACAATTTATTGTATAAAATCAGTGCCATTACGTTTGGATCTTTAATACTCCTATTTATTAGAAAACCCTGTCTAAAAAAATCATTGTTGTGTCATGTGTTATAATTATGCATATCTCTAATTTTCAAGTTATCCTTTCCCAATCCATATATTATTACCCTATATACATATAATGAAAATACTGTAAAAATTTGTTTTTCCCTGAAATACTGCAGGGAATGATGAACTAAATTAGAATTGTAATTTGTAATATATTTATCATCTTTCCTTTTACATCATCAAATGAAAATACAAAATCAAGATTACAATTATAAAATCCATACTGGAAAATGCCATATATTCCTAAATCCTGCAAATCCTACCATGTTGCCTGCCATTGAATAATAGTTCGGTCCCTATACACCTAAACCTAGGCTTTTGTGTATTGGAGGCACTCTACTCCTTTCTCCTTTTTACACTTTTGCCATTTCACCTATCCTACTCTACATTTTTCTCTTAATTGTTTTAGCCATCTCTCTTTAACTTTCCCTAAATAATTCCCTATATTTCTCCTGTTCTTTTCCCCTTTTACTGACAAAATTTTTCTAATTACTACTTCACCCCCCAAATTGTCTCATTTACGTAGCCAGGCCTGCTCTCTCCATATCTTAGTTTGACTACAATACAATATACATTGGAAGTTCGCATTCTCTTCTCCACACAATGGACATTTATCTAGCTCCCTCTCTTAACCTATACCTTTCAAATTTCTCACTCCTGTTCTCGCCCTAACTTATTACATATGTGTATATATCCTTCCCTCCTCCAGGTTGTTATACGGCAAAAATGTCTTGTCTGTCAATATCTTCTAATCTTAACTTCTTTCCAGAAGCCTCTATACCCATACTCTGCATTTATCCAAGAATGACCCATACCTATCTGTTTCAACACGTCATTCATTTTATGTGCCAAAAACCCACCCCAGATACTTCTCCTTTGAATATGAAAACATTCTTTAATAATATTGCCATCTTCCAAGTTAGTGATTCTGTATAAATATTTCATTGTCCTTGACAAGATTTTAATTTTAGTTGCCCAGTTCCAATTGTGCTGTCCCATTAGATGATGCTATTGGTAATCCTAATATATATTTACAAAAGGATCTATGTACTCTATCAGTGTCTCTCCAAGCCTCATCTACTTTCCATACCTCTAATCCACGTAACATTCTATTTTCTACTACTGCCATATAAATCCTCTCCAACCATTTGACATTTATATCTGGCAGTTTACTGTAGCATGATCTTATCATCCTCATGGCCATTTTACTGTTTGCCACAAACACATTTTTTTGTTATTTGAAGCAAAAGGTAAGAAACAGTGATGTATTTAACATTTGAAAGTAATGAGTCGGTAATTCAAACACAACCATCACTTAAATTACCCTTACTTGGACATGTTTCGGAGAACAGTTTGTCCCCATCGTCAGCAGTTATCCGACTGGTTGGATCCGTGGTTTCCTGATGTGAGCTGGTTGTCTGTGGCGGCATCTGTTGTCTGTGAGATGAACTTTCCAGCTCCCATCTGAACTCAACCTTGTCCCCAAATAATCAAATCTCCTTACTACATCTATTTCTCTTCTATTAATCTCCCATTTTTCATCCTAATACAACCTATATCCTTTTTTGAAGACCATAATCTTGGTTTTGTTTTCATTCACTTTCAAATCCCATTTATTGCAATAAGAATTGGCTGCCTCGATTGCTCTTCTCAGCCCTCCACTTGATATGGACCCAACTACTATTATAATTGTAAAAGATGGCGATCTCTTTGATAGTGTAAACTATAGTAGAATCAAGTGATGCTATACAAGTTAATAGTGTGTTTTGTGTGCTGGCAAAATTTCAATCATTATCCAAATCCTATGCACCCAACCCAAACCATGCATGAATTCCACCCAAAGTTAGACTATTTGAGATTAGTAAAGGTTGATTTGGACATAAATAATTCTAGCATTTATCACATACTCTGCTCCTGAGTGTACATAGGGCAAACAGCTAGATGTCGGAATATCATCATTAATAACATCAATATTAATAAAACAAAAATAATCTGGAAAAATCTGTTCTTGCAGAGTAAAGCATTAATGAAGGATACAAAATTAGGTTTTCTGAAGCCAAAATCCCCTATGAAATAAACCATTGTCTTAAAAAAATGAATGAAATAACATTAACATGGACTTCAATTAAATACTACTTGGATTACATTCCTATATAAAGCTGTTTAATGAATTTGCAACAATTACTCCAAACACTGGCCAGAGACATTAAATAACAGCAATATAATAGAAAAGAATAAGAAAAGTTTTAATCAGTTTAAAGGTATTATTTGAGGAATAAAGAAATTAGCTATTCTAATAATGTTAGTATGATATACTGACCAAAGGCCAAGCAACAGGACCTGTACCTGTACTTCAACTGATGACACATTCATGTCCTTATGATGGATATGCTTTGGAAACTAATGTAATTTTAAACAATCTATTATTATGCTTACATGTAAATGCTGTAATAATTTAGGCTTGTAGCTTACTGAATGCCAGTTTCTATTAAGAATATCAACCCTAAATATTTCTTTGTACTGACACACAAGCAGCCATTTCTCATTTCACCGACAGATTAGCTTTTAAGCTTAACCACGGCATATTCAAATTTTCTACTCACTGCTACCAACAGGGCTGCTAACTTCATGGACACTGGCATGATAGATGTTGCAATTTTGCTGTACATTTCATATTGCTAACAAAGAGAAAGAGAAATTTTGACCATAACCCATTAGTGTAATAAGCTGGTATATATACAATTAAGTTATAACAATTATGTAAGATAATCTAGAAACAGTGATGCATTATTAAATGTGTATTAATGGCAAGTCAGAATTTCAAAATGCAAACATCACTTGTGAATGAATTACCTGTGTACATGTTTGGATAACATTTGTTTCATCCTCAGCAGGTACCTGCAAAAGTCCCTGTAATATTAAATTTTAGATGAGTCGTATTTTTTACACATCTGCTTCACTTTCGAAAGTGAAGCAGATGTGTAAAAAATACGACTCATCTAAAATTTAATAAGTTTTCGCTTCACTGTGGTGTTCCAATACAGTTAAATCTTGATATCCCTGTAATATGTTTGGTGCAAGTGTTGTTTAAGCTGTGTTCCAACTTGTCATTAATATAAAATGTTATTAAGTTATAAAATTTCAAACAAGATTGTAAACATATGCATAGCATTAAATTTCAAGTGCATTATTTTGTAGTGATTTTTTTTATTTTATATGCTCCAACATTAAGTCATATCGGACGGTGAATGAAATGGATGAAATTATGCTCAAATGTGTCCAGGGTCCATGGAGCTTAAAGCTACCTGACGTTCGTCTTTAAGGATAAGGGAAAACTCCTGAAAAAACCTTATCCATGTAACTCACACTGACCGAGATTTGAGCTCGGGACCTCTTGAATGTGAGGCAGACACGCTACCATCTATGCTTATGAGGCATGCATAGTAGTGAAAATTATGTACCATTGGTAATATTAACTAAGAGTGGCATATTTTGGTAATTTTGCAAAGGTTGCAATATCAAGCAGAAATTGCATATAAATAACCTTTATCTCCACTGTTCAAGGAGATTTATTGCTTCCAAGTAACAAACACGTCCTGCAGAAGAACTTATATAAAGTTTCAGAGCCACATAATCAGACTATCTCCCTGTAAAGTTTAAAGTTAAATGTGTGCATGAAGTTCTTCACCTTCTCTGTCTTGTTTTGAAATCAGACATGGTTTCCCTTAAATATTACAAATAGAAGCATTATTAACAGTGAAGTTTTCTTCATGTTGAAGTTTTGTTGAGTCACACTTGTTGACACTCACCTTCACTTATTATTTTTAAAAATGCTGGAACGTTTTCCAGGACATTCGCCCTCTTCCTCACTGCCAAGATTATACTGCTTGCCAAAAGTACACAAGGATGATAACAGCATGAGACCAATCATAAATGGTATCAACTCAGCCACATACTATATTGCTAAGTGGTTAGTTAATAAACTAAAATCATTCCTGAAATTCGAAAGTTTGGGAATAGAGAACTCCTTAGAACTCATAAATCAACTACAGGATTACAATATTCCTTCAAACCACATAATGGTCTCTTTGGATGTCAAATCACTGTTCACAAGTATCCCGATTGAAAAAATTCCAAACCTTCTCAGAAAATGGCTGAATCTAACCACATTAGACTCTACATAAATAGACAACATTATAAATTTGACAGAACTATGCATTCAACACAATTTCTTCACATTCGACAAAATATTCTACTAACAGTCAAAAGGCCTAACAATGGGCAGCCCACTGTCACCCTTGCTAGCAGATTTATATATGAGTCACCTCGAAGTCCATATAGTAAAAGCCTTCCCCCAAATTTACAAATTTTGGCGAAGATATGTCGACGACATATTTGCTATCATTCCTAAAAAACAAACAGAAGACTCCCTAAAACTTTTGAACATACAGGATAGAAACATAAAATTTACAATGGAAATAGAAGAAGAAAACATCCTACCTTTCCTAGACCTAAAAATTATGAGAGACCAAAATATCTTAAAATTCGGAATACATAGAAAACCCACACATGTGGACAATTACATCAAGAGGAATGGTTGCAACCCAATTTCACATCAACTGGTAGTCTTCAGAAGCTTGATTCAATGGTTATACAGTGTCCCATTGAGCAAAGAGGATTTTCAAAAAGAACAAGAATAAATATTAGGAGTAGCAAAGGAAAATGGATTCAATCCTAATCTCATAAGGAACATGCTCAAAAAGAAAGAAAGGCAAAAAGATATCTCATCAAATACAACACTAACGCCACTTTCAGACTAAAATTGGAAATATAAAAAATTTACTTACCACCCCTGGGCTTTTAAAAAAATTTGAAAGAATCTTCAAAAAATTCAATATAAAACTGGCCCCACAGAATAAATTCAATCTGAAGAACGTTCTAAACAAACCTCTTAAGAATACAATTCAAAACATACTGAAATCCGGAATCTATCAGATCAATTGTGAGGATTGTGAGAAGTTCTACATAGGCAAAACAAAGAGAAACTTGGAAATCAGGCTAAAGGAACACCAGAGAAACATAAAACTAAAGCAAATAGACAAATCCGCTGTATCACATCATTTTTGGAAAGAAAACCACAACATTGGGCAAAATATAAAACTGTTGAAACCATTAAAATCACCAATAGAATTAGACATCTGGGAAAAAATCCACATAATTAAAAACAGTGAACATGTTATAAATTTTGAAATCCCACCACTTAATGAAGTGTTAAAACTTTGCGCTCCTAACACCAGATGGCAACAGGATCAGATACAGGATAAGGAAGAGGAAAGGAAGGGGGAAGAGTCAGTCACTAAACTGCTGAGGAAGAGGGCAAACGTCCTGGAAAACGTTCCAGAGTTTTTAAAAATAATAAGTGAAGGTGAGTGTAAACAAGTGTGACTCAACAAAACTTCAACATGGTTTTCCTTTTTTAACAAATTACAAAATGAACATCATTAAAAAATCATAACTGAAAATTTCAATGCCATGGACAGGATTTGAACCATGGATGTTTCACTCTTTGTGTGGCTGCTGTACCACTGAGCTACCTTGGCAATATGCTGTTATATGCCATTGAATTTTTCAGATCTGTTCTCAAGTTTATGTACACACAGTTCATGTTATTGCTAGTTACCCCTATAAATAGAAAATAATTCAAAAAGTGTATTAAATATATGTAATATAACATCACATTTTGAATTTCCATAGTTTGAATACTTAAGAGACCAAATTTACTGAAAAACACTCAATGAACTCTGTTCGCACCTTGAATGCACAATATGTGGTGCATGCATTTCTTTGTATTTTGCAGATTGCTGTTATATCATCATAACAGGGCATGTGTTAAGCATACCTAAAGGTTTTGCTCAGGCTTTAGAAGAACTAATAAGCAATCACATGCAAAAGAATAATATTTGCTATTCAAGCCTCCTAAATGCTTCTTTAGAACAGAATTCATGCTCTCTTAGTACGTATATTATTGATTCTACTGCCATTTAAATGGTACTGTTTTAATTATAGATGAATAGTATTTTGTAATGCACGCAGTATATTCATGGCATTCATGGACAGTGTGCCACTCTTAAGTATACTTGGGACATAATTTTAAGAAGGTTTCATTATTTAGGAAGTTATGCATATAAACTGTGTATAATGATCTACTGATTTGAACCAAATTTTAAATAAATGAATAAATTTGATATCTTTCCATTCAGTTTGTGTAGCTTATCTAAAATTCATGAATTTTTAAGAGATGCTACATATATACTAACTTTCTATAGTGATTCATGAGTTACTTCATGCAGAATAACAAAGCTAAATCAAAAAGTATTCTGCAGTACTGAAATTACTTAAACATGTCCAGACCATTGCAGAATCAAATCCTGTGCCATTGCACCATTAATATGCTTTTTCTATACGATTCTTGTTTACTAAACATTTTCTATTTTTATGTACAGATACAGAGATGTTGTCGTCATTTTAAAAGGAACAAATCAACTTGATCAAAAGGAAGCTGGAATTGAAATAAAATGGGATGCTAACAGAGATCCTGGTCAAAAATTTGCTGCAGCTGCTGCATTCTACCGGCCAGAGTATATGAACTATAGCGGCAATTTTTTGGTAGTGTATCCAGGTCGGACTGTCAAAGGAGATTTTATGATGGTTATGAAAGGTGAGAATTATCATTTTTACAAATCTTGCCTTACTCTCACCTTTTCATTTTTGGGAGGGAAAAAAAGCTTTAGGATTATTAAATTATTAAAATCATATTGTGATAAAAACACAAAGTTCACCGTAAAACTGTTTTATTTGTCACTAAATTGTTAGCACAATGCTAGCATACAGTTAACCTCTCTTTTACAAAAATATACCACATCTACATGTCTCTTCAATGCTTCCTTAGGTCTCTTCAGCATGTACCCTTTGTGCTGCTAATAATCTTTCTGACATACACACAGATCCAATTCTTACATGAAGCTACTCACCGATTCTGAACAGAACTCCAATATTCATACAAAAACTGTTTCACTGCTTCTTCCACAGCCCACCTCACTATGGAGCAGTGGCATGGCATTAACGTTGACTTGTTGCCGTTGCAAGAGCTAATATATTGAAGATAGTGTATCCAAATTTTACATTATTTTTGTTCAAAGAATTATGGAAAGGCAAACAATTTCACTTTCAGATTTCAGTTGTATTAATTAGTGACCGATCCCAGAGAACGGTATGTGATAACTCTCCCGAGACCAGTCGTGTAGCATCTTCCAGTTCTAAATAGCTTATGCTGCTAGTGGCGTTCAACAGTAAACTCAAAGTGTAGGGATTCATGTGGAATATCAGTGCTCTTGGGAGGAAACCAAGGCTTTAGTTATTTGTTTATGGCAGAATTGTTGCCAGTGCAGTGAAACAGCAAACCTTGCATTTTAGTGTTAATTCTTCATGTGTAACAGCAATATGATGAATGATCTAATGATGAAAGTACAATAAGAAGAACGGCATCACAATTTGCGGGTAAAAGTGACTGTGTTTGTGTGATCAAAGCCTTTTAAGTCAGTGCTTGAGTTTGCATTCTTTTGGTAAAATGTCATAATTTCAACAGAAATGCCAACTCCATATCTTAAACATTTAAAAACTAAATCACACAATCATATATCGCACAATCACACATTTAATTTTGATCATTCCTGCCTCAAGTGCATCAGCAGAACAATCTTTTTCAGTGCTCCGCAGAATGCACACTTATCTAAGAAACACTCAAACTTAAAATAGACTTTGATCTCTGTGCTTGTTATCAGTGGAAAAGGGGTTGCTTAATAAGCTTAAAAAGCAACACCAAGCAACATTTCAAAATGCTATCATTGTTGTTTTCTTGGAGAAGAATCAGCACATTGAACTGAAATACAAATAGACACTGTAAATTGGAGAAATTGTAAATACATTTTAAATAAGACATGTCCCTATAATTGTTATTTGTATAAAATCTTTTTAAACCACTTGTCAAACTATAAAAACACTTTAGCTCTACTTACATTTAAAATTAGGACATGTTTCAAGGACCACGCGTCCTGATCATCAGCTGATGTTTGACTAGTTCTTCAGGTGACCGCCTCGCTCTCCTGGCGCTGTTCAACGAGTTGCATGACATCATCCACTATTAGTATTTCAAAATTCATGGCTGTCTTTCTATTCTTAAAAATGTGTATATATAAATACATATGTGTATAGAAATGTATACATATATGTGTATTCTATATATGTGTATAAAAAGAGAGCCATGAATTTTGAAATACCAATAGTGGATGACGTTATTCAACTCACGCGCATGCGAGAGAGAGAGAGAGAGAGAGAGAGAGAGAGAGAGAGAGAGAGAGAGAGAGAGAGAGAGAGAGAGAGAGAGAGAGACAGATAGATTTCTTGAACTTGAAACCTCTCAATATACAGTCTCTAAAAGTCTTTTGCATAGTAATAATGACTCGCTTCTGACTTAGTAGTGCTGACTATTGGCTGTGCTCTAAAGTGTGCCTTTCTCATTCTGCCAGCCAATAAACAAGCTAAGGCAATTCTCCTACTCCCACTCTTCCTTCAAGCCAGACCCCCGATGGCAGCTTAACTTCCACAAGCCCTGCAATTGTTGATGTGACAATATGTATGAAACCAATCTTAACATGTCTGAGTTTAGTTCATATGGGTGTGTTTAAAAAGTATCTTACGTTATATTTTTTCAACTAAACCAATGATGTCAGGGGATATGTGAAGGAGATCTTCATTCGTAGTCAAAGCTTTCTCCCCACACAGTGAGTGTCAGTCACTGGCATTTAGCCTACAGTGAAGACCTGTGTTGAGTGGTCATCATTTCAATTTTTATAAAATGATGGAAAAATGTGAACAGCAGTATTGCATCAAATTTTGTGAGAAGCTAGAGGATATCAAGTGGAAACTATTTGCAGAATTAAACAGGCTTTTGAGGATAATATCGTGAGCATCCAATATATAAACAAGTGGTATAACAGCTTCCAATGGCCACTCATCCATAAGCAACAATCACATTCAGGTAAGTACTAAAACAAGCTGAAATGACAAGAAGTGTGGATGTGATCTTGCAGGATTGTCATAAATTAGTTGGAGAACTTGTGAATGAGATAGTGGCTCAATTTTGATTAAGAATTTGTGCATGAGGAGAGAGTGTGTACAAAGTTTATACTGAAGCTGCTAACAATGGGACAGAAACAATGTCATAGTGCAAGAGTGATCCCAACTTTCTGAACACTGGCAATGAGACATGGGTTTATGGGATATGACCCAGAAATCTAGATGTTATCACAGTGACAACATCCATCATCCCCAATGTCAGAAAAAAACATGTCAGGTCCACAACAAAGTCAAGATCATGTTGACCATGTTCTTTGATTCTCGTGGTGTGGTGCATCTTGAGTACACACCACAAGACAAAGCCATCACAAAGGATTACTGCCACAAGGTCCTTCACTGCCTTCATGATGCTATGCAGCACAAATTACTGGATCCTTGGGTAGCAAGAATTTGGCAGCTCCATTGTGATAGAGCACCCACACATTCTGTGCATTTGATTCAGGCTTTCTTCATCAAATGCAACATTCCTGTGGTTTGTCAGGCTCCCTACTCACCTAGCATGCCTCAGTGTGACTGGCTTATTTTCCAATCTAAAAGTGCTACTGAAAGGGACTTTCTTTGAATCAAGAGAAGACATGTGGAATGTCATGGTCTGGCTGCTTACCATTCCAAAAACGGTTTCTGAAGCATTTTCAACAATCATGGGAATGCTGGGAAAACTGGGTGCACCACCAAGGAGATCACTTTGAATGGAATTAGTGTTTGGGACCTCCAAATCAATAATGTATTTTGACAAAAAAGTTTCCACACTCTTTGAACACACCTCCTATAATCAGTGACTCAGTTTTCATATTTTTTTATGCTAGCATGTAAATGCAAAATTACTCACACAAGAAAACATCCTGAATAACTTTTCTTCAACTTTTATTTTGGGCAAAATAACTATTTTTTCATCCATCATATGATATTAAAATGTACAGGAACACTGCTAATCATGAGAAAATTAAAACATAAAGTAATTTATTTTGAGTTTTTCTTTTTATGCATTGATATTTTGGTTCAAAAGTTCTTTTGCACACGTGAAGACTGAGTTGGGCTGATTAGGTGGAAGCTTCTCCTTCCTAGCCAATCCCCAGGTTCATCAGTGAAAATAGTGGACTGTGTGAAGGAAATAGGTATGAATATCTGAAAAATGCATCATTATCCAGCTCTGAAGACTATGGATATTTCTTTGCCTTTCTGTGTACATCTTAGAAAGAAGAGGGCAATATTATAATTTCAGTATTCAGCATGGATATTGTTAACCAAAACTGTGTAGCTAAATCTACACGTAGGAATATTAATAATTCAAGGAGAATAAATTAACCTAATTTCCCCTCCTGAAATAATTTTGCATCTGTATTTGCAGCAAGGCGCATCTTAGTATTGTTAAATAACTCATCTTATCTTCAATGCTGTAATGCCAGAAAACTTCCAACTCAAAAGCTCTTTTGGGAATAGGGTTTTAAGGTGTACAATATCTATGGTCATTGGTAACCAAGGTCTAGCTAATCAGCAGTACTCATTTGCTTCAAACTGAGATCACTGAACTGTTTGAAATATGCATCTTTATTTATGCAGTTCAGCAGCCTGTTGTAAAGACATAATGTCCCTCTAGTGTGGACTTTACCAACTTTAATTTAGTGGAAGCAGAAAAAGAAAGTTAAAAATCTAATTGAAAAACTATTTTAGCCAGAAAACTATTTTAGTTTCAGAACTAGTCCCTCAAAAAGTAAAAGTGATGGAATGTTAAAAACCAACTACAAATAGTTCTTTTTTTTTTTTCAATTAATTTAGACATCACTGTTACTAAATTCTTCCAAATAGGAACAATTAAAAATCTAAATTTAAAATCATTCAAACTTGTACACAGTACAAATAGTTTTTTCAATTAATTTTTCGTTACTGTTACTAAATTCCTCTAATCAGCATAATATATTGGTATGTTCAACTGTAAACCAACAAACACTATATAAGCTTAAGTAAATTGGAAGAAAGAACATCCATGAAATGTGTTATTCAATAAATTATTCAATAATTTTTAGTACAGCTGTCATGCTAGAGATTATAACCTAACCATTATTTATTAAATCAGTTCAAGACTACCGATACTTTAACTACTGAAGCTTTAAATAAAATTATGGAAAACATTTCATTTGGAACTATTTTCCAGTGTTCCCAGAGGCTGTTTTCTAGATGAAAGATAATTATAAAGAAAAGCGTAAATTTACCTATCATAATATTATGCTAGGAATGAATTTGCTACTCATATCTGTTTTAATGTAATAGTTCAAGAACGCTTATCCTGTGTCACCTTTATTTTATATAGGATCAGTATATAATTCTTCAGCTCATCTAGAATGGAGTGATGATGATGCCATTGATATTGCTCTGGTGGCTCTTTATGAATATACAGATGTATTCAATTTAAGGATGAACTGTGAATTACTCTCTCCATTTGAAAACTGGAAAAGGACATCCATAGCAGGAGGGTATGTTATTAAATTTATACACAAATATTCATACAACATTATTGATTAACTTTGGCAGATAAACTTTTGTTTGCATGCCCCACAAAAGCAATACTGACCTGCCTAGGTAATTTATCTAAACTTTTTGTAATTTATGATACTTGATTAATGCTAATTGCAAGCATTAAATCCAAAGTTTTGCAGACAGAAACCATATCTTTCAAAATTCATCTGAACATATCTCTATGAGCCTTACATTTTACTTATTCATGTTCTTTTTTCATTGGAGGCATTAAAATTTGCTAATAGCACTAAATAAGTGAGATGATTATATTCTGGGTTTTGTTAGTTCAAACTAGCAGTCTTCATATTAGAGAAACCAAATTTGAAATATCTGAATATTTGGAGAAAAAAAAACTATTTGTAATCAGTTATTAATGCTTCATCACTCATATAAAAATAGATTACAAATATTAATGAGTCATATTTATTACACATCAGCTTTACTTACGTACCTGTATTGAGGACAAGTTTCGCAAACCATCATTTGCATCATCAGCTCTAATGTAATTCATTTCTATTATTTATTTCTATTTCTATTTATTTATATATTGTGACTTTGTGGGTTCGTGAAATTAAAAGTCCAATTGCACCACTCAAAAATGTTCTTTATTTCCACCGACTTACAGTTAAACACTTGCCAATTACACAGAATTACGTAATGCACACAATTACGATTCACCAGTTCGTCCGTTACCGTTCCGATGCACGTACACAATCTTCTCGTTCGTTTGCTAGCACGTCAAACACTGACTGACTGACTGACTCAATTCACTCACTGCAGCCCTTTTTATAGGAATATCACCGTCTTCTAGAAGTCTCTGGTTTCAGTGAATTACCGCGAAAGTTCCAGATGGCAGTGGAAGAGGGGAAAGAGGCGGCCAGCGACAAGTGACATTTCCCTAATCATCCCCCTCAGTTAGTGACAGAGACTAATGGGAGGGTGTGGTTGGCTGCCTCTGGCCCCTTACTCAGCTGTCGTTGGTTGCGCTTTCCGCTAATTGGGTGACAATATTTTACCAAAATCAAATACAAAAGTTTTCCTTAGATTTACGTATGGAAATCCACAAATTATTCAGTTAAGCTAATAGTGAATCCAAGTTTGTAGCATGCTATTTGAGTACCTCTTTTTGAAATTAGTAGCAGAATGATTTCTTTATTATTTAAAAATGAAGGACATTTTTTTAATACTGCCAATTCTTTTATATTTTTGTAAATAAAAACAAACAGTTAAAATGTTCATAACATGAGCACCAAGCAAAACATGTCTTAAATATTATAAGCAGAAGCATTATTAATAGTGAAGTATTCTTCATGTTTGAGTTTGATTTATGAATCACTATATTTACTCAACTTCACTTACTATGTTGTATAATTGAAACGTTTTCAAGATCATTCGATTTCATCCTCAGCTTTTTGGTGACTAAAGGAACATTCTTCCTCCTCCACTACTTCGGTGCTCTGATCCCTCTGCCATCTGATGTTAGGGGCACTAAGTTTTAATACTTCATTTAATGCTGGGATTTCAAAATTTATAACTTTATCCCGGTTTTTGGTTATGAATATTTTTTCCCAAATATCCAATTCTATGGGTGTACTTAAAGATTTTAACAGTTTTATGTAATGTTCAATGTTGTGGTTTTCTGTCCAAAAATGGTGTGACACTGCGGATTTTTCTGTTTGTTTCAACTTTATGTTCCTCTGGTGTTCCTTTTGCCTGGTTAACAAGTTTCTCTTAGTTTTTCCTATGTAACTTTTATCACAGGTTTCACAGTTTATCTGATAAACAAAACAAAAAAAAAAGTCTTGTTAACTGCTTCTGTATCAACAGTACTGTCAATAGAAAAAATGTTTGTACAACAGTACCTTAGAAAGTTCATCCAGTAATTTCTATTAACTTTTGAAAATTTACTTTAAAAAAATTAATGTGTAATATCGCCTTTCATGGTGGTAATAAAATTATTCATTCTATGAAAGTGAATATTGTATGTATTTTTACTTTCTCTACCATCTACAGTCAGGTGCACAGAAACATGTTGAGATGAGAAACTGCTGGTAACATAAACTTGCGCTTTGTTTCGCAATGGCAGGGGCGAACCAGAGGCCAAGTTAGTTTTAATTGCATGGAAAATATAATTATGAATGATTTTTAACCCAGATTAGTAACCTATGCTCTGAAAAACATCGTTACTAAACACTAGTGTGACAGACTATACATTTATTTCAGTTAAAATACAAACACTATATGAAAAGTAGCATAGTATGCTACATATTTTATTTTGTTAATTTTTAAGATGTTTTAACACAGTTTAAGCTTTCTGGTCATATTCAATGTGTGATTTTCCTTGGTGCTCACCATATACTACACGAGAACATTAGTGACAGACGAACCTGGTCATGTGCCATTAATGTGATGGACAGAGTGCACAAAGTTTTTCTCTTGCATTCTTGAACATCCTCTTCTTTATATCAAGATTTAAC
The DNA here is from genome assembly GCA_030765055.1 of Mantis religiosa. NCBI lineage: Eukaryota > Metazoa > Arthropoda > Insecta > Mantodea > Mantidae > Mantis > Mantis religiosa. The sequence continues at coordinate 102,099,686 of CM060950.1, forward strand.
TGTATTGGAACACCACAGTGAAGCGAACTAATTATTAATTTATAGATGAGTCATATTTATTACACATTGGCTTCACTTACGTATCTATTTTGAGGACATGTTTCGCAAACCATCGTTTACATCGTCGGCTCTTATGCATAAGAGCCACAATACAAATGATGGTTTGCGAAACATGTCCTCAAAATAGGTACGTAAGTAAAGCCAATGTGTAATAAATACGACTCATCTATAAATTAATATTCCTCTTCTTTTCTTGCAAAACAGTCAGCACTACAATTTTTCTGATCATAGCCTTTAATGATCACCTAATTTTCAGCAGTGTCAAACTGTGATGTAGCCAGGTTGTCATTAGCCTCATGCTCATTTGCATATTATCCTCTTGTATACAGGTTTCTTGTTACTTTGCAGTATACTGTAACAGTATAGCATATACCCATTTACCAGAGTCATAATTAACATGCTATAAAAGGTGCACAATGGTTATCTGCTTCTTTTCCTACTGCAAAACATTGCAGTATACTAATAATACAATTTTGAGTCGAACTAATACTCAATGCTCCATTTATTGCTAGTATTTACCTAGAACGCCTTTCGTTAGGATCTTCCTAACATCATCAGCTGTTGTCGATTAATGGATGCAGGTTCAGTGAACCATTAGTCGACAACAGCTGATGATGTTAGGAAGATCCTAAGGAAACGTGTTCTAGGTAAATACTAGCAATAAATGGAGCATTGAGTATTAGTTCGATTCAAAATTTTATTAATTTTGTGCTTCATTGTATCATAGTCCTTAAACAACGGAATATTGCAGTATACATTTGATCAAACTGTCAAGAGCACCTTTTGTGGTATTGTAAAATTCTATGACATCTGGTTTCTGAGTCTCTTTATTAATTATTGGTTGTTCATGTATTGTAGACAAGAGAACAACCAGGTTATTGGATTTTCATTTATTTGACACTAAAGTCTTCTTATCAAAGTAGAAAATGGATGTACCCAGCTTTCTGTGCTTCAAATCAGCTGTTCAGGAGGACTCTATTTGAGATATTCCTTGTTATTGGTATGAATTTTCTAATACTTATAGCTTTAATCATTTATTCCTCTTCTAGTCATGCAAAGGGAACAGAATTTCAAAGCCATCCAGCTTTTGCAATGTTTGAGTATTGCTTAAAGCCTGCAGTATTTTCTTACTTCCATTGTACCTACAAGGAATTGTTTAATAAAACCATTTCCACAAATGCCTATCTCGGTTAAATGTAGCAGATAGAAGAATAAAGCTTTATAACCTTGTTGAGAATAGCTTATCTAGTTAACTAAAGATAATTGGAAGACACATCTATGTGTTTTAATATTAAGGCCTTTTTTTTAATTCTTTCCCTATAGGTTCTTATAACAGGTAGAGAAAGTCTTGAGAGTGCGACACCTTTTATTCATGTTTATTTCATTACTATAACTTTATTGGACTGTTTTGAATTGTAGAACAACTGAACTTGGCAGTTAAACCACTTGAATAATAAGTTAATAGCTTTTATTCAATCAACACATCTTCTTAACTGGAAAATTATTTCAGTTTTATCGTTAACAGTGATATACCTCTATTTTGGTTTCAATTAATTATTGTAAATAAGGGTATAATTAACATCACTTAGGTTTGAATTTGTGGAAATAAATTTAAAAGCACATAATCATAACATAAAATATAAATCATATATACCTATTCTCTAGTCACTCATTTCTTGCTGTATGGAAATTATTCATTCATTCTTACCAACAAAACCATTATCTTAAGTTTCTAGGCAGGTAGGCAATAGACGCATGCAGATTACACTGTTTACATAAAATAACATGTTTGAGCATACATGTTTGGCTTTCTTACATTGGTATTACCTAGTTCTATATATTTTGCTAATAAATTAATATTTTAATATATTAGGAAAAGTCCTAGCTTAAAGTTCAAGTGTAGCTATTTATTTAGACTGCATTTGTTTAGGGTCCACTATATTGGAAACCTTTTCCGCATGAATGGCAGTGTTCACTGGCAAGATGATCAAAGTATTGCTTTGGATTTATTTGGAGATTATCTCAACAGTGAGGATGAGCTGCGTTGGGAGTTCAATGCTACGGTACTAAGTACTATTGAAGAGGTGTCTTCAATGGCTGGTGGATTTTATCATAAGCATGGAGCTAAAAATGTAGACACAAAAATACATCTGCAGGTATGCAATAATTACAAATTCAGACTGGTTCACAATCATTAGTATTGGTAACTAAAATAAGAATGAGAAAGTTTGAAATGGGAGTGCTCACAATTGACAGGAAGCTTTTCCAGGTCCAGTGAATGGGAAGGACAGCTTGACAAAGTTTTAACTTTGTCGCTTTCATTTCTGAGCATGGCATATTAAATCAAAATTGTGTATATTAGGCTCTTGATTGTAGACATTATTATAAACTGCTGTGGAATGAAACATTGCTAGAGCTCTCGGTAATTGCAAGCTGGAAATATATTATTGGCCAATTTATAACAAATGACATTCCAATGCACAAAATCAAATTTTCATTTTGTGAGCATTGGTAATGCATTTCTATTTTTTGTTACTGGATTGTTGTGAACCAAAAAGTTGAGTGCTGGCTTGTTTCTCATTCTCATTTCCATTCTTATTACTGTTACTGGGGGGTTGTGAACCGGTCTGTACCACTAATGTTCTCAAGAGAATAACAATGTTAAATTCACTCGATGTTGGTCAAGTTAGCATTCTCTAAAATCTGTAGATCTCATAAAGCTAATAAAATATTACATTTCATACTAATGTTGTTAAAAGGTCATTGCATTTTTACTTCTGGGTTAAAGCTACTTACACTTTACTTCTTCCTTCATCTATTCATAAGCCTCAAATTCACAGCAGGTTGGCCATGGTAGCTCAGGGCTTGAGAGCGACCGGGATGGAAACTTGGAGATCTGTGGCTCAAATTGCGGCCAAGGCATTGAATTTTTCAGGTTGACTCTATCTATCCAAAACCTTAGCCTATAAAAGGCTAGTGTGGAGGAGTGATTGATTTCCATAATTAACTTAATAATAATCGTTTAATGATGATGCCTGCATTCAAGTACTTACAATAGTAAGTCGCCGCAAATGGTGTGTGTCTCAAATACGAGGACCCCTAGCAGTTTACTGGGAAAATGTACGAGTCAATTGGAGAATTAAATGTCATGACTGCATGTTGGCCATAGTAGCTCAGAGGTTGAGAGCGACCGGATGAAAACCGGGAGATATGTGGTTCAATGTTAAGTCATATCAGACGGTGAATGAATTGGGTGAAATGATGCTCAAATGAGTCCAGGGTCCATGGAGCTTAGAGTTACACGACATTCGTCATGAGGGATAAAGGAAAACCCCGGAAAAACCTTATCCAGGTAACTTAACCTGAGCGAGATTCGAACTTGGGACCTCTTGAACGTGAGGCAGACACGCTACCATCTACGCTACCAAGGTGGGCAATTTTTCAGGCTGACTCTATCCAAAACCTTAGCCTATGCATGACTAGTGTGGAGGAGTGATTAATTTCCATCAATTAACATAATAATCCTCAAATGTTTACCTGTTTAAGAGGAAAAGAATTAAAGCATTGAGTCCAGATCAGTTTTATATTAGAGCTATGAGCTGCAATGTCTCAGTGATCTTGATCAGCTTATAAACAAGACAAATAAGAATGGAAGCATTAATACTCATGGGTCCACTGTTATCATGCCACTAAAAACAGTACTATTCTTCCTATAACTCTTGCATTCACATTTTAATTCATGAGGAGTAAAAGAGGAATGCTTAAGGTATAAGCATTAAAGAAGACCAGTTTTTCTGTTAGTAGTGTTTAACGGCCATTTTTACTACATATGGTACCACAGACAGTAGAGCCTGCCTCGGTAGCATAGATGGTAGCATGTCTGCGTCACGTTCAAGAGGTCCCGAGTTCGAATCTCGGTTAGAGTTAGTTACCTGCATAAGGTTTTTCCGGAGTTTTTCCTTATCCCTAAAGACGAATGTCGGGTAGCTCTAAGCTCCATGGACCCTGGACACATTTGAGCATCATTTCACCCATTTCATTCACTGTCCAATAGGACTTAACATTGGAGGATGTAAAATTACAACAACAACAACAACAACAAAAGAAAGAAAGAAAACAGACAGTAGATATGGTGGTATATGAAATTGAAATAATAATTGGGAAAGAAAATCTAGGAAGGTAACATTTAGACATAAGTTTAGGATACCTTCCCAGCATTTGCCAGTTATGAAGACTGGGATAAAGCTGGAAAAGACCTCAGTCGAGGCAAGCAGTCCTAGCAGGATTTAAGTTGCAGATTAACCAAAGATGAAGCCATGTTTTAATCTTCGTCACCCAAGTCAGTAAGATGATCACTGGCTTTATTATGATGACATACATTTTTTTTATATCAGTGACTACTGTTTAAAAAAATATCAGTATATTCCTTTTGTTTCAAGTAATAAAATGAGATTTTCTTGTGTGTTGCATTACAAATTTTATTCCGTAATGTATCAAAATTTGTTTATAATTAAAAAAAATGTCAGCAAAACGAAGCCTTATGGAATCCATTTGCAAACATTATTTATTTGTTTCTTTGAATCTTTGTTTATTATTTATTTGATTTTTATTTTTTATTTAATTATTTTTGTGCAAGTTACTACAATTATTATGAATATGACCAGACATTCAGCCCAGGCTCTCTGTCTGTCATATTCAATTATATGCAATTAGTAAGTTCTTCTTGGTATTACAAAATATCCATTATACCACCATGAGTAAACTTATTTAATTATATGTATTAGATATAAAATGAAGATAATGCAATATTATGTAGTTGTAGAGTATATATTTTCTTACTAATCTGCAAAATGTAAAGGTCTTGCCAATAAAACTTGTTTTAATGAACTAATTTATTATAGTTAAACTTATTTGAACTGCAAGTGTCATAAAGATAAAATATTAATGTTAATGTTGAAATATTAAGCTGGATTGAAAATAGTATAGAATATGTATATACTTTATGGATAAATAAGAGAAGATTTGATATGTACTGTTATAATGCACTTGTAAAGTTTAAATGTTTAAACTTTTTCTGTAAAGTGTATCATGCAGCCTTCTTATGCAGCACTGATGTTTGAATTTTACAGTACCATCCAGAGCAAACAATAACAGTCCATAGCATGTGGGAGATTGAACGTGACTTAGATTGGAGCAATGTGACTGGTATTGTAAACTTGGTTTCTCCATATGAAGGATACCGTAGAGGAGAACTCAGAAGCAGGATACACATCAGCAAAGAATGGGAACTAACAGGAGCTGCTGAGCTTACTGTAGACACAAGAAAATATACTCTTACAGCTGAGGGTAAACATTATAATATGAAAATATTTTGAGGTATTAGTTTGGTAAGCCATTACAGCTTCTAAAATAACTTCCATGGATAACAAGGAAAGATTAGTGGATACAGAATTTCCACAAAAAAGAATTGTAAGATTTGAAATGCCTCAAGGCTCAAGTCTTGGATCACATTTTTTCCCCAGTATATTTAAAATTGACACAGTCAAGAACAAAAATAATAAAATGATATACTGTATGGAAATTATACAAGAAGTTTCAGTAAAGGAGAATACCTATATATTTTACAATATAAGTAGTATATTTTAATCATTAAGTGGAATGTTCTGAAAAGAATAGGCAAATAGTCAAGAAGAATCATAAGCTGTACTTTTTCATCACATCCAGAATAAGAATTTAAACAACCAATCTTCTCTTGAGGCAAAAGAGATCAAATGTACAAAATCAACAACATTTCTTTGTCTTTTCTCTGATTATTTAAAATGGTATAAGAGTAACTGGCACAGTAAACTTTGTTTTGGAATCAGATTAATTTTACCAGTATTAAGTATAAATTCATTGCACGTACCCTGATTGTAGTTCATCATTATCTTTTATAGTTACAGTATATTCAATATGGGCAATTCAATATGACCATATCAATGAACAAAATTCATAAAAGGTTTATTAGAATCAAGACATGAACACCAGCAAAAATGTGCTTAGAATTATTTAAGCAACTACATATCATTTTAAATATATAAAAAGTCTCACTGTATGTTAAAAACAATTTAAATATATTTTAGATCAGTTCACAAGTACACAACCATCAAACATGAAATATCATATAACTATTGACATTTGCATACAGTACTTCTCTAGATGAGGGGAGCTTGGTATCAACTAACTTATTTAATTGGGCAGATGGAGTCAGACTGCAAACAATTTAACTTATTTAATTATCTACCAGCCAATATTAAAATTTCAATCAATGTTAATGCATTTAAAGATTTATTGAAGAATTTCATGCAGTAATTGGTTTTGTAGCAAAGAAAAATATTATGTAACATGTAAAATCTATCCTAGGTGTTAAGATATTGTGGATATAGTTTAATTGATATATATATATATATATATATATATATATATATATAGTAATTATAGTAATTTACATCTATAAACCTGTAAATGTAAAAACTTGACATGTCTCATATGTCTATCTGTTTAGACAGACTAGGATAAATCAAATCAAAACCATAACAAAAATGTTTTACTTCTACAACAAAAACCTAGCTAATATGCTATCTGTCTGTCACTTATTATTTTCTTCCTTCTAAATCATTTGATTTTCCTTCTCACATTTTTTGGTTATTAATGTATTTGATCATGAGATGTTCCCAACATTCATAAAAAACTACTACATGAAAATAAATTGTAAAGGAATCATTAGTATAATAGTATAAAATTATTGAAAATGCTTGTACTTGAGGATCCTTAGCTTCCGGTGAAGGCCGCGTCATCTTGGTCAGATTTGCTAACATTTCGTTCATCATTTCATGAGCGCGTTGGGCTCTTGTCTAGAAGAATCTCATGAAATGATGAGTGAAACATCTGCAGATCTGACCAAGATGATGTGCCCTTCACCAGAAGCTAAGGATACTCCTCAAGACACAGGCCGTGGAAGCTTATGCAGCCAATACTTGTAGTTGTTACTGAGGACTAATGCTTGCCTATAAATGCAGTCATCTTGCGCAAATAGTGATTAAAATTGCATTATTTCTCTCTATAGATGATTTTGAAAATCTCCTTCACTTTTTGTTAGTCATTGCAGGCAGCCTGATTTCAGTGGCTGATAAAAAGAATTAGCTTTGTTTCAGAAAACAGAAATGTGACACTAGAACAAAGGTAAGCAAACAGTGCTCTTAAACAAGATGCACTCGTTCACTTACTACAAAAGCAAATAATGAGTTTTCTCAGCAATCGTACCATTGTATGTATTGCATTGTGTGTGTATTACATAACACTTATTCCATATTATTGCAATAAAATTATTTTTATTATTCTTTAATGTAATTATATCAAATGTAACTATCGGATTAGTAATGATTACAGCAACTCAAACTAGGTAAAGATTTCATAAGAAAAATAAGACTAAAAAACATGAATTTGGCATTGCTTTATTATACATTTTAATAACTGAGCACTGTAATTATTGCTCCTCAATAAGCTGACCTGGGTTCCAACCCTGAGAGAATCAAACTGTCGAGATGAGTGTTATTCAGGGTTTTCTTCCAGTCCTTTGAGTGTATCTTAAAGACAGCTATAGCATTTTTATTTCCAATTGTCTGATTATTATCTGATATAATATTGCAGATAACTAGGCCTCTGATATTTCAGTAAAAACATTGGAAGATTTAATTTTAAGAACTCTTAACTTCCCAATCCAAAACAAATTTTACTAGCATCTATCCTTACACTCAAAAGTTAGTACAAAAGCAGACTTGGTTGTACTTGGAAAAAATAAAGTTCAAGATATGTGAAATGTAAAAGAATCTGAGATATTTATCAAATGGCCAGGGCAGTCCTGGTTTCTAATGACAGATTTTTTGTCTCCCCATCAACTGCATTCTTCTTGAGTATTTTGCAGGTATTTACTCATTGTTAGTGCCAGAGTCTCGCTAGCCATGTCCACTTCATGTTTACATTCAAACTTAATTTCCCAATTTAATACTTCTTCATCCAGACTCTTTTGCTAAATGTCAATTAGATACTTATGGTTTTTATCATTAATTTCAGGGCACTTAAAGGAGCTTACAAATAGCATGCTTACATTTAACATCACCACTCCTTTCCACAATCATAGAATAATTACTGGGCAACTAGGATACTCAGAAGCTAAGCGACATCTTGTAGCACAAGTAATGGGACCTTCAGGAGGCTTGGGTATAGAAGTTCTCTTAAGCATCATTAGCACAAGTGATTTTGATGTAAAGTTAAGTGTAGCCACTCCAATGGAGTTCCTACAAAAGGCACTGATAGTTGGAAAACTGAAAAAGGATGAAGTAAGTAAAATATCTTCTGCATTATTTTATATTGAAATCTTCGGTTATTTGTATATTAGTAAAATAAAAATAAATTGGCTCTGAATACGTTAAGTAGTTATGATTGCAGTTGTAGCAGGAGTAAGATATTGTGAATTACTCTCCCTCCATCTTCCTCTTCATTTCATTATATTCCTATTCATGTGCACATGGTAAAGAGCTGATGAAGTATCCTGGAAAGACACATACAAAAGGCATTCTTTATTAAATGAAATGGCCAAAACCACTCATTTTTTCGGATATAATTTCACCTATTAATGAAACATATAGAAGAAAACATTTATCAAATGTCAGCATTAAAATGCTAACAGTTTTCATAATGTTGAATAATAACTTTAGTGTACTAATTCATTTTGAGCTATTTTATGTACTCGTAATACAAGTAGTGGAACTCTTTGCTGAAAAATACTAAGCCAATGCTCATTTTATAAACCAAGTTATCTTTATAATTTTTAAAAATTTGGATATAGTCTTAATTAATTACTTTAAGTTTCTTTAGAGTGTTATAAATGTAAAATGTTCTTAATAAACTCTAATACTAAATGGAGCTCTCCCTCATGGACCAATTTCACAGTATGTATGCAGTTGCTGAGGCTGGTTGCTGCGTTGGTGGTGTGGATGACAGGAAGTTCACAGTAAATATAGTATGTTTTATCACATAGGTTATTTCTAACCATGTAACATAAACATAAAAAGAAAAGCAACTTGCTCATGGTGTATTAAGCAGAGATGCTGAACTACCTGCCTTTATTGTACAAGCCTTTCTGGCACCTGCTTGAGAAATTTCCCATTGCACTCTGTGGTTACATTGAGAAATTATAGCAATTTCTTGATGAATATGATTTTTAAGTTCATCTAAAATGTGAAGGTTTGTTTGATAAATGTTTTCTTTTAGTGTAAATTTTACACAGGTGAACGTTCTTATGTCTGTATTAGTGATAATTTATTGCAAGTAACTAATCAAAGCAAAAAAGTTTAAAATAAAAATCTTAATGGTAGAGAGGACATTGCTTTCAAATTTATTGGAGTATTGAAGAATGCATGCTCATTTACACTCGCCTTCATTTTGGTTTCAATGTTCAAATGTCCACTACATAAACTGAACATAATAGATACATACCTTTGGATAGGTAGACTTCCAAGGGTAGCATGGAGGAACAGTTAATTTTCATCAATAGATAACATGCATTTTGTCTATGTCTATCATACTAATTATTTCTCTCAGACCACAAACCAATAAGCTAATGTATGCAATATAAAGCTAATAAAAATCTAATTAATAAACCATTTTAGTCATGTTCTTTTCTCACACTGTCACTTACATTTTATTAATTAATTTGGACATCACTGTCACTAAATTCCATAAAACATCAGTTAATTAATAAAAATCTATTCTTTTGCTGGTGGAAGTGATGAAATGGTTGTTTACAGCAAGTACCAAATTGGCAATAAAATGCTGATATCAGTATTTTATGAATATTATGGCACTCTTATACTATTTAAAGTCAAACTCCAATACAATTACACAACAGCAAAGTGAACTTTCACATGGCCATCATTGCTGGACCTTGCATTTATCAACAGATTTGCAGGATGCAATCCAAGTTATTTTACTGCCTTTCACTTGTAGAAAAAATTACTAGTTGGATATTTTTAGATAATTCCTTAATGAGTATCACCATAACAAAATAAATCTTTGTTTGTGTTTAAAATTGGAAACCTTACAATATGGTAACAGATAATACAACCAGTTAACTTATAACAAACTTTATCATGTGAAATGCATTACAAGCCTTGCTTAGTATGTAGCTCTGGTATACAAATCACTTGTAACTCGCTCAAAACTTTCTCTTACCTTGCACACATTTATTTTGTCACATTTAATAGTACTCAATTGACAGGGAGACACATTTGTAGCAATGTTTCAGACTAGACCAGAATAGAGATGGTAAAATCTTAAGAGCAGCCATTCAAGTCTTTTCCAGTGGTTAGCCATATATATGATACATGTTTACTTTCTCAATTTCCCCAATACCAAGGCCTTCATTAGCGGTACATCATGTGTTTTGGCCATAACATATTATTTTTGTTTTTGTTTTTGGAGGGAGAGGTAAAGGTGTCTAAATGTGAAAAATCTAATTTGTTCTAATTAAATTAAGGTTAATATATATAATTTACAGTATACATTTAAAACTTTAAAAGTGAAGATAAATTTTTTCTTGAATATTTCAGATAAAAGATTTCAGTATAATCGGAGCTGAAGTTACACATTTTAGGAAGATGCAATAATTTTGAACAATTTTATGTCATAATCAGACTACATCTACTATCATTTATAAGAGCAGTCAATGATAGGTCATTTTTCTAACACACGCAACGGGTTTATCTACATACCTATCACTGATTTCACTTATAAATGGAAATCTATAAACGTAAGAAATATTAAGGGTAATTTTTCACTTATGGGTAAAATAAAACTTGGGTTGGTTCAGATATGCCTTAGATGTAATTAACATTAAAATATCTTAATATATAGATGTTAGACATGGTCTATGTTCTAATGATTTGAGATCACAGTGATAATTGACGTAGAAAATGATATGTTTTTGGAGACCATGACTCCACATTTATGAATATACAAGGAGTGTTCAAAAAGAAACTAAACTTTTGAAATAGCATGTCAACCAGCAGAGAAAGAGTGTTGTGCTTACTAAGTGCACCTAGCGGCAGGTTTAGACAACAGTCTGCTGTTTTCCACGTTTTACTCAACAATTAACAAGCGAACCATAGCCGCTGAAGTAAGCATGTGTAAAGCCTACTTGTCGGAATAGTGACAATGTAACAATGGAGGAGCTTGAAGAATGTGTGTGTGCGTGTGCACATGTGCATGTGCGAGCGCAAGTGTGAGTGCACTACAAACTTGGCAAAACTTTCACAGACACATTACAAATGCTTAGCCAAGCATACAGGAAGGACTGTATGAGTTGCATACAGTCCTATGAGTGGTTTAAATGTTTTCAACTTGGCAGAATGTCGGTCTGTGGCGATTCCAAGTCTGGGTGTCCTTCCACATCACACATGACGACCATGTGAATAGAGTTCATGCTATGATTCACGGAAATTGTCATCTAACTGTTTGGGAAGTTGCTGACGTGGTGAGCATTAGTATAGGATCATACATCAAATTTTGAGTGGAAAACTTGATGTATTGTGTCTGTGCAAAATTCATACCAGATTTATTGACTGAAGATCAGAAACAGACCCTTGTTGAAATGCCACTGCTAATGACAATGAAAACTTGAACATAATAACAGGCAATGAGATTGGGTGCATGGCTATGATGCTGAAATGAAGATGCAGTCATCACAGTGGATGGGCAAAGGATCACCTCATCCAAAGAAAAAGTATGCATGAGTTGGTCAATGATCAAGATGATATTGGTTGTATTTTTTGACTTCAAAGGTATTATCCATCATGAATTTGTGCCATGAGGTCAAATTATAAACATGGAAGTCTACCAGGTAATCCTGGTGAGCATGAGGGATGCTCTGCGCATGAAGAGACCTGAATTGCTGGAAAACCAGAATTGGATATTGCATCATGACATAGCGCTAGCTCATACATTACTGCTTGTCTGCAGCTATCTAGCCAAACACCACATTCCTGTTGCGCCCCATCCACCGTATTCTCCTGACCTAGACCCAGCAAACCTTTTCCTGTTTCCCAAACTGAAAAACATGTAAAGGATGTTGTTTCCAAACCATAGAGGAGTTTCAGAATAATGCGACAAGAGACCTGCTTAACATCCCACTAAATGTGTTCCGAAAGGTGTTCCTAAATGGAAGAAATGATGGGAATGGTGTACTGCCAGTAGAGGGAACTTTTTTGAAGGGGCAGTCCTTAAAATGTTATATAATAAAAAAAAGCTGATAAAGCAAAAGTTTGGTTTCTTTTTTAACGCACCTCATACAGACTGTCCCTATTCTTAAAAGTAAGCATCACAGAGTAAAAGGTAGTATTTAATCTTAAAAAAATCCAATGTCATGTCCAAGACTTGAACCATGGATCTCCTGGTTTCTGTCCAGTTGCTCTTACCCATTGAGCTACCATGGCCAAGATGCTGTCATGACATTAAATTCTCCAACTGATTCGTATGTTTTTCCAATGAACCACTAGGGGCTCTTGTATTCAAGATATAATGCTTGTGGTGACTTACTATTGTAACTACTTGAGTCCCAGGCTTCATCATTAAACTCTTATTATTTAAGTTAATTGATGGAAATTAATTGTTCTTTCACACTAGCTGTGTATAGGTTAAGGTTTTGGGTAGGTAGAATCAAACTGAAAAATTCAATGCCATTTCAAAGAACAATTAATTTCCATCAAGTATTTACTGTATCAGTGTACAAATAGAGAATTGTGTGTAATATAAATACACAACTTTATTTTCATTCATGGCCTATATGTTTTGTGAAATAACTTTCAGGAGCTCTTAGAGAACTATCAGTATTATTAGTAACATAATGATGATGATGGCAACAGCGACGATGACGAGACGACGACAACAGTAGTAGTAATAATAGTAGTAGTAATAATTATTTGTACTTCCATATCTTACAATCTCAATTAAAAGTTTTACAATTCTAATGTAGGTACAAATTTGTCAGCTGCTTATATTACAGGCTAATAGTGGTGTTGGCTCCCTGGCCGTTAACCTCTATCCTAGCCCGTATACAACCTTGACCTAATGTTCTGATTGTGTCTTCCATTTCTTTACCTCTTATTTCCTTGCCCTTCTCAACCATTTCTCTTTGATTTTGTCAGCAAATTTCCCCACCACCCTTAATCTTTTCTCTCTTTTCAACGTAAGCATTTTTATTCTTACTACGTAAGCCCCTTTATTATCCCAGTTCTTATCCCAGTTCTTATCCCATTTCCTCCAGTTTTCAATTTCTTTACACTCCACTACATAATGTTCTAAACTTATTTTCTTTCCACATAGAATGCATTCCTTTGGCGAACCCCCTCTCAATATGGCTCCTATCCTTAACCAAGCTAAACTCTCCCTCTCATATCTATCACATACCCCACTCCTACAAGGTCTTCCAAGTTCCTCTCTAGCTGCTCCATTTGGTGTTGACTTATTCAAACCCAGTATCTCTTTACAGAACTGTTCATATGTATGTTCAACATGGTTTCTTATCTCATTAGCCCCCCACAACTCCACACCGTATGTCATTTTTGATTCTACTATTGCTTCATAGATTCTTTCATGCCACCTTACTGATATATCTGGTAATTTATATTTACAGCTCCTTGCCCCAGACATCGCTATCTTCCCTTTCACTCTTATCTTTCTCCCATGTGCTCCCCAGCTTCCATTGTAGCACAGTCTCATCCCTAAATAGTCAAACTCCTTTACCACCTCCACTTTTTGGTCACTTAGATACTACTTTTCATCTTTTCTTAACTTTTCACACTTCTTAACCACTACTTTTTTTGACTTGCTTATATTGATTCTTATGCCCCTTTCTTTACAGTAGCTGCTAATTTCATTTATTGCTCTCTGTATTCCTATCACTGTTATAGATGATATTACCAAATCATCTGCAAATAGTAACCCTGGTATTACCTTATTCCTAATAATTGGGCAATGGTTGTTACTTTTTTCAACCCTCTCAATTATATCAATGAACAAGTTGAACAATATAGGCCTAAGTATTGCCTTAATCCTATTTTCTGCTCCACTAATTCCGTTATCCCATTCTTATCTACTCTTGTTCCAAACTTTATTCCCTCATAAATTTTTTATAGCCCTATAATAAATTTCTTGCTGACTCCTTTCTTTTATAATTTCCACTACAGTGCTTCTCTCACTATTGTATCAAAAGAACTTATTAGTAACATATATTTACATTCAGCCACCTCTTTGATGCACTGCTCTTTTTGTCTCTCCTAGACTTCATTTTATTTTCCTAATTAATGTAATGCTTTAACTCGTGGTTAATATTTGATATATTGAATTATTCCTAAGTAATTATTAAGTTGGTATGTCTCAATTCCAGATGATTGATAATGATACCGATCTCATACTTAGATATCTGATGATATCTTTGATATCTGATTGATCTGATACTTTAAAAAATTTAAATTTAATTTACTTTCAGGTTGACTTTAGATGTGGTTGGAATACCTTAGTGCTTGGATTCTCTGGAGTATGGCATTATGAAAATATCACTGATTTTGAATACAGCTATCGAATATATACTCCGCTGGAGGGATTTGAAGAGAATGGAATTGTAGCTAAATTAATATACAAAGAAGGCCTGGATTTTCAAGTTGCTTTAATTTTTACAGATTTGAAAGTATGTATCCATTAGCATACACTTTAACATTTATTCCTTGAATAACTGCTACATGATCATATTTTATACTGCAGGTTAACATTTCTACCCTTGTAGCTTTTCAGTTGTAACATTATTTCAAAATTATTTTACCAACAAGAATCTTTTTTTTTAAATTGTTCATTGTATGAAAATTTGTAATTAAATAATTAGTTTAAACAGAGCATTGCAAAATACAAATGCATTTCACTGAGACTTAATTTTAGACAAGCTAAGCTCATGTAGAATTTTAAGGTGAAATGTCTTATCAGCTTTATCAATAGAGCAAATTGTCTATAAAACACATTAACTGAATTCAGACAGTGTCTGTTGCTGCAAGTCAACAACTTCTGTACGGTGGTGCATTATTATTGCACCTATGGTGTATAGTTATATTAGAGCTGTTCGCTCCAGCAAAATTAAAACTAATTATTTTAAATCTGTATGTACTATGAAGTAAAAACAATGCCAAATATATATGACAATAAATTATAAACCACCTAATATTTTAATCTCAGAAACCATCTGTAGTTGGTTTATATTTTCTAATTTCTCTTTCTTAACTCTAGCAAAACCAAGGGTGAGTAAAAATTCTCCACCTAATTTTGCTTTCTTAATTTGTCCTACCAAATGAACCTTTGTTTTTCAGTTTTTCTATCTGTCAGAAACATTAAACAAATTAATTTATTATAGATGTCTTCCAATTTTGTCTAAAAGATAAGACATGCCTTATTTTGTTGTTGGTGACAAGGGTACCCACCCTTGGTATTCCATGGAACCAAAATGTTATGTTAAAAGTTTAAAGTTTACACATTGTTGTAGAGCTCTTTTTCCAGTCATTATTAGTGCATTTTTTCTTACTGATTTCTTCTGCAATATAAGATTGAGATAGTAATAAAATGTTCTGATGGTGTTTGTATGTTTGTTCATAGTTATGTTCTGTTATCAATAATTAAATCTGTTGTTGACCTATTTATTTCTTAGCAGTTCTTTTTTCTCCAATATAAGGTTCAGTTAATAACTTAGATTATTTGCTGCATTCTATAAAAAATGTGCAGAAGTAGAAATTATTTGACCAATGAGAGCCATGTTATGAGCCAAAATGAAATAAGACTACTAAAATCTAATCTGCCAGAGGATATGGGGAACTAAGTGATAGTGAGCCAGACAATACTGAAGATGTTGATGAAAACAAATCTTCTTTATATAAAAAGGCTAATAAAGAGGAAGTTAAAAATGCAGTGGATAGAGCTAGTTCTACCACTAAATATACAAATGCTGGTAGAGTATATCTTTCTGAGGTACCAGGACAATCCAAGAGAGATTTACTATCATTGTTCAGCAACAACAAGGAATTATACAAGTATACAAGTAAAAATTACATGTATATTGGACTAATTTCATAAGTTCTTGCAGTTGCTGGTATTTTTGTCAAGCAGTTTAATGAAGAGGCAGCTAGAAACAAAACTCCTCCTACATGTGGTACTTAAATATATGCATTTATTCATACCTTGCTTCTGACTGGAGCTAACAATAATCAGAATATTTCAATATATGACATGCTCAAATTTATTTGGAACAGCCGTATACTTTGGCATGAGTAGGACAAGGTTCTACATTAGTTATCAATTCTACAGTTTGATGACAAGGATACTAAAACTGAAAGATGTGAATGGGTTATAGAGTCAGCATTTTTAAATCTAGAATTTGTACTGAAAATGTAAATTTAATGTGGTGTCAATTTTTGTCCACATTGGTAGTTCTCTCTAAAAAATTATAGCTTGAAACCCTAGGATTAAGCAATATAAGACAAATATATATCTTCAAAGAGGAAGTAAGCTGTATATACTCCTAGAGGTTCAATTCAGTAATAAATTAAGATATCTGAAATACTTGTCAAGTAATCTGTTGTAACAAAAACTTCCAGAAGTGGAAAGAGGTTGAATGTTTCTTTTCAAATGTTGTTAAATGAGAAACAGGAAAATTGATACAGTATACTAATATACAAAATAGTTTATTAAATATATGATTCATAATTCCAATAAAATAAAAAAAAATCCATATACAAAGGGCAGTATTTATATTTTGAGCCTAATAATTAAAACAAAGTAATTTCTGATTGAAAACTGTTTTATTGTTTTTCAAAATATTTTCCTTTATGATCAATACACTTTTGCATCCGTTTGAACCATTTGTAAAAGAAGTTATTCCAGTCTTCTTGAGACACCTCCAAAACATGGTTTTTGAGGGCATCAACAGCTTCTCCTGCCAACGAAAATTGTTGTCCATGCAATTTATTCTTGATGTTCAGGAACAAAAAGAAGTAATTGGATGCCAAATCAGGACTGAATGGCGGATGACCCATCAATTTGATTTTTTGAGCCTTCAAATACTCTGCTAGACGAGATGTGTGTGCGCTTGCATTGTCTTGATGAACGATCTTGTTGGTTTTCCTTACTTCACCGAAGACTTCTGGCAAATGGTTATGTACCATTCGGTGTTGATCATTTAATGTTCCTCTAAAGGCACTGTTGCCACAATGCCAGTTTTGCTGATAAAGTAGGCAACCATTTGCTTCAAAGTACTTTGAGTGCAAACAACGTCTGTTGGATTTGCTTCATCTTGAAACACCCATACAATCGACTGCTATTTATGTTCCGACTCATATGCATAGATCCATGATTCATCACCTGTTACAATCTTATATACAACTTTTGAGGCACTGCCATTGTATTTCTTGAGCATTTTTGTACACCAATCAACACGAGCATCTTTTTGAGATTGCATCAAATTATATAGGGTCCAACGAGAGCAAACCTTTTTCATGGCTAAATAATCATGCAATTATGTGCTGGTAGAACTAATGCCTAGGGTTGCCTCAGACTCACAGTATGTCACGTGATGATCTTGCATTATTAGTTTTTGCACAGCATCAATGTTTTCCGCCACAATAACTAATTTTGGACGACCTTCATATACTTCATCACTGAGTGAACGGCAGCCAAGATTGAATTTGTTATACCAGTGTTTCACACTGGTAAAGGACAGAGCTTCATCGCTTAATGTGGAAGTTGGTTGATCGATACACTCTTGTGTTGATAAACCATGTCAAAGGTCGTAATGAATCATTGTATGAACATTTTCATGTATTAATTCCATGTTTTTGTTGAGACATAATTTTCAAGTTAATGTAAACCAAACAGAAGATGCTTTATTGACAAAATGTCTGAAGTAGATTATTGTCAAACATTTCAAACTTTCCATTGGAAACGTCAGATGGCACCTACAACATTCAGGGTTGCCAACACTCAAAATATAAATAGTGCCTCTCTAATTAAAACAATTTAATGCTACTGTACCAAGGCTCTCTCATATCTCAAAATACTGTACCTATTAGTGCAACAGATTTTGTGGCACAAATATTTATGCAGAAAATATAGTGAAAGCCACCAAGTTAAGAATTTCTGCCTTCATTTTGCATTCTTATTTTTAAATGACATATGGTTTATACTCTCAAAACTGTTTGCCTAATGGTTTTTATTTAAATTTGACTCCATTGATAAGAATAATCCGTGAATCTGATAAATCTGTGAATCCTTCCTCTGTATTCCAATTTCTACTCTAACATCAGTTTTGGTTCTACTGTGGCTGTACAAGAACTCTCAGATCACTTGACTTTCATGTTTAATATTTTCTTCAGACATGTTTTTATGCTACTCATGGCTAGTTTTCCCTTCTCTACTGTATTTTTCTTTTGTTCCATCCAGCCATCACTTTTTATTTCTGCTAAATAATTTTTTTTCTTTTTTTTGTAGATCATAGTCTTTTATTTATTTTAATTTACTTTAGAACCCATTCTCTATAACGTTTCTGTTGCTGCAAGAGCTTTAAATAGTCCAATAGCTATGAATGCCAAGATTGCATGACAAGATTGGAACTGTTATCAGATTTGAACATTTCCTGGCAGGGATATGAAAATATCTTCTTTTGGGCTATCAAGCCAGGTGAATTTAGGAAAATTCTTAAAAGCTTGGAAAAACTTTTCCTCAGTTCACCTGGCTGATAGCCCAAGAGATTGTTTTTATTATCAGATTTTCATTAAATATTGTCATTTTCATTAATTCTGGAATGTCTATGACTAAAGTATCATCTGCATATACTTCGTAATTTGCAGATTTGGGAAGGCAGTTTATGTATTAGAGAAATAGTAGTGACCAATGTACAGATTCTCACAATTAATTCATATCTTAATTAGATGGAATTATTCTGTACACTTGATACCTATGACTTAAATGTAAACCTAACCTAATAGATCTGCCCAAAGTGAGATGCACAATTCAGAAGATTTGATGTTTTTCAAGGCTTTGGTTTAGATGGACTGAGATGTTTTCAAAAGCTTGCCATTTTTCTGCAATGACAACATGAAGCAGTAATAACTGAAATGTTTATATGTTGATACTCTTGTGTCTTTCTTCTTTATTGTTGGCTTAAAAGATCAGCAGAAATAATCTTGTTTTTTCTTTCCTTTTATATAGCTTGGAATAAAGGTTCAAGGTGCTCCAAAACCAAAGCTGCTGAAAGATTTGAATGTTGAGCCAAAGCTTTTAGAGGGAGGAGGGAATAATCCTGATTATGATGAAGATGTAGATGAAACAACAGCAGAGGAAGAGAGTGAAGAAGCAGAAGAAGCACTAAGCTGGAATGGTTTAATAGAGTTGGACACTGTACTCTATCCCACTATGCGAGGCACACTTGAAATTGATGAGCGAGGAACTGTCTACCATATAGTAGCTTCCATCCAGTTCCCTGATGGTGTTGTACATTTGCATGATGAATTTGACTTTATAGTAAGTGACCTCTGAATGAGACATGAGAGAATTACATCATTTAGCTTATATGTATAAACTGAAATTGATAATTCAATGCAGTATAGGGTTATAAATTAATTTTTGTTATTTGCAAAAAGGTGTATTTGTGCAATTAGGTACTTTGAATCCATAATGCAATTTTCTAAATAACTTTATCTACTTTATCTACTCCAGTCTCTATGCTGCAGTTTAACAGTACATTTATATATGTAAAATATGAAGCTATTAACTGTGAAGCAAACGAATATCTACAAATATAACAATTTGTAACTTAAAACTTCACTTATCTTATAAGAAAAGGTGATATTTTTCCTATAAATTGTCCGGCATCGCAATTTCATGTAAAACTATTACATATCTTCAGTCGGAAATAACAAGGCTGTCGTCATCGTTACGAATGCTAGATGTTGATATGTTCTTGTTAGTACTACCAAAATCTGAAAATAAAACAAATTTAAAAGACAGAATCGACTGCCAGTATTTCAAAATTCAGTATGCAATGTTTGTTTTTTAAAATAAATATATTTTCCCAAACCATTAAATCTATCGGACCATTTAAATGTTTTAATAATGTAACTCCTGGATTTATTTCATGGTTAACCATGAACCATGGCTGAAGATATGTAAAAGTTTTACATGAAATCGCGATCCCGGACAATTTATAGGAAAAATATTACCTTTTCTTATAAGATAGGTGAAGTTTTAAGTTACAAATTGTTATATTTGTAGACATTTATATATGATGCTTATCTACATCTATTGTGTTGCATCAGTGATGTACAACTCTAATAGGATGTTATTGTATTGTAAAACATGTTGAAAATACAATTCCTTTATTGGAAGTGTTGAAAACAGTGTTGTTATAGTAAATTGAATTTAAAGGGAGTCGATTAATGACACTAAACAACACTTACTTTTTTTCTAAGTGTTGTTTAGTGTCATGACTCCCTTTAAATTTAATGTTGAAAATAGTTCCTGTCTAAACATTTCTGTGTGCTTTCTTTCATTTCACTGTAAGCAAGCCTTGAAGTCTATGGGAGTACAATTCTAAAATATCTTACTGCTTCACTAATAATTACTGAAAGGCTAATTTTTATTTTGCATGTCTCTTGCAAGCATTTGCTTACATTTCAGCTACGCACTGAGTATCAAAGACTTCCAGATCCATCTCTGTTGGAGTCAAACTTTATTTTCTATCAATTTTTCGTTCTTTTTCTTCTTTCTTTGAGGTTGTTTTTGCACTATCAAAATTAATTAGATGTGGCTCAGGTTTCTTGATAAAGGAATCTCTGAAATGCTCAGTTCTTTTGCCCTTTGAATAGCATTATATAATTTAATTATTGTTTTGATATCATGAATGTCTTTCCAGAAATAAGCTACTATAGGGTGCTGATCTATTTTTACCTCCAGTCTTTCTTAAAAGTGAAGTCTGGAATTCCTTTAGTGCTTCCAATTTACAGGGCGTATATAAATGAATATCAGGGTTTAACTCTTTATAATATTTATTACATTAAACTTAGTTATAAATGATATGACAAATGAAAAAGCAACTCAGTTTTGTTTGTTGGCACCAGTGCGCATGTACATGCAATGTTTCTGCTGCAATCTGCTAGACGGCAGTAGTAGCAAAGATGCCGACTATTAAACAGAAAGCATTTTGTATTTTGCAGTTTTCAAAGACCGAATCTGTAGTTACTGTGCAACATGTGTTTCGCATTAAGTTTGGTTGTGATCCTCCTAGTGATAATAACATTCATAGATGGTATCATCAGTTTGAAGATACTGGCTGCCTTTGTAAAGGGAAGAGCATTGGACGACCAAGAGTAAGTGAAGGGACTGTTGAACAAGTGAGAGTAGTTCACTCATAGCCCAAATAAATCAGTCCGGAAGGCTAGTCGTGAATTACAAGTTCCTGTGTCGACTGGTTGGAAAGTTGTAAGAAAACACTTATGTCTACGTCCTTACCTCTTACAGTTATTACAGGCTCTAAAGCCGACATACCACGGATTACGTGCCAACTTTGCAAATGACATGATGTTTCATGACGATGACGATTTTATGAATCGTGCTATCTTCAGTCATGAATCGATCTTTCACCTTAGTGGATATGTTAACACTCATAATGTGCATATATGGAGCTCAGAAAATCCTCACGAGATAGTACAAATGCAACGAGATTCCCCTAAAAAGAATGTTTTTTGTGCCGTATCCCGGCGAAAAGTTTATGGACCTTTCTATTTTTGTGAACCTACTGTAACTGGCACTTCTTACCTTGATACACTACATTAATCGCTCTTTTCTCAGTTGGAAGAAAATGAGCCAGAGAACTTCATTTTCCAGCAAGATGGTGCGCCACCTCACTGGCATAACGAAGTATGTGATTGGTTGAACGTCACTGTACCCAAGTGCTGGATAGGCCGCTTGCTATGCATGGCCTCCACATTCTCCTGATATAACGTCATGTAATTTTTACCTTTGGGGCTTCATCAAGGACTGTGTGTACGTGCCTCCACTACCAGCTGACCTCCCTGAATTAAAAAACCGGATTGAAGCAGCTGTTTCGACAGTTACTGAATACACACTTATCAAAGTGTGGGAAGAACTCGGCTATAGACTTGATGTGTGCTGTGTGACAAAGGGTAGTCACATTGGACATTTATAAGGTTCTTGGTAAAACTGTTTGAGTTGCTTTTTCATTTGACATATCTTTTATAACTGTAAGTTGAATGTAATAAATATTATAAAGAGTTAAAACCCTGATATTCATTTATATACAGCCTGTATATTTGATCACTCACTTATGGATCCCTATTCTTTCTCTGTAGGAATTTGATTCATTTTATTTCACGAGTTCCTTGATCATGTAATTGTTATACACCGGAAAAGTAATGCTGAGGTTTAAATATTTCCTTTGAAAATTATGGAAATTTTTTATTGTGGATGGTATATTAATTTTTAGAAATGATTTTGTTTGTTTGCTTGTTTGCTTTAATGATAAAGATGTGAGCTGCTTTTTGTGCCTGAGTGCTGGTTCTTTATAAGCTTTGAGTTTGAAACAGTCCACCTTTTTATAATAATTAGGAGCATGTTTGTGCATTTCATGTATGTCAAACACAAAACATTCCTTAAAGTTTCATTATTTTAAGATCCAAGAATGGGAATGTGTTGCTTTGTTTCCATTTCAGCTGTATTATTTTAAAGGCAGATCTTGCTAGTTTAAAAGCTTCATAATACACGATAATTGATGATGGTGAGTGTACCATAACATAATGAAACTAAAGAAATATAGGAAAAGTGTTGCACTATACATTTTAAAGTAGTTTACCAAGAATTTGGTCTAAAGAAGTGATTATGAAGCATGTTTCTGTGCTATACGATGCCATGCTCCTTGCAAAGCATAATTTCTCGCTTCTTTAGTACTTGCTTCAAACATCTACAATATGGATTTTTTCTATTAAAAATGTGCACAATTTTATACTACTGTCTTCTGATTTCTATTTGTAGTACACTCCGGTATATTAAGTGAGACCCTTGCTTTCATCTTCAGCTGATTATATAGGAAAGGTTCTATGATATTTGTTTTGCATAAGTGATAATCTTTTGTGAAGTACTGTATATTATTTAAACTCCAATGTTTATCAACATTTCTTAATATTGTTTCTTAATTATAAGCATTTCACTGCATAAAAAGCAATGAATTCCTGCTGGCAAACAACAATGAACATGAACACTAAATCTGAAGTAAAGACATACTCATTTAATAATTAAATAATTAAATAGTCTAGTTTTTAACTTTGCTATAAAATAAATGACATTAATTGTTAATTAAATAAACTGTTCTGGTATATAGGTAATATCTGAAATACTGTTACGTTCATATTTGTTTATTTAATTTTTTTATTTATACTTTTAGGATTACCTTACCATGAATAATAGACTACACTTGACTACACCCTGTGAATTGTTCAAAGAACTAATATCAACTTACAGTTTTGAGTTTATAATTGGAGAGCATTATGTGACATCACTTGATGTTAGAATGAAGAGCAAAAATGAGTGGATGAATGTAAGTATCATCAAGTTAGTAGAACATATCAGAGAATATCTTCCAACATCTGATGCACATGTAGTTGTGGTTTCACTTGGGTAATGAAGCTGTTCCTTTACGTTTTTATGTCATTGTTTATTGCATAAACCTATTACTTTTTAACAATGGAATTGAAGTAACAGAAACTGACAAACATTTGGATTTATGGGAATAATATAGTATTCACAAGAATACATCTTTTAATTACCAAACATCTCCATGAATTTATTTGAGGCACTAATATCATTTATGTACTTAAATTATATGTATTTTGGGAGCAAGAAACTCTTATCTTGTAACTGCATGCATTATTTATGTCTAAAAGTGAACAAATATTTTTGGAAGAAAGTTATCTTAATTGTGAATGTTCATGTGCAGCACAACCAGCAAAAAATAAGTGCCTAATGTTGGCATTGGCACTTCAAAACTAACATCCAACCCTCTAAATTTTAAGATAATGCCATAATTTTACATATTTTGTAGTTCTCTTATCTTTAGCTAGTGGATAATTTAACTATAATTATAGTTATAATTTAACATATTTCTGAAGTTATTTAATACTCTAAAAGGTTTATAAATTGAAATTCTGGAAATTTTATATTTACTTCAGCATACAGGTTTGTAACTCTTAGCATAGTGTGACTTTGTGGGTTCGTGAAATAAAAAGTCCAATTACACAAACTCAACAATGTTCTTTATTTCTACCGACTTACAGTTTAACACTTGCCAGTTACACAGAATTACGTGCTGCACACAATTACAATTCACCAGTTCGTCCGTTACAACTTCACTTGTACTCGCGATTACATAAACTCCGATGCACATACCAGTTACGTACAGTCTTCCGTTGCACAATCTTCTCGTTCATTAACACGTCACTGACTAACTCTTACACCAAGAACTGCGACTGTCTCCTCGCTCACACTCACTAACCAACTGACTGACTGACCACACCAACAACTGACTAACTAACTCAACTCCGTCTGTCTGTAACCTTCTTTATATAGGAATATCGCCGGTTTCTAGTGACCAGGAGAATGTTCCAGATTACGTAATTTCTGGAACCAGGTGGACAGAAACAGACGGCACACTGATGTTTTTCCTCCCAACCACTGCCTGTCACCACTACAAGACAAACGAGGGGGAGGTGTGGCTAACGCGGTCCTCCCCCTGCCTTCCGTTCCCAGCTGGTTCACTGGGTGTTCCAGCGCTCCCGTTACACTGCTCCCTCCTCAAAGCTGTTCGCCTCGAACAGCCCCATCGTAGCGTGCGAGGCGGTCCAGGTGTACCACCAGCATCTGCCCGGAGTCTGAGCCAGAAGTAGCGCTGCCGTAGTTTGTGAATCATTCGGTTCGCTCCCAGGTGTCCTCCTGAAGTACCGGCGTGCACTTCCTCCAAGACTTCCGGGACCTTGCTCCGGGGAAGTACCAACTGTCCTCTCTGCGCCTTCCCATCGGGTGACTCCCATACCCGGAACAGCACGCCCACTCTGGTCTTCAACGAGTCCCATTTTGCCCAGTGCGACTTGTAGGTGGCGCTCCTCGGTGCGATGTCCTCCCAGGTTGGTCTCGTCCCTGCGTCCGCTTCCCTCAAGAGTGGCCCCAAGTCTGCGTCCGCCAGCTGCTCCCTCCTCAGGCCTGCGCTATCCCAGCCTTCAGCAGGCACTGCCACAACTACTCGGACTGCTGCGGCACGCTCCTTCTCTTCCACTCTTGTGCGCTCATGGCCGTCCTGGATCTGCGATAGGACACCTCCAATGTAATGGTCGCTAGCGTCGGTGTCCACAATGAAGGCGCCACCCGGTTGTGGGAAACCCAAAATTGGAGCACTGCACAGGGTCCCCTTCGGGTGCTGGAAAGCGTCTTCGGCGTCCTCCGTCCACACATAAGGCCGGTTTTCCTCCGTCAGGCGGGTGAGGGGTTTTGCGATGTTGTCGGCCTTTTCCTCTAAATCATTAAGGCGGTCGTCTACTTGACCCTTCCGTTTGCCCAGGTTCGCGACGTCATCCCTCACGCCGGCCAAACGTTCCTCAAACTTTGCGGCGAGAGCCTCGTTCGCCGCCTTCATTTCCGTGGCCAGACTGCCGTTCGCTGCTCTCATTTCTGTGGTTAACTCGGCCTTCATTTCTTCCATCTCCGCGGTGATGTTGTCGTTGGCCGTCTTCATTTGTTTCAACTCAGCGATGAGGCTGTTGTTTGCCGCTTCTATTTTTGCAGCGAGGTTTTCATTTGCCGTCTTCATTTCCGAGATTAGTTCGGCCTTCATTTCTTCCATCTTCCCGGCGATGTTGTCGTTGGCCGTCTTCATTTCTTTCAGTTCCGCCTTCATTTCCATCATCGTCTCCAAAATTTTCTCCAATGCCGCGTCCATGGTTGTAATGCTCGGTGATGTTATCTTCCCGCTTCCTGACACCAGTGTGACTTTGTGGGTTCGTGAAATAAAAAGTCCAATTACACAAACTCAACAATGTTCTTTATTTCTACCGACTTACAGTTTAACACTTGCCAGTTACACAGAATTTCGTGCTGCACACAATTACAATTCACCAGTTCGTCCGTTACAACTTCACTTGTACTCGCGATTACATAAACTCCGATGCACATACCAGTTACGTACAGTCTTCCGTTGCACAATCTTCTCGTTCATTAACACGTCACTGACTAACTCTTACACCAAGAACTGCGACTGTCTCCTCGCTCACACTCACTAACCAACTGACTGACTGACCACACCAACAACTGACTAACTAACTCAACTCCGTCTGTCTGTAACCTTCTTTATATAGGAATATCGCCGGTTTCTAGTGACCAGGAGAATGTTCCAGATTACGTAATTTCTGGAACCAGGTGGACAGAAACAGACGGCACACTGATGTTTTTCCTCCCAACCACTGCCTGTCACCACTACAAGACAAACGAGGGGGAGGTGTGGCTAACGCGGTCCTCCCCCTGCCTTCCGTTCCCAGCTGGTTCACTGGGTGTTCCAGCGCTCCCGTTACAATAGTTTTAAGAAATATTTAAACCTTTGGATTAGGATTTTGCTATTAAAAATAGCAGTCAGTTCCTTGTGATAACATCTTATTGAAGATCCAAATTAAAGGTAAAGCAAAGAAAAAATATGTCAAGCCCTAAAAGTTGATAAATCAGTAGTTTAAACCCAAAGTTTCATATCCATATTTTATTACCAAAGTCATAATGCCATTTCAACTTATACAGAAAACAGAATGAATGGTCATTATCAATATTGCAAAGTTTGCAAAATAAATCAAGTTTAAGAAGTATTAAATTTCTAAAAGCAATAACAAAAATATTTATAAACAAAAATGAGTGCTTCATTTTTTGGATGTATCAAGGATTAGAGACAATATTTAGCTTTTTGACACTATATTGCTCGCAAAAGTTAAAGGCATATGAATGCTGGCCATTGCTCAAGCGGAGCACTGTGCCAAGTGTAGGGCATGTACCAGCAGAGGTTCTGCACATAAGAGCACTTTTTACAAGCCAACAAAAGTTCTGCCTATTTTTCCCACAATTAAACAACACATTAAATATTCCTAAAACATTGGCACACTTCACAGCAGTAGAACAGTAAGTGCGGTTTCCAATCCAATA
The DNA here is from genome assembly GCA_030765055.1 of Mantis religiosa. Classification (NCBI taxonomy): domain Eukaryota; kingdom Metazoa; phylum Arthropoda; class Insecta; order Mantodea; family Mantidae; genus Mantis; species Mantis religiosa. The sequence goes on from CM060950.1 coordinate 102,127,112, forward strand.
ACTCACTTTCCAACTTTGTGGGTCTTTCCCGGAGATTGAAATACAGGCATGCTCACTTTTTCTAAGGATGAAGCTGCTTCACTACAAATTCATGACACTGTGTACACTACCTACACCACAAGCTTCCACAGTTAATTGTTGGGTTTTTGAAAAAACATACAGTTGTCCTATGTTCTGGATTAGAGAGCCTTTTTAAAAGCATGTTCACCTTAAATGTAATTTTTCTGCCCTGAGAATGAATCACTTCATGTTTGTTGATCGACAAATCACTTGTCCCAGCTTCAAAGAACATGTTCATGCACTCGGATCACAAGCACTGGAGAAAAGATATGTATATAATAATAATAATTTAATGTTAAAAATATTTCAGCTCGAGTTCGACACATGACTTAACGATGCTGTTCACTTTAACAAAATAATGCACCACTACTCTGAAAATGAACTGAGCATTAACTCAGTCTGCTTGAAGCTGCATGACTTCTATTTTCATAGTAGGTGCACTGTTTATTTACGCTTGAGATAAGTGTTGTGAGGAAGGAATGGTGTTGTTTTTCAGGTTTAACTGTGTTGAATGGCTGGATATTGGGTAACCATAACCATGTGAAGATAAAATGGGCATTGCTTGCATTCTAAGTATCATAGAAACAGGATTTTTGTAGGGTCATGACCAGAAAGTAAAATTCTTTCTTACATTAAGATTAGCATCTGTAATTTTCAAATATTTATCAGAATGTAATTAATGAAGATATGTTCTCACTTCAGGCATCTAAGATGCATGTATCACATTTGGCAGCACTGGTAGGAGGGGCAGGCTAAGGATTCGCTGGAGTCTGCAGTATGGCCTGCCTCCATATGCCTTTAATTTTTGTGAAGATTATAGTATTGGAATATAATAATATGCAGAAAATAAATAAAGCTGCACAAAAATTTCATATTTGCTGGCAAAATTTTTTTGACAAAAGTTTTTTCATGAATCATGAAGTCATTATTCAGGGATGATCATACATTCTCTTATACCTGTACTTGCTAAATTGTTGCTCTATGTACAGGATTGGAAAAGTTCTAGTGTATCATGTAGTACTACTTTAAAGGAGTATAATTCAATAATTTGGCAATTTCACTATGAAAAATACTATGGACATCCATGTTTTCACATTCCAACAAACTGATATTCTTTCTCTCATTTATAGTTTTCAATGTAATAATGCCTTCTGATGCTTAAGACTCATTTATTAACATTTTCTGCATTTATTAATATTATCCCCTGGTTTTAAATATACTCAAGTTCTGCATAATATCTGCAAATTCTTTATTTATTCCCTACTTTCATTAAAATTAGACCTTCATGTATCAATCCTTGTTTTTTAACCATTTTTAATGCTTGTATGTTAATTAAAAAGAAATTACTTTAAAAATCATTATTTTTATGTTCCTGTGAATTTTAAGCATTCAGTGTAAAATGTCTTTTAACAGATAAATTATATGATGGACTGTTTATACCAGCATAGTTTATGGTTCCTTTTGCTACAGGCTGGATTAACATTAAACTATACCTATGAAGTTGGTGAAGACAAAGCAGGCATACACCAAACAAAATTCAAAATGTTTACTCCCATTGAAGCTATCAAACTGGTAGAAGTATATAATGTTATAGAGCTGCATAGAAGGAAGTCATTTTCGAACTTTACATTGATGATTCCAGGAAGCCGTTTCTCAACTGAAGGACATCTGGAGGTATGTATTTTTAAGTGTAATGCATCATAAGAGAATCAAAGTTTAATTTGGAATATATCTTTGAAGTGATATAAGAAAAAGACACTAGTGAACCACATATCTATATACGAGGATCGGCTGGTAAGTCCTGGGCCTCACATAGAGTTGGTACCACTGGGCCAGTTTGATGGATAGCATCATATAGTTTAACTCTAGGCTAGCTTGTACCCATAGCTACAGATCAATAGCTTGTTTAGTTTTTGAATGACAGCATTTTAAACAAGTGTAGAGGTTTCACCAAAATGGAGGATTTGAAAAAACAAGCAGTGATTAAATACTTCCAATAGAAAGGCTTAATGCCTAAAGAAATAAAAGAGGAAATAGACAGTACATTGAAAGACTCTCCCACTTCATATTCAATGATTAAAAGGTTGGTTGCAGAGTTTGAAATGGCACATACAAGCACTAATGACAAGCCTTGTTCTGGATGCCCTGTGAAAGTCAAACTTCAAAGATCATTGAAAAAATTCATTAATACTGTAAGACCTCAGATTAAAGTTGTTTGAAACAGCAGAAGCTGTAAACATATCAAAAGAATGTGCAGGCAATATTTTAAGTAACATTTTAGGCTTTCACAAGGTTTGTTCACGATGGATGCCACACTTTTTAACACCTGATCAAAAGTTGCAAAGAAAAACTGTTTCTATTAAGAATTTGGAGCTCTACCATAAAAATCCCAGAGAAATTTTTGAGACGGCTTATTACCATGGATAAACTTGGATACATTACTACACTCCAGAAAGTAAATCAGTCAAAACAGTGGATTGCGCCAGGTGAACCAACTCCAAAAATGGCAAAGTCAATTTTGTCAGCTGACAAGTTTATGGCGAGTGTTTTCTGGAATGCACAGAAAGTTATTTTTATTGATTACTTGGAAAATAATCAAAGTATTACTGGTAACTACTACGCAAGTTTACTGCAACGTTTGAGTGATGAGGTGAAAAGAAAAGAGACCTCATTTGGTAAAGAAAAGAGTCTTGTTTCTTCATGACAATGCTCCAGCCCATCAGTTATTTCAATGGGAAAAATAGGTGAATTACAGTTCAGATTGCTTGAATATCCACCCTATTTGTCAGATTTAGCACTCAGTGACTACCACCTGTTCATGAAGACGAAGACGAAGATGTTACAACAGCAAGGTCATTGATGCATTAAACAGCTATTTTGAGAACCATGATAAATCACACTACAGAGATGGTTTAATTAAATTATGACACTGATATGACTGCATTAGACTTTCTGGAGATCATGTTGAGAAATAAAGAGAAAACAAATTTTAAATTTTTTTTTAAATGTGAGGCCTGGAATTTATCAGCCGACCCTTGTATGTGATTAATGAGCTATGGCAGATGCAAAATTTAATGGTGGTTGGAGGGAGAAGCTAGTCAACACAACATCGAATCAGATGCTTGCCACGCCTTGCAGTGTTGTATAGTTAAACAAGCTATGAAGTGACGCTATAAAACCAGTGATTGAGTATCATTTGCGCCCACAACATTTATTTTCGCAACAGGAAAGAGAATAACCTGATCATAAAGAGAATTTTATTTTGAAGTGGTCAGTCTAAAACCCAATTTCATATGTTAACTGGTTGTAGAGATATAAATGTGCATTGAATGCGTCTTTTAACAGGTTCTCTGTTAAGATACTTTCATCATCTGTCCAAATCCCTTCCTTATGCACTGGTTTGTTTATTGTGTCAGCTTGTGACTCAAAAAAGATAACAGAGCCGCATGGCTAGAATAAGGAACTGAAAGTCTCAAGCTATTATAGCTTCAATTTTTATTTCTGCTTTAATGTTAATGGTGGTAATTTCGTTTTCTGTAATTAAGTTACACTGATTGTGTGTAGTTGTTTTATTGGTGTTTAATTTAATATTATTTGTGACTTTAGTCAAAATGTCACATAGTGAACAAGTTGCGAACATAAAAGTGAACCAATAATACATAAACGGGAAACGTTGTGTCACCAAAGCAGGAGTATAAAATACAGTGTATATTATATATGTGTTTGGAGGAATTTAGTAACAGTGACGTCCAAATTAATCTCAGAAGCTATTTGTAGTTGGTTTATTAATATAAAAATTATTTGTGGTTGGTTTATTGACACTCGTCACTTACTTTTTCATATATTTATGAGAGACTAGTTTCAAAGGCCCTGGCCTCCATTTTCAATCTCTTCCCAACTTATACTCATCACTTACTTGTTTATATTTATGAGAGACTAGTTTCATAGTTCCACCAGAGAGAGAGAGAGAGAGAGAGAGAGAGAGAGAGAGAGAGAGAGAGAGAGAGAGAGAGAGAGAGAGAGAGAGAGAGAGAGAGCAGACAACAACAGATGCCAGTTGGACAGAGATTGAAAATGGAGGCGAATGCCTTTGAAACTAGTCTCTCATAAATATAAACAAGTAAGTGACAAGTATTAATAAACCAACTACAAATGGTTTCTGAGACAGTATATATTGTTTCTTTAAAACACTTTCTAAACCTGAAGAGCGTGAGAAGATCAACTCTTTGGACCTCAAGAGCTGACTGCAGAAGCTAGTGGCATTGGAATTTTGCATACTATACAACGCATTTGTGCAGAAACAGTCTTTTGTTGCTGAAGGACAAACTCCCATCTTTCCATCACCTGGAAAAAGACATCACATGCAGCAATTTTCTGCTTGACCTGCGCACATTTTTGTTCTCATTTAAAGGATATTTTTGTTTCAATTAAATTGTTAAAAGAGAAATTATGCTTACTTATATGGGATGGTTGATTTATTTTTTTTATAAGAAACCTTAAATATCTAAACTGCATGATCTGAAAAACAAGAGGTTATGTTTAGAATGAAATATAGCTGATCAATATTGGTGATTATGTTGTCAATACTAGAGTTGGAAGCATGGTTATTTAATTGTTCCTTTATAACATAAGAGCCTAAGTTCCTATGTTTAGGTTTAGAAATTTTAATTGCATTTCTATTAGCAAGAAAGTATGTGTGTGTTTACATTTGCTATTAATGTTACCTAATTATTAAAATTTGTAGAACTTTTTCTATTTAAGATATAAAAGATCAATAAATTAAATTACATAAAATGAATCAAGATTAAACATGCAGATAACATACCTTCAAAACTTGACCTACCAATAATGTGATAAGTGGAGCAATGTAAATGTTTAACATTGATTCATTTTATATAATTTATTTGCCTCACAGTATGCAATCTTCAATCATTTTAAATCTAAATCTAAAAAGTATGCGATGTTTGTGTTGTCTGTAAATGCCATGTATTATTTTTCTTCAGTTATAATAAATTGTTAATGTGGCTAATGAAACAATAGTTTTGATTCCTTTCTTGGAAGTGTTGAAAACAGTGTTGTTATGATAAATTAACTTTAAAGAGAGTTGATTAAAGACACTAGACAACACTTACTTTTAAATTTTTCCGGAACATGTTTCTGAGGCTTTGCCTCTATCATCGGCCGACTCAGTCGAGAGCCGGCCGATGATAGAGGCAAAGCCTCAGAAACATGTTCCGGAAAAATTTAAAAGTAAGTGTTGTCTAGTGTCTTTAATCGACTCTCTTTAAAGTTAATAGTTTTTATATCACTTTGCCATGGAATGTACATCTGGTAAAGCAATAAACATAAATTAGTTTTATTATGTTCTAAATATGTAGAGCTTAAGTAACTACATAAGTAATCATTAAAATATTCAAAGACCTTATTTTACTCGAGTAAGCAATATATTTTTATTTGTGTAATTAAACAGCTCACTTAGGCTGTGGTAGTCTTTCACCATTACATTTAAATTGTTATTTTATGGAGGATATTCATGATATGGAAAACAATTATCTTTTTGAATTTTTTGGTTTCAGCTAAGAGAAGAATATGCTGATTTTTCACTTGCATTTGGCTTAATTTCACCTGTTTACAATATATCAACATACAAAGTACAGGCATTGAAAGATCTTGCAACTATTGAGAAGAAGTTACTGCTTGAGATAAACAAGCTAGATAGTGAATCAGAGGATGTAAGTAACATTTTTACTCCTTCAATTTTATTAGACTTGGAATATACCTAAATTATAAGGAACTCTTAACATGAAAAGTACATGAACATGATTAAGTTTTTGAACTTGCCGAGTCCTGTATTTTAAAGAAACATGTTATTATGAACGGCACTGAAGAGGGAAGGTATTAAGAGAGGACGTATCAAACTCTGCTTAAGTGTAGAAGTATTTAGGTAACAAAAAGTTTTAGGATGCAAAATATGGAGTTTTGGATAGGAGAAGATTATTGATGATTAAATCAAGAAGTGTGAAGGTTTCCCACACAAACTTCACAGTATAGTAGGATATAAATGGAAAATGTGTGCATACATGCATGTGTGAGAGGGGAAGAGAGAAGGCATGTAAAATGCAAACAATGGAAAAAAATATACATTTAAGCAATAAGCTCATATTCTTTTTCCTTATAAAGAGTGAACCAGAACACTACCACAAACTTTCAGAGATAATTCAGGGATACCTCCCGAATATTTAGGTATAAGTGAGCCATGATTTCCAGCGATTCATTACAGAGTAGTTGTATTTTGTTTATTTAATTGCCTCAGTTCGCTTCGTGTCTGTATTGTACTGAATATAGTGCACTACAGAAATGTCAATGATCTGGGTGCTTTGTTTGTAAACATTGTTCCCATTCACTTGTAGTACCTGCTCTTGACAACAATAATGCCCTTTTTAACTTGTTGCCCTCAAGTTTGCATTCAGTAATGCTTGGCTCTTTCTGCAGTTTTATTTTCCTCTCAGTATAAAGTGTGCATGATATAGTGATACATAGCAGTATAGATAGATTTACAGATGGAAAGATTGTTGATAATCAGCTCGTGTATGCATTCACTGAATGCAACAGAAGAGTAGCACAATGATGCTATAGAGTGTTCACTCACTAATGGCAACTTATATTACAGTATATTGAATAAAATTAAGTATTTCAGAGAGTGAAGCACCATTGTTAATAAAATTAGGCATAATGAGTCAACCTTGTATACACTTTTAAGTGCATGCAAGGTTGACTCATTTGCCTAATTTTATGTTACAGTGCTTTTGCATCTGTACATAGGCACCCACAACAATTTGGATACTTTCATGTTAAAATAGATGTTAGTCATGCAAGGTATGCCATAACACACAATCTGGAAGAGAATGTGTCGCATAGAATCAGTGACAATCCTGCCACTGGTAATCAATGCATTGCGCAAGCCCTGAACACAAACCAATCAATTGTTTTGAAAGTCATGCATGAAAAATTGCATATACTTAATCAACCATAGGAGGTGAAGTCATTGCAATCAACAGATTTCCCATTTTGAGTGGAGATTGCAAATTGGTTCCTACATCAATGTGTAGAAAACCACAATTTTTTTGCTTGATGTTTAGACAAGGCCAGGTCTACAACCGAGGGCACATTCCACAGTAAGAATATGTTCTATATTTGGCACGAAAGAGCACTTACTTTTGCTCAGAGCCCTCTTCATCAGGCTTGAGGTTCTTTTATGTGCCATAAATATATGATCAAAAACCACAAGCTTTACTTCTCTCCTGAAGGAAGCTGTGCTAAAGATATTTACACCCATCACCCTCTTGTCAGGTTTGAACCCTTGACCTTGGGATCCGGAGGCTAGCATGGTAGATCCAAAGGGACTGCTCGTGGGACCTTCGCAGCTATTCTCAGGCATTTGTTTTGAACTAGCTGCGATTTTGCGATGTGCATCTTGGCGCAATGTCCCCATGCTGGGGCCGCATATGTCATAATTGGTCTAATCAGACATTTTGTACAGGGTGAGGCCCATTTGTTTGCTTAGTGCACTCCGACGGTTAACTATGGAGTAAATTGCTCCTTATTGCTGGATTGCCCATCGTTTCACTTCAGTGGTGTGCTCCGTGAAAGTTAGTTTAGAGTCCAGAATTACTCCCAGGTATTTTGCTTTATTATTCCAAGTTATTGGGTCCCCGTAGAGTGAAAGCGAGGTGGGTTTATTGACGTGTTTCTTCTGTTTTGTGTAAAGAACTGCCTGGGATTTAGCAGGGTTTACTTTAATCCTCCACTTTTCTAACCAGGGCTCTAATTGGGAGAGTGCTGCCTGGAGCCTATGGCATATAGTTTTAGGCTTCCATGACTGTGCCGAGATGGCAGTGTCATTCGCGTATATAGATAGTTGCGCGTCTGTGTTTCTTGGGATATTATTTATGTAGTGATTGAAAAGAATGGGTCCCAACAGACTGCCTTGTGGGACTCCGGCCTCTATCCTTCGCTCATCCGTGCGTTGTTCTCTTAGGGTGATGGTGATAGTTCTGCCTGTGGGATAATGTGCAATTAGCTTTAGCATTACGTCGTTAAATTTAAGAATTTTAAGCTTATGAATAAGCCCTGCGTGGTACACGGTGTCAAAGGCCCTCTCTATGTCTAAGAATATAATTCCGGTGGATTTTCTCTCATTAAACCCACGTGTAATGTGTTCTACAGTTCTTGTAAGTTGTAGTGTCGTGGAGTGTTTCACGTGAAATCCAAATTATTTGTTAATTAGAATGCTGTGTTTCTTGATGTGAGTGATAAGTCTTTTCAGTATGACTTTCTCTGCCACCTTGCTAATAGTTTTAAGTAAGCTAATTGGTCTATAATTTTTAGGGTTGGCTCGGTCTTTACCTGGCTTCGGAAACATGAGCACATTTGCCTGTTTCCTTATCGTAGGGTAATACCCATGGGTAAGGTAATGATTACAAATATTACTGAGAAGTTGTAGGGCTTTATTTGTGAGATGTTTGACAACTAAATTTGGATATTTCATCTAGCCCGGGTGCTATGTGCATCTGTAAATGATTAATTATCCACCTCAGCTCTGCAAGATTGGTTTTCCTGCACTTATTGTGCACTGGATTTTCAAGGATGTGCCACATTTCTAGCTCTAGTTGGTCATAGTATCGATTGTCTGCTTAACCCTCGTTGGGTGTGCATAACCTCTGAAGGGTGTCTGCTAGTAGCTCTGCTTTGTCTTTATTGCTTTCGGCATAGGTGTCGCTATTTTCGTTGGTCTGTAGGGGAGGTGTATTAATTGGTTGCCGTTCTAATGCTCTTACCATCTGCCAAACTCTGGCATTGCCCGGCTGCAGCCGTGATAGGGTTTGGTCCCATTGCTGTTGAACCTAAGCATTTATTTTAGTTTTGATGGCGCTATTCAGCGTTGCCATATTGACTATGTACTAGATTTCGCATCCGCTGCCATCGTCGCCTTTCATGGTCCCTTTCATGGATTAATGACATTACGTCTGGTGGATAGGTAGGGACATATTTGGCTGGAGGTTTGACTGGAACAGCTTCCTTGATTGCCGTTTGGATGGCCCTTTCGAGCATGGCTGCAGCTCTTTCGGCTGCTTGGTCATTTATTACTTCTGCTGGTGGTGCTATCTCTCGGTCTAGCATGTCTGCATAAGGTTCCAATTTTCTCCATTAAAATTTATCCTTATTGGTGGAGGAATGAACTCAGGTGGTCCTGCAATATCGATTTGTACCGCATGGTGATCAGAAGCTAGTGCATCAATTATTCTTATGTGATAGTTAAAGATTATGTTTTTGAATAGAGCAATATCTATAATGGTCAGTGTATGGTGTGCCTGTTGTGCTATGTAAGTAGGTTCTCCTGGATGATCTATTATGTAGTTATGATTTGTCATATGTGTATAGAGTGCGTTGCCTTCTGTGTTTGCACTTGGGCATCCCCAAGACGGATGTTTCGCGTTTAGATCACCGGCTGCTATAACAGTGTCGTCTAGTTTTAAGATTACATCTAAGTCTGATACTTTGGGCTTGCAAGGGGAGGAGTACATGCTAGCGAGTGTTAGTTTCCTGTTTAGGAGGTTTACTGATATTGAGTTCATTCGATTAGGGTTAGCGGTGGTATATGTACATGCATGTGTTCGAGATTTTCCTGGACCACTATCGCTGTCCCCCCCATGAGGTTTCCCATCTGGTCGATCGTTTCGATATATTTGATAGCCGGGAATGCTAAAGCGTGCTTTGGATGTGAGAAATGTTTCGTTGAGTAGTCCTACTGTAATATTGTGTTGATAGAGATAATGTTTTAACTCCTGTAGTTTACTTCTCTCCCCCTGTATGTTCCAGTAAAGGATTTTGTGTATTTCTGGTGCTTGTGGGTGTTGTGTTATGGGTGTATTGTGCCATCATATTTGAGAGGGTGAGTGGAGCTGGTTTTCGTGGTTATCCTGTGTCTACATCATCTACATTGGCTCTGCAGCCTACCATTCTGCTCTAGAGCATGTGTCAGCTTGGCAAGTTCGGTCAAGAACAGCATCTGGTGCATTTGTGCGTTGTATTGGCTGTACTGCTGCTTAACATACAGATTATTCCACATCTGCATGAGGAGGTCATATCCCTGCATGTAGCTGTCATTCCCCACCAGGAGTAGCATCAGCTTTGTTGGGTCGTCAAGGTTCAGCACGTCTTTACCCCCTTTTGTTTTGCTGAAGTGGAGGGGTCTGTTGGCAATGTGTTTTCTGGTGAGGCGATTATTCAGGTTCGATATGGCCTCATCCTTCATTTTTTGAGCCAGTACAATTTTCGGCAGAGGTGTACCAGTGTTTTCATCTTCACTTGTCTCTGGCGTTTGAATTCCAGGGCAGGGTACACTTGTGTTAGCACTGCTGTTTTGTCTGCTTGACTGTTGTTGCTGCTCCTGTCGCTGATGTTGCTCCCATCGCTGATGTTGTGGCTCCCATCGTTGATGGTTGGCTCGTCTCTGGTGGTAGGTGCGTTCCTCCTGTAGTTGGTGGTAATTTGTGGTAGGGAGATCTGGGCCTCTTGTTGCTTGGGCATAGCTGCCCCTCTGCTTGGAGACCGTCCCCCATATGGTTGCTGGTTGTTGCCTTGCTGTTGTCCTATTATTAGGATATGCTGTTCTCTGGTATACTGGGTAGCCTCGCCAGCGGGCCCCGTGTTCTGATGAGTTGCACAGGGCACATCTTCTATGGCGCAACCACACCTTCCACACCAACCACACCTTCCACACAAACATCCTCGCAGCCACATTCACTTCCGCTGTACACAACAAAACCTCACATATGCCAAAGTCCTCACTCAACAACCAGACCCCCAGCTTCTCCAAAACGTCAACACCGCACCTCAAGCCTCACACGCCAGCACAGAGACAGCCACGGAACTGCTCCAGACCTTCAGTACTACACTTCAGGATATGCTGACAGCATTCAGGGAGCTGACTGCGCGGGTGGCAACATGGGAGGCAGCCCTTCTTCGTACATTGGATGAAGTAAAGGAAGCCGCCCAGGCTTCACTGCGCGGGACCCTGGAGACTGCAGCCACTTCAGACACGCTAGATTTCTGCAAGGCCAAAGTGGAAAGGATTGTAGGATATGTCAACGACACACGCCTCTTCACGCCGTCGAAGCTCGAGGGGGCTCTCCATGCTCATCAGAACTTCATTTCTGATAGCATACGAGACCTAGCGAGAGCACTGGCGTCCATGCAAGGTGCCCCACTGCCACACTTCCAGCCTCGCAGAGACACCCGCGCCCAAGGGATGCCACCACCTGACCTGCCTTGCCTTTAGACACCACAAATTATCAAGAAAACTGCCACAATGACTATTGAGTAAGCAGTCATCGCTGCTCAACAAAATTCACCACAGCACCAAAATTGTAGTCAGGATCCATTGGATCATGGCTGCTACCTTTTTACCACAGCAGACATACCGCAAAACTTGAGTTATCGCCCATGAACAGCCGGGTTGCTTCGGCAGTACCGGCCAACAACTTCACCAACATAGTCCAAATTAAATAAGCACTACAGAGTCCAAATAAACAATATCAACCCAGAACAACATCCCTCCCAATACCCATCCTTCTTCCTACCCACATACCCATTATACCTTCTTGTTATTGTTTTTCCTATTACCTTTATTCCCGTTTTCTCAAAAAAAAAAGTCAGTGCACTAGTGCCCTGAGGAAGCCCACAACATGATGGAGAAAATGTCAGCAACAAGCCAAACAACGACGCTGCCTTCTCCAGAAGCTCCAGATATCCACAATATAAAATTTGTCACAGTCTTCAAAATCTATCCTATATATGCCTGATTTTTGTTCTGGTGGGATCATGTTTTTTAAGGGATTATTTAACAATTTCTTGAGTGAAAATCTGTTTTGTGGTGCTAGTTTGATGCCATAATCTTTAAACATTTGTTCAAACTTCAGAAATGCCCAAGGGTGGTAAGTGAATTTTTTGTATTTCCGGTTTTTATTTATATTTTGAAGAGTAGTCATCTGTTTTAATTTCTTTTGCTTGTAGTAGCGATTGATCATTTTTGTGGTTGAGTTTGGATTGAAACCATTTTTTTGGGCTGTATTTAAAATATATGTGAATTCCTCATTATATTGTTTTTGTTCTAATGGTATGCTGTTCAGTCTATGGATCGAACTTCTAGGAACAGCTAATTTATGTGACAGAGGACTGAAACTGTTGCGTTTTATGTAATTATCTGTGTGAGTAGGCTTTCTGTAGATTCCAAATTTTACACTGTCATTTTGTTTTATGATCATTAAATCCAAGAAAGGCAATTGAATTTTTTCTTCAACTTCCATTGTGAATTTTATATGATGATCTTGTATATTCATTAGTTTTAAGGAGTCAGTTAAAATCTTTTGAGGGACTACAGCAAAAATATCATCAACATATCTGGCCCAGAATTTAAACATATATGAGAAGATCTAACTGTATTGGAACACCACAGTGAAGCGAAAAATTATTAATTTTTAGATGAGTCGTATTTATTACACATCTGCTTCACTTTCGTGTAATAAATACGACTCATCTAAAAATTAATAATATATGAGAAAGTTTTAGTGATGTGTGTCTCCAAACTGCTGATATACAGATCGGCTAAGAAAGGTGAAAGTGGATTCCCCATTGCTAGGCCTTTTGTTTGTTTGTAATATTTGTTATCGAATTTGAAGTAATTTTGTTCAATACATAGCAGTGTTAATTGTATGATTTTATCTACCTCCCTATCCTTGATCTTGATGGACTGTGGCCACAAACCTACTAAAAACTTGTAACTTCCACCTACTTGTGAAGTTACAAGTTTTGAAAGATATAACTCAGTTTTAGTCTTTATACATGAAATTAGCTTCACTGTTAACAACGCTTTTATTTATAACTATTCAAATGGTGATCCTATTCCTATGGCCATCTTGGTCACCACACACGATACCAATGAAGATCCTAGCTTATGGAACACTGATCAGTACCCGCATGGATCTGGAATGCTCGAGTATGTAAGACAGTCAATGGTGCATTGCTGTATACATTGCCATAATCATAGTGGTTGCAACATTTTGAACAATACTTATAAGGGAACAGTTCTGCATTTGTTAATACTATACTGTACACTGACAGACTACATTGAACACACTGTGATAAAAGTGTACATGTTTTGTCTGCATGATGTTGCATTATTCTTTGTTGTGTGTTATGCATTTTGGTTATTCCATATTATTCACTGTTCTGAAGGTATTTTCTCAGAAACAAGTATGATTGGTTAATAAACAGAAAATATTATAATTATACTATATCTCAGTAATGAGCTGCCAGAGAACTGGGTCCTTTATATTAAAGTATTTGGAACGTATACCTGAAGAACCTCCTAAAGTTTTCATTAGTTATAGTACATATTGCATCTTCTCTTCAGGCTCTACAGCCCTTGATGAGCTTTGGCTCCCTGCACAATCTTCCTCCACAAATCTCTGTCTTGTGCTTTACCTTTCCACCTTCTTATTCCAACCTTCCTTCAATCTTCTGTACATCATCTAGCTACTTGTTTCTGGCCTTCCTTCCTTTCTTCTGTCATAGTCTGCCTTTTAATATTCTTTTAGGCATTCTATCTTCCATAATTTTCTCAATATGCCCTAGCCATTTTATTCTTTGTGCCTTTATAAATCTCACAATATCTTGTTTAACTGTTAGTTCTTCTATCTCATAATTATACCTTATTCTCAGTAATCTTTATCCTTTATAGATGTAAAGATTCGTCTTAGTATTTTCCTTTCAAATCTTCCTAGTATTTCCTCATCAGCATTGTTCAGAGTCCAAGTTTCTGCAGTATATATTACTAATAGTCTTATTAATGTTTTGTAGGCCTTATATTTTGTCTCTCTACTAATAAATCTATTTTTCAATAATAGTAAATTAGCATAATAAGCTACATTCCTGCTTTAAATTCTTTCTTTTATGCACTCATTTATGTTATTGTTTACAAGTGCTCCTAGGTATTTATTTTATCCAATTACTAAATTTGTAATTATTCTTTGGGCCGCTCCTTGGTCGAGTGGTTAGACCACTTGACTCTCACCCAGGCAGCCTGGGTGACATTTAAATTAGTTCTATAAGGGATGTAAACATACCCTTAAAGGTTTCTTTTTGAATTATACACCTCCAAACCTGGATAAACACCCAAGGGCACATCTGCAAATTCACACCAAATAATATTGGTTTCCTTGCGAACTTCTTTTTCGCAACACACTACACGTTTTCGAAATGGTTACAACTTTTTTGGTTGTGGGTGGTATCCTTTTAGGAAAGTGTTTTCTCTCAACTATGAGGGCTGATTCTTACCCCCAGTATGAGACCTCCGAGTATTATAGTACTCAATTAGGTTACGAGCTCTTTATATGCGCAAGTTCAGGTAGATGAATGACTTTCATGAATCTACAGCTCTGAAAATTACTAAACAATTGTGCTAGGTTACATCCAGTGGTAGAAAAATACTTTACTATTTAACTGTTTTCCGTAAAGAGGGATAGCTAGTAATAGCTGATCCGCATCACCCATATTTGACCCGCCATTTCCCCAAACAATGGAGTAGCTAACATGCCATCTGTAGACCAGTACACATCACTGGTACCTATATCCTAAACATCTTCATAATCGCACAACAAATCTTCCAGATTTTCTACAGTGATATCAGAAGCCTGTACACATCATACCCAAGCTAATTTATTTGCTACATTATGGTATAAGCCATGGTTAATATTGAAATTTAACAATTTCAAATGTGCCATTCATTTAGCTCTTGATAGCTATAAGAAATCACTCTGAACACAGAGAGAATATAAGTGACTAAAATACTGAGCGAAAACAGCTGCATAAGGCCACCAGAAACCTTGGTTGAGAAACACTGTAATAACAGATGCTGACAGGGAGTTTTCTTTCCAGTGTAACGCAACATATACTTGTATGATTATCGCTTGGTATAGCATAAATAAACTAAACTTGAACCTGAGAAGTTTCTTGCATAGCTATACATACATACATTGTTTCGTACACACATAAAACAAAATGATTCAAATATTAGGCGTGTTCAGTGCAAAGAATGGCTTTATCTACAGTGAAACAAATTAGTGAAATTTCAACGATTTATTAATGTAGTCTCTACTTTATTGTTACTGTAGATTTATAACGCCTTTAATGAGTTTTAAACCAGTTTTTGTTTTGTTTAAATAACTTAATAAATACGGAAGATATGGAATTGTATTTATGATGCATTTTTACAGCATTTAACAATTTAAATGTCTTGTTCTTTTTATTGGGTATCCGTTTCCAGCCCCTTTAGGGTTTAAATGGCCATCGACGAAGCGGTTAATGAATAGAGTCAACATGAAAAATTCAATGCCATGGCTGGAATTTGAACCACAGATCTCCAGGTTTCCGTCCAGTCGCTCTAACCCATTGAGCTACCATGGCCAACATGCCATCCTGACATTAAATTCTCCATTTGACTCATACATTTTCCTGGTAAACCACTAGGGCTCTTGCATCCGAGATACACCGTTTGTGGCAACTTACTACCATAAGTACTTGAGTCCCAGGCTTCATCATTTAACTCTTATTATTTTATTTAATTGATGGAAATTAATCATTTCTCCACACTATTTTTGATGGATAGAGTCAACATGAGAAATTCAATGCCATGGCCGGGACTTGAAACACGGATCTCCTATAAAAATTATTTGTGGTTGGTTTATTGACACTCGTCACTTGCTTTTTCATATATTTATGAGAGACTAGTTTCAAAGGCCCTGGCCTCCATTTTCAATCTCTTCCCAACTGGCATCTGTTGTTATCTGCTCTCTCTCTGGTGGTGGAACTATGAACTTTTTTGTCAAATTATCTACTGGCGGGATTTCAAAGTTCATTACGCGATCCTTATTTTTCCAGATGAATATGTTCTCCCATGTTGTCAATCTATTTTGGTTTATCACTCCTTTTAATAATTTTGGATTTGGATCAATGTCATGGTTTTCATTCCAAAAATGAAATGCTACTGCTGACTTGTCTTCTTGTTTCAATCTGATGTTTCTAAAGTGTTCTTTGACTCTGGTTTTTAAATTTCTTTTTGTTTGACCTATGTAGCATTTTTCACAATTCTTACAATTTATTTGGTATATTCCAGATTTGTTACCTGAAGGAATTTCATCTTTTGTTTTTGAATTTAGTAATTTTAAAATTGAGTATCTATTAGTAGGTGCCAAGATGATATTTTGTTCCTTGAATATCTTTTTAAATTTATTAAATGTTTTTGGATGATATGTGAATGAACTGAATATGCTGTTGCTTCCTTTTTCTTTAATAAATGGGGTTGCTTCCTTAATGGTTTTCTTTAGTTTAGATTTTCTAATTTTCTTCAACACCAAACTTTTGTTGTATCCGTTTTCTTCTGCTATGTGTATTATTGCTTTTTGTTCCTTGAAATATTCTTCTTTTTCCATGGGTATGTTGACTAGTCTGTGTGTAAGGCTGTTTATTATTGCATGTTTATGTGTAATTGGGTTGTGGCTATTATTTTTTATATAATTTTCTGAATGTGTTGGCTTCCTGTAAATTCCAAATTTTATTTTTGTATCATTCCTGATGATATTTAGATCCAAGAAAGGTAGTTGTCCATTGATTTCCTTTTCTATTGTGAATTTGATAGTCCTTTCTTGCAGATTGAGTAATTTTAATGCATCATCTAAATGTTTACTTGGTACAATTGCAAAGATGTCGTCAACATATCTATACCAAACCTTGAAGATCAATGGGAAGGACTTTTTAATTTGTGTTTCAAATGCACTCATAAATAAGTTAGCCAAAAAAGGTGAAAGTGGATTGCCCATTGATAATCCTGATTTCTGCTTGTAGTGTTTTCCATTAAAGCTAAAGAAGTTTTGTTCAATGCATATTTTTGTTAGAGAAATATATTCTTCTGCTTCTATTGCTTCCATATCAATTGTAGCTAGCCATTTTTTTAACACAGTCTGCAATTTTTCTGTTGGTATGCTTGGAAATAAAGATGTGACATCAAATGAAACCAGTCTGTCATTTTTGTCCAAATTTATATCTTTGATTTTTTCTACTAAATCTAAAGAGTTTCTTAAATTTGCACTTTCAAATTTTGGAAAACTATTAAATTTACTTAGTAACCATTTGGCCAAATTATATGTGGGGGCATTTATGCTACTAGTAATAGGTCTCATGCCTTTCCCTGTTTTATGAATTTTTGGCAGCCCATATACTCTTGGTAATGTTGGATTATCTACTTCAATTTTGTGCTACGGATCTCCTAGTTTCCATCCAGTTGAGCTACCATGGCCAACGTGCCATCCGTGGTTCAAATCCCGGCATGGCATTGAATTTTTCATGTTGACTCCATCCATCAAAAATCTTAGCCTGTAAACGGCTAGTGTGGAGAAATGATTAATTTCCATCAATTAACTAAAATAATAAGAGTTAAATGATGAAGCCTGGGACTCAAGTACTTACGATAGTAAGTCGCTAGAAACGGTGTATCTCGGATGCGAGAGTCCTAGTGGTTTACCGGGGAAATGTATGAGTCAAATTGAGAATTTAATGTCAGGACGGCACATTGGTCATGGTAGTTCAATGGGTTAGAGCGACTGGACGGAAACCAGGAGATCCATGGTTCAAATCCCGGCCATGGCATTGAATTTTTCATGTTGACTCTATCCATCAAAAATCTTAGCCTATAAACGGCTAGTGTGGAGAAATGATTAAATTCCATCAATTAACTAAAATCCCCTCTTTAACTTTAGCATCAGATATTTCAGGAAACTTGCTGCAGATTTATTTATAGCAATTGTGATTCTTAGTTAAAGCCTTAACAAGTTGCTTCATTAAGCCTAATTTTATTTGTAAATCTCATAAGAGAACATTTTCTGGGTCCACAGGACTCTCATGTAAAACATTTTTCTTTCCTGGCACGAGACTCTCTTTCTGCTTCCAGCTTTTTCTTCTCCAGTGTTCGGATCAGCCTCTATTATGTCACTCACAAATAAAACATGATATTTTAATACAGCCTAATTCCTGATCTAGTAGCATGGCAATAATGTTTAGATCTCCACATACTTGTCACTTATATTCTACATATTTTACTTTCTCTAGAAGTAATTTTAGGTTATGATGTGTTTCCTTGAGGTGAACTAAATGGGATACTTAAACTGATGTATATTTATGTCCATTAGTCAACAATACAACTTTCAGACTAATTATAGTATTGTTGTATGTTAAATTCGTGTCATTGTAAACATTAATTTCAATAAAGAAATTATTAGTGTTTCTTAGTTCCTTACAATATTTATACCCAGAACTACATTTAAATCATTTTAGGTATAACTGCTAATTGTAAAAAAATGGCATGTGGTACAAAAAACTGATACAGTTTTGGAATCAGCACATCAAATTTTGTAAAATAGATACATCTTGGAAGAAACCCCAGAACCATGCATATTAGTGTTATTATTCACCATAACTTTGAAAATGCTGTCTTTATGTGTGTAACTAGATTCTGGCATTAAAACCTAAATTTGATTACTAAAAGACAATTTTATAACATTGCCCAAAACTCTCATAGGTGTCTTAAAAAGTAATGATTCTATTCTCTCATTTAGTATTTCTCTTGTCTATCCATCCTCTATTCTGTTTTTAACCATTAGCCATAAGCCTTCTATATTTTACTCTCCTTGTTGCCATATATCTCCCATTCCTATTTTCCCCAGCATCATCCTTAATTCTGGCCACCAGCTTTTCTTATGTGTTAGTCTTTTTTGTTGTTCTAAACACACTCTTGCTATATTGTCAACTTTTCTTATACATCGAGATTTAACTGTATTGGAACACCACAGTGAAGCGAAAAATTATTAATTTTTAGATGTGTCATATTTATTACACATCTGCTTCACTTTCGTACCTATTTTGAGGACATGTTTCGCAAATCATCGTTTGCATCTACGGCTCTTATGCGACTAAAGCTTGATCCAGCGGTGTGGGTAATTCTGGGGTTGCTGCTGCCATCTGTTGATTTAGTGATGAACTTAAATGTGGGATTCTCTTCTGGCGGGATTTCAAAGTTCATAAGTTGGTTTTTATGTTTTTCTATGTATATCCTCTCCCACTAGTCATATGGGAGAGGATATACATAGAAAAACATAAAAACCAACTTATGAACTTTGAAATCCCGCCAGAAGAGAATCCCACATTTAAGTTCATCACTAAATCAACAGATGGCAACAGCAACCCCAGAATTACCCACACCGCTGGATCAAGCTTTAGTCGCATAAGAGCCGTAGATGCAAACGATGATTTGCGAAACATGTCCTCAAAATAGGTACAAAAGTGAAGCAGATGTGTAATAAATATGACTCATCTAAAAATTAATAATTTTCTTATACAGTTATACCAATATTTTAAACATGCTTTTTCTATAATTGTCCCTGATCTGCATGCCCTACCCAGCTCAACTCTTACAACTACCGTTGTAGATTTATTCAATTCTAATAACTCTTTGCAGAACATTTCATATCCATATTCATATTTATTGCAACTTAATACAGTGTTTGAACACAATTAAGCCATTTCATTTGTAATACATACTCTCTCTTAAAAGTAAACGATTAGAAATAACAAAATAATGGAGAGATCAAATTAAATGTACAAGCTAGTCATAAATTGCTTAATGGTATAGAATTTAAAAATAAATATAATATGCTAAATGTTCTACATTCTTACTTATTTCATTTACCCCCATAATCCTGTGTGTCATTTACTTTCTGAATGCTCCTCATAAGACACAAACTATCATCATTTAATAGTTTGCATCCAATACAGTAGTTATCTTTTGTGACATCATTTTACATAGCTTGTAGGCCCTGGTTCTACCTTCAAGATGTTTGCTATGCCTGTCTTCAAGGAACAGTTTGTACAGGTATAATTGTCTACACTATCTCAACATAAGCACTCTTAGTACTTTCTGGTGGAATGTCCTCCAGTGAAATTACTTCCTTTTCCTCTGCCATGACCACTTATAGACAACTGCATGTTATGAGATGGATCACATTGCTTGCTGCTTAATATACCTGTAATATAGTATACTAATTCAACACATTCAACAGAAAATCAGAATGGAAAGGGTATCTGCTTTCAAAATATATTTTATATTCTTAGAAAAATTCAAGGGAAATCATTTATATAGCTTTTGAAAGCATGAGGTTGAGTGGAAAAAACTATTTGTAATCTGGTTTTTAACACTTCATCACTTACAATGTATAGTGTTTAACGCCCGCTTTTACTACATTCGGTACCGCAGGCGATGACACTGATGATACATGAGATGAAGATGGAGCACCGGTGGAATGAGATGGCGGGGGAAACTGGAGATCCCGGAGAAAACCCGCCCCAGCGCCGTGTTGTCCACCACAAATCTCACTTTTGCGGTCACCTGGGATCGAACCCGGGCCGCCTTGTTGAGAGCCAAGCGGTCTAACCACTGAGCCACGGCGCGGCCTTCATCACTTACATTTTTATTTTATTGAGGGACTAGTTTTGGAAGCTGTTGCATCCATTATCAACCTCAAAGGTCCTACTTCGAGGTTGATAATGAATGCAATGGCTTCTGAAACTAATCCTTCGATAATATAAAAATGTAAGTGATGAATTGTTAAAAACCGACTACAAATAGTTTTTTCAATTAAATTTGATGTCAGTGTTCCTAAATTCCACTTATCATGCATAAATGAAGTTGAGCTTCAAAAACACTATACATGCAATGTTACTTAAAACATCTGAAATAGTAGCTTGTGATATGTTTGTTGTATGTCATTGATAGGTTCAATCTCTCTCTCTGAAGAGTCACTCTTTTCATCCATAGGTAGAGTATTCCTCATTAGTAGAAGATTGCATTGTATCATCATATTCTTGTACTAATTCATTGATTTTGCAAGCATTTTGGTGATTATCACCTCCAGATTAACCTCCATCTGACACTAAAATAAAATACCTTAATTTCTTCACCTGATAAAATGTGTCTTAGAAATGCTGTTTGATATATCCCAAGTTTGCTACCAATATAGTGTCACCGATAGCATTGTTGTGTTGCCGTGACAAAAGGGACTCGGGCGCGTGGGCAGGAGAACTGGACGCTTGCCAAGAGAAAGAGACATAGAGAGGCTCCAGAATTTTCTGTCTTGCCGCCGCGAATGTTCTCGGAAGGTCTACGGCATTCTAGAAACAATGACTGGAGGTATAACTACCGGCAAGTGTTAGAAGCAGCAGTTGTGTGATGGTTATTGCGACAGTGGACATTTGAAGTGTACCACAGTGATTTCTTTCACTTGTATACATGTGGCGGAGCACCAAGTCGAACTTGAAGACAGCTGATTGTCAATTTCACGTCTTTTTACAGCAACAAAGAGTGTTCTGAATTTTTGCATACCTGACTGTTGTTGTTGTTGTTGTTGTTGTTGTTGTAATTTATGTCCTCCAGTGTTAAGTCATATCGGACGATGAATGAATTGAGTGAAATGATGCTCAAATGAGTCCAGGGTCCATGGAGCTCACAGTTACCCGACATTGCTCTTGAAGGATAAGGGAAAACCCCGGAAAATACCTTATCCAGGTAACTCACCCTGACCGAGATTCGAACTCGAGACCTCTTGAACGTGAGGCAGACACGCTACCATGCTGTCACAATAGTGTAAGTTGAATGACAGAAGGGCTGGCACATTGTTGTAAACAAATCAGAAACGCAGCAAAAACAAATGCAAAAGGTTAGATAGTAATGTTGAAAAGTATGCACGTCATTGTGATAGGTATTGAAACTTCTATAAGGAGAGGATTCTATCAGATAACAGAAAATTTCTGGATACCTAATTCTCTGCACATATGTAGATGATAAATATTTATTAAAAGTCATAGAACATAAGAATTGTGCAAAAAAATAAGTACCTATTTAAAAGAATAATTTCATAAAATTAATACCAATCAAATGACAGTGCTTTCCTTTTAATGTTAAGAAAACAAAACATGGCCTTCTTTGAATTCCTTTCTTGGAAGTGTTGAAAATAGTGTTGTTATGATAAATTAGCTTTAAAGAGAGTCGATTAAAGACACTAAACAACACTTACTTTTAATATATCGAGATTTAACTGTATTGGAACACCACAGTGAAGCGAAAATTTAATAACTTACTTTTAAATTTTTCCGGAACATGTTTCTGAGGCTTTGCCTCTATCATCAGCCGGCTCTCGACTCTAACATGTTTCTGAGGCTTTGCCTCTATCACCAGCCGGTTCTCGACTGGTTCTCGTTGGTGTAGCTGATGATATTTTGTCACAGGTCTCCTCTGGTGGCGGTTCAAGGAACTTGCTGGACAAATCTTTCTGGGGGATGTCGAAATTGAATACTTTGTTCCTATTTTTTGAAATGAAGATTTGTTCCCATGTGGATAGTTCTTGTTTTCCTGATGTATGTTTTAGTAGTTTTGGTTCTGGATTTATGTTGTGGTTTTTTTCCCAAAAATGTGTGGCAACTGCTGATTTTTCTAATTGTTTATATTTTATGTTTCTAAAGTGTTCCTTTGCTCTTGGTTCTAAGTTTCTTTTTGTTTTTCCAATATAAATTTGACTACAGTCATTGCATTCAATTTGATATATACCAGATTTTTTGTTAGATGGAATGGCATCTTTGATGTTTGAGCAAATTAGGTTTTTCAAGGAGAAATGGTTGACTGGTGCTAGTTGAATGTTTTGTTTTTTGAAGACTTTTTTGAATTTATCATAGGCCCATGGATGGTAAGTGAATTTTTTGAAAATCATATTAGTTTCTGTAGCTGAGAGGGTTGTGGTTTCCTTTAGTAGCTTCTTCTTTTTTGCTAAGTTCACTTTTTTGTCCACTAATGATTTGGGAAAGTTATTTTTTTGTGCTCTTTCAATTATTTTGTTGTATTCTGTTTTGTATTCTTCTGCTGTGAGAGGGATGTTTACCAGTCTTTGTGCTAAACTATTGAAGATTGCCTGTTTGTGGGATCTTGGGTTGTAGCCATTAGCTTTTATGTAGTTGTCTGTCTGTGTTGGTTTTCTGTAAATGCCAAAGTTTAGTCTGTTTTTATTCCTCATTATTTTTAGATCCAAAAATGGTAAATGCTCATCTTTTTCTATTTCTACAGTGAACTTGATGCTTTTTTCTTGGATATTTAAAAGTTTTAGTGCATCACTGATGTGTTTTTTTGGTACTATTGCAAAGATGTCATCTACATATCGTTGCCAGAGTTTGAACATCCAATGGAAACCTTTGTTGATCCTTATTTCTAATGCACTCATGTACAGATCGGCCAGGAAGGGTGATAGGGGGTTGCCCATTGCTAACCCTGAAGTTTGGTGAAAATATTTTGTTTGAAACTGGAAGAAATTTTGTTCTATGCATAATTTGGCTGAGTCCAGAGCCGGCTGATGATAGAGGCAAAGCCTCAGAAACATGTTCAGGAAAAATGTAAAAGTAAGTGTTGTTTAGTATCTTTAATCGACTCTCTTTAAAGTTAATGGCCTTCTTTGCTAACATGTATTGTGGTCTACTGCTGGCTGGTGAATACCTAATTTCTTTACTCATACACGGGTTACTTAATTGCAAAGTTATTCTTATATATATATATAATAATAAAGAATAAATTCATTTACTTTCCTAAGGGTTAATTTTTCAAAACAGCAGGTGCTGTTTAATGTTAAGTAAATTTCTCTTTCTTTAGGAAAGAAGCAAATATCAGTTCAATTTAATCATGCTATATTAAAAATCTTATTCTTTTTCAGTTCAAAACAGAAGTCTTTTGGCTTTACGAGAATAATGTTCTTAAGAAAGGACATATACTAATAAATACACCTTTAGAGCAGCTATCACACCTGGCAGCAGACATGACTTATATTGGGAAATCAGATTCTTCTACAGCATTTGATTTGATCATAGAGCTCCCACAAGATCAAGAAGTGCTGATTAACTTCATTTTGGAACAAGAAGTTCTAAAAGTCCATTTAAATCTACCTATTGAGGGATTTAGGTAAGTTACAGTTCTGCTTGTTTCAATATCTCTTTTAAAATATTATATATAAGTGACATGCTTTAGAATACTACTTCCACTGTGAACAGACAGTAGACTATTTATTTTTAGATGAGTCGTATTTATTACACATGTAAGTGAAGCAGATGTGTAATAACTACGACTCATCTAAAAATTAATAATTTTTTGCTTCACTGTGGTGTTCCAATACAGTTAAATCTCGATAGACAGTAGACTGTTAAACAGAATGGAATATTTTCTCAAAAGTCAAAAGTATCTGTTAGAGCATGTGTTAGAGCATGCAGGTTTTTCCACAAAATAATGGTAACTGTATTAAGATAAAACATGCTTATCAGAAAAGTAAGTTTAAAGTCAACAAGATGTTGTAAACTAAATTGTTTTTCATCACAAATAGCTTTAGCAGATTTACTTGTGCATTGGAACAAGTATAGTCTCTAAGCACACCATATTATGAAGTAAGTTTATGTAAGCTCTCTGTGGGCCAAAGAATAACAGTTTATTAATATTTTGATTTCTCCTGTAATTTTGTTTTGGTTCACAGCATGAGTCTCATTATATTAAAATCTAGAGATGAAAACTCAACACCATCAATATCTTCATACTCTTGTTTCTCTGTATTAGGAGCTGAAACTTCAAAACATTTTCAGTACTTTCAATAATGTAAAACATAAACATTTTAAGGCGATTACTAACTTTATGCTATATAAGAAATGAAGAGAGTTAAGACTTCACATAATTGTGTTGCACATGTGCTCTTAAGAGTTGCTGGACTATAGTTCTTGATAGACATTGACTGCATTTTCTGGAGTGAATGAATACAATATTGCATTGACCCTTATATCTAAATGAAAACATGCAAAATAATGGGGAAAGGGGTATAGGTATTCTTATAACATGTAGTGTTAAGAATTGTGAATGGAGCTGGTTTATTTGACACACTAAATCACTTTTCTGCAATGGCCTAACTTAGTGACTTACTCTTGGTCTTTACATTTTACTTATTCTGTTGATCAAAATCTGAATTCAGCAGAAATAAATTGGAAGTAAAATGTGAAATAATATGTGCACTAAAATATTTGTTCTTCCCTACAATCTGTTAGTGTTTTGTAAGGCAAGCTTGAGTGCAATTATTCCTTACACATATACTGTATGGCTAATTTCCATAAATATTTTGATTTAGCAATGTACAGCAGTGACATGGCATAAAACATTAGTGTGGAACTAGTTTGAAGTAGATGGTATTAATAACTGAACGGTATGTAGAATATGGAGAAAAAAGTTTTGCACAGTCATAAGTCACAGAATACAACAAATTTGAAGAAAGGTGTTACATTCATACACCGAGTGAAGTTTAGAGAAGTAATATATAAATTTCCCCCATCACTGTCAGAACATGATACCGGACATCTGAAAAAAACAAAAAAAAGAAAAACAACAAAAAAAAAGTTTGTAAAAACAAACTTGATTACATATATTTATACATGGATAATTACAAATAAGAACCTAATTCAGTGGATAATCAATTGCCTGTACAGATTTTCATAAAATAAGTATTGAGTATTTTTGCTTAAAACTCAGTATTAGTATCCAGAAATAATGGTATCAGTCTGTCACTATTAAAAATGTTTGTGACAAATTCAATGCTACTAATTTAAATCAAAGGAATTACCAAGCAGTCAGTCAGTAAGAAGGTTGTAGTATTCTGCTTTGTTTTATAATATGTAAGTTATATAAGTTTAACTTATTGGGTATATTCAGCATGCTTAATGACCACATAGAATAACTACCTCATGACCAACTAAGGAATTCTTAAGCAGTTGGCTTTAACTTGTTTATGATCACTGACAGGCAGGTAAAAACAATCTGGTGAGTGCTATCTGCAAGGGCCAGCAGATTTTACAAGCGTTGTGGTGGCAATAGTTTGTTACCCGTTTTCTTACCTAAAGTCTGAAAGCATTTACTAATTGCAAAGTATTATTCTTTTCATTCTAACTTTACTGTTTAGATATTGCTATGAGTGCTATGACTGAAGTGGCCATCTCTCCTAAAAAAGTAAATATCTAAATAAAAACATTTTTATTTCTCTTTAGAAAAAAAATGACAATTCAAAAAATACAAATTTACTAGGATAACGGATTATTTCACATAGTATATGTATGCATACACTTTGTAATTTAGGTTATTTTTAACAAGTAGACAGTAAGTAAAATATTCAAATTTTTGACTGATTATACCTCGTTTAAACACAAGGGTGAATGAAATCTTCCTATTGCTAAAGAAAGTAGGTGATAAGCCTTTATATCAGCCATACAAATTAAATGATTTTATTGTACATAAATGTCATTTCAATGATAATAAAATAATAGATAATAGATAACAGCTACCTTATACTGACACCTGCTGGGGTAAAGCCGAATGACCAGAATGCTGAGACATGTGAGATAGCGTGGTGGTAGCGAGTCTGCCTCACGTTCAAGAGGTCCCAAGTTCGAATCTCGGTCAGGGTCAGTTAACTGGATAAGGTTTTTCCAGGGTTTTCCCTTATCCTGAAAGACGAATGTCGGGTAACTCTAAGCTCTATGGACCCTGGGCTCATTTGAGCATCATTTCACCCATTCCATTCATCACCCGATATGACAACATTGGAGGACGTAAAATTAAACAAAACAAAATAACAAAAAAAAAGAGAGAGAGAGAAAAAAGAAATAAAGAAACCATCACCCAACAAGCTTTTCTTCTGTTCAGCAATGAATAAGAAGTCTACAGGGAAAGGAGTTCATTTTTCAGAATTTTTAACATGGGACACATACTGCTAAATTTATGTTAAAAGCCTGTTCTCAGTGAATTAAAGGCACTGGCAGTTTGTGGTATTAATTATTAAATTTGATTCTAGTTATTGGTTACTCTTTAAGTGTATACAAACTTTACAACAGACCTTACCACTAACAGCTAAATGTACACCTTTTCTACCATACATTAACCTGCATGGCAATGCATGTACAGTCTGGTGCACGGAAATGTTCTAATGCTGTTGGTATCTTTTGGTGTGCTACTTTATGTAATGTTGGCATAACCATTTCACCATTCATGTTGTACACCAGTCCTGGCTGTGCCAATCTCTTATTGGTTTATATCGAAATCCAATAACACAAGTAATGACCAATGAACAAGGTGCGTAACCGAGGTGCATAGTGCAAGGGGAGGGGTAGTGAGGAATTTGACCTTAGTGGAACGATTGTCAACACCACCACCTCATTGTTTTGATGTCATAACTTGGGAACCAGGTGGAAGGACAAGAGATGGGTTATAAGGAATGGGGATTCATGGATTAACTACTAGAACATTATCGTCCTTGTGTTTTCCCCTTATGTTTGTCTACATGATGAAAATATGCTTCAGTATTCTGGGTATATTTTGTGCAGATAGAGCTTAAATTATCGCTTTAAATTATTTGTAATGAAATGAGTTGATTTGAAATGAATATGTGCAATGTGGAGTTCAAGTTGATACACATAATAAAACAGATAAATCTGTCCCATCCCTTATTCCTTTCCCAAGAAAACTGCAAAAACCTGAGAAGGTTCATTATTCGAAAAGGATGGGCAATCTGCTCCTGTCCTCAATAATCGCTGATAAAATAATTAAAGTCCGAAGAAACACATTCTGAACTATGTTTCAATGTAGCTTAAACTGCCTGGCCTTCTGGTTCACTTCTGCCATTGCAAAACATAGGGCAGGTGCACACCTTCCTTTTTTTTTTAATTTACTTCCTCCAACCTTAAGTCATATCAGATGATAAATGAAATGGGTGAACTGTTGCTCAAATGAGTCCGGGGTCCATGGAGCTTAGAGTTACCTGACATTCATCTTTCAGGATAAGGGAAAACCCCGGAAAAACCTTAACCAGGTAACTGAACCTGTCTGAGAGTCGAACTCGGAACCTCTTGAATGTGAGGCAGACACAGTACAATCCACGCTACCGAGGTTGACAACTTCCTGTTGCTGACAGGGGGTTTGAACTGGGGGGGGGGGTGGTGCCATTCACCTACCAACCTTAACAGCTGTTCCATATATCAGAAAGTTTCCATGCACCGGACTGTACAATTGGCCTATCAGAAGCGAATTTATCATTTTATACTCCCTTCTATATACAGTGTCAGTAATGCACAAACTATGTAGGACTTTGTGACTTGAGGGCCTGTCTTGGACTTTATAATGAGCAGTGGGATCCCCAACATTACTTGTAAGAGGCTAGAATCTTTGAGGGTGGGGGGCAGCCCTGCTTGGGACACTGTCCTGAGTTGTGTAAGTTACAGACAGAGTAGTACAAGAAGAAGAATTTGTTAAAAGGAATTGTCACAATCTGTACAAGTACAAATTTTTGTTTGCAAGAAAATAGAATAGATGTTGAAGTATTCTGAGCAGCTTCCCACAGACAGCTAAATATTCAAAATTCATTCCACTTTTTCCAAACCAAAATATTACCAATGGTTATCGTGCAGCAATAAGGTAAAAATTGGGAGGGGAAAAAAACAGGTTGCCATACATTTATTGCAATGATAAAGTTTTAAGCGAATGTAATTTATCTTGCATCTAAATACTTAGGAGTAATGTATTCAAATTTGGTAGCAAAAGAAACTAATACACTTGTAATACACTTTGTGTATTTGAATTTTTAACTTTACTTGTTGCAAACTAAAGCTGCATTTTATTAATATTATCAGTGTCAAAATAATTATTTAATACATTTATGAGTACTGTGCACAAGTAATAAACTGTGTACAATTTTCCAAAATTAAATTCAGCTTTTTGAAATCTAGCATTCTTGCATGCTTTAACGTGTCCATAAATTATCTACTTTGAACAGTTATGTATATATTATTTATCTTCATACTTATTTTAAAAAGTTATATTCTTTGTAATAGTAAATCTAATAATTTCCACATTACAGACAGACTGAGATAGAAGGAACTATGAAGAATACTGCACCTGGACATAAATCAGTAACTGCAGTCATGAAATCACAAGGATCAGAAGATAAAATAGATGGAACAATTGTAACTACACCAGATATGCCACTTGCGGTATGTTTTACTTGAATGATGGGCTTTCAAATGCTCTTCAATCTCTTTTCAAAATCTTTGTCCTAAATTGCCATATTAGAGTTATAGCTATAATTAAGCAGATAATTCTGCATTTGCTTATCCTTAATTTGGTATTCCTATATAGCAGCTTATGTTAGAGTATGGACCAAATAGGAAGTCCTCTGGTGAAGGGAAATGTCTGTGATGTGAGCAAATGTGAGCAAGAGATGTCACTTCCTCTTCCCAGCTGCCTGTACTGACATTCCTTCTGGTCGAAACGGAGAAATGAAGGGGAGGTCTACATTGGACTGCTGGCCAGTGTGCATGTGCTGCCATAGGACTTCCTAGCTGGTCTTTGCTCTACTATGGTTAGAGGATGTGTTTGTGTTTATTGTATTACCAAGGTTTGTATTATTGTCTTTTCAATGATTTTATTTGTTTGTTATACAAGAGGTCTTACAAGGTAGCTAAAGATACAAAAGAACCATTGAGCTTCTGAGTAATTGTGCTGCTTCTAAATTTTTAGATTCAACTAGCTGTATCACAGCCCAAAAGTATGCATATAGAATTTAAAATTCAGAAGCTTAGTGATGGTATCAGAGTAACATCAGCAATACAGAGAGACACTAAAAATGATTTCATTATGAATGGAGAATATCGAACCATTCCGGGCAGTCAGTGGAATATAATGATGAAGGTAAAACTCTTATATTTTTTTTGGATATACCTAAGTTGTATAGTTAAATGTAGGAACTTATATGTGCTAAAATTATTGCATTTTCTTATTATTAAGATTGCATGTCTGAAAAATGTCACTAAAAGGTAACTTTTAACCATTTGGTTGCGCCAAATTTTAAATGAATTTGAATTAATGGTGTATATTTATTGTTGTAAAATATCATATTTAAGAAATGAATCACTTAGTGTACAACATATATAATAAAATACAGCTCTTCTTTCTAATATGTGATGCTACAATTTTTTCTAAGTCCTTCACACTTTTTATACAACTACGATGTTTTTATATACAACTGCGATGTTTAATATGATATCTTTACTTTTTAGTGCAATTTCGTGCTGGAGGACATTCTTTTAACGTTACTGAAGCTATAGCTTAATCGTTTATTTATTTACTTGCTGTGTATGTAGCTATATTGAAGAATTCAGTGCAGCCAAATTATCCTCGTTTCTCCACTGAACACAATGCTGCTACAGTCTTATTTGGCACTACATTACACTATCTAGCAAACTAACTATAAAATACCTAAATTGCACTACCTAGCTAATTACACTAAACACACAATAGTCTCTAATTTACAATAACTAGCTAATTACACTAAACATGCACAATAGTCCCTAATTTACACAAACTAGCTAATTACACTAAGTACAGCATTGCATTTGGAACACAACATCCGTATACTCAGCAGACCCTTGTCGAATAATAATTGAAGGCAGGCCTCCTCATTCTTAAAATAAAAGGACAAATCCATTTTACTGATTTGTCGAGCCATTTCCCAATTCAAAGAAAGCACAGAACGAACAGCCTTCACTTCTAACAGTACAATAGGTACTTCTGCTGGACAGCAAGCCTAATTTTGTAAAGCAATAAAACCTGAGAGGAAACATGGTCAGTATTTTCCAAAACTGACCTGCGCTAATTGCATCTACATGTCTTTCTACACCGGTGTTGGACAGATCTCTGGAGCATTTTTGCAGAGGTTGGCTACAAGCGTTACACATCTTTTTCATGTTGGCTGCAATGGAAGAACCTGCAGGTTGTCTGCTTGCACATGCGTATACCTGCACCTTGGGACTTAGAAAATATTCTCGCATTACACAAAAGAAAGTTTCTCCTAAAATACTATTTCAATTATTTATAGCTTATCCTATGACTAGAAATTTGATAATAAAAGTTCTTATAATAGTGAGGCCCTTTGTGGTTATTATAGTCATAAATGATGCATGGGTTATAATGAAGACTGTGGTAACCTAGGGAAGAGCATTAGTAGGAATGTTGAATGTTTATAGTTCTATAGATAGTTCTATTCAATTCCCACTTCTCATTTCTACCATAAACATATTTCATGTGAATAAGATAACTCTCATATTTTCCCTTGCTTTTTATTTTTCCACACAGTCATACAGTAGCTATATGTGTTTGTCATGGATATTGTATCCCATCATTTAGGCTTTTCAGTGATAGAATTTGTTGTGTAATTCATTTGACTTGAATTGCCTCGTGCACATGGGAACAATTTAATTATTTACATCTATTTCTTTAGTGTTGTAAATATTATCAAATGCAATCTGGGAAAGAATAACGTTGCCTAAATGTCTTAGCACATGCACAGCAGTATTGCACTCCAAAAAGTATTAAAGCTTGTTTCAACATATCTACTTTTTTTGCTTTGGTAACAAGGATGCAGAATACAGAAATCATACATAATATATTTTAACATAGCACAAAGCATGCCATATAAATGGAGTAAGTAAATTAATGTACTTCATATATGTGAACCAGAAATGTGACATATTAATGAGAAAACCTGCATATAACCAGAAAAACTAAATTGAGATTAATAGTATTGGACAAAGCTCAGTGCTTGAAAGCTTAATGTATATCTACAAAAAATTAGAAGCGAATAATGTGTAAATGAGCATGTTTTTTTTTAATATTATTATTTGTTAAGTTTTTATATCCAAATTTAATTTAATTCTTTCAGAGTGATGAACAAAATGCTAAAATGTCTAAATCACAAGGAGCAAATAACCCATTAGTATTTGTTATTTAGAATTTGGGGTGTGTGCATGTGCATGTGCATGTGCATGTGTATGAGAGAGAGAGCATTCATGGGTTAATAGAATTAAAACATCATGGGGAAAAAGTGACTTGGGTATGACTTGGCAAGCTAGGTGGGGGGAGGGGACAAAGGAGCTTTCTGGAACGAAGTTATGGAGTCAAAGATATTAAAAGTCAGAAAATATTTAATAGTTTCATAGCTTCAAGAACAAAGTCGAGTGTCCAGAGAACTAAAGAAAGAATGGGATAGGAATGTATAGGAAAAAGGCAACAGATTGTTGAGGAGGAATGGAGCTGCACAGACTAGAAAAGTTGTAGTGAAACTGAAAAGAATACAAAGGCATAGGAATCTAGAGGAGTGTCCAATGCATGTACTAAAATATAGTTATTGCCATATGATTCTTAAATATGAAGAGAAAAAGATGAGAAAAAAATTTAGCTTTGAAGCAGGCCATTCTGCCATCAGATATAGTGAAAAAGTTATTGGTCTTGAAATGAGGGAAGGACATTATGAAATGTTGCAGAAGATTAGGTAAAGAACAGAGAACTGGATGAGGAAAATTTAATAAATATACATTATCAGAACTTTTAGAAATTTTATAAAAAGTGAAATGGGACTGAATTTATTTTAATGACCAAGTGATCTTGATAGGGAATAACCAGTGCTGAAGTTTCCCAGGCCATTTGAATACACAGCAATTCATGTGAGACAAATATTAGCAAGTAATAACATATTAAGTCCTATGAGTCATGGTTTATTAAAACTTAAAACAGGGATCTTTTGGGACTGTACCAATCCCACCCTCGGCTGATTGACAAATGACCACTAGCTTCACAACTGATTGTCATA
Source organism: Mantis religiosa (assembly GCA_030765055.1). NCBI lineage: Eukaryota > Metazoa > Arthropoda > Insecta > Mantodea > Mantidae > Mantis > Mantis religiosa. Next base: position 102,160,090 of record CM060950.1, read on the forward strand.
TGAATCTCTTGTAATTGGCTCCCTTTCTTAGAAATTTTTTATGTAAGCTCATTAGACCACTCACTGATAGCACATCAAAATTTAAAGTATTTGGAATGTTTTTTACAATAAAAATCTCCCTTGATCAGGTTTTGTTTGTTGTTAATGGTTTCAGTGATTTAATCTCCTCTCTGAGCTAGTGGTTATTATGTCCACCAAAGGAATATAAAACTGAAACAGAAAAATTGGCAGTTGCTTTTGATTTCTAGAATGATTTCAGAGAAAGGGAGTCAGTTACAAGAAATTCACATGACAACCGATTATGAAGATAGTATCAGCTGAGGTTGGGACTGGGATGGTCCTGAAAACATTCACGTTTTTAATAGTGAAATTTCAAGTTTTAATAAAGCATGACTCAATAAGTCTTTTAATATGAAATTAACTTCTTTTTTAACAATATTTTTATTCATAAATATTTCAAGAAATAACATATTTCTTTTGACTACTAAGAAATTGTGATGATGTATTACAAAAAAGTGAATAGTATCAAGTTGACCATAAATTCATTCGTTTGTTTGTATGTTGGTATTCAGTACATAATTTTCTGTATTTAGCTTTTATATTCACTTAAAAAAATTAAGAAACAACTTCAGAATAAATCTGACTCAAGAAGATACTCCACTGTAACCAACAAAGTAATCAGTTGCTACTTGTTTGTCTTCATAATGGATAGATACATGTGTGTATATTGAAATATCTGTGGAGGAAATTCTACATGATGTGCACTTTAAAAGGAGCCTCAAATAGAGGCTGTATCAGCCAACTAAATGACTATGGATTATTAAGGATGTATTGTTATTGTTAATAAACTTCTCATCTCTCTTCTTCAAGGGCTGCATTAGTTGCAAATACTATTTACTAAAGTGATATCTGTAGATTTCCTCAATATATTCTGGCTTCCCTAACCAATCATTTCATCAGTTGCTCCATTGTCAACTTTGCACTTACACTGTCATTCTATTTCATATAGTCCACTGAAGTCACTGAATGAGTGGGCATTAGTGGTGTCCTCAATTTATTAGAAATGCATGTGCATGGTAAAAATTATATGTAATAACTTGAAATATACTACAATTACTCTGCCATTTTTATCACCAATTTATTTCTTCAAATCACTTAGATGGCTTTTCTGTGTGCAGGTGTTAACATCTCATGAAATATACAAATCACTTGCTATTAATGGAAAACTCATGGTGCAAAGTAATCAAAATATTAGTGCTGAATTAACAGCAGATACCTCAATAAAGGGTTATGAAAACATAAGAGCTTCTGGACATTATCTGTGAGTATTCAAAACTTATAAGTACAAAATACTGTTGTTCATTGTATAGTAGAGCCTGCAAGATTACCGGAATCTATTTTCAAATGTCTTGTCTTGTAAATTTTAAAATAAAAGAAGGCTTCATGTAAAGATTAACAGCCTATCAAGGACTTAGTTACAAGTAATACATGTGCAGGAGGGCATGCATGCTTGCATGTATGTATGCATCAACATTTTTAAATTTATTGCAAAAGGAAAATAATTTCAGTTATAAATATCAGCAAATATTTGTATGTTATGCAGTATAAAAAAACCTGACTGTTTAGCTCGACTGTTACTTAAGATATTGCTGCTTTTGAAACTTCAATCTGTTTTATAAAAATCACCATCAATTTTATTTTTATTTATTTTATTTTATTTATTTATTCGTCCTTTAAATCTCCATACAAGATTGTGGACACGTCAAAACAAAAATATTTACAAAATTTAAGTACAAAATTTAAATACAGAAATTACAAAAACAAAAACATGTATAAAAGTAAATGCCAAAATATAATAATATAACTTAACTTTCCAAATACTCTTGAATAGAATAAAAACATGCTTCACTTAAAAATTTATGTAGTTTCAATTTAAAATCTTTTGGTTGGTTGTCAATCTGTTTTAAATAAAGAGGTAACTTACTGTACATTTTGGTACCACTATAAGTGAAGGAATGCTTGTATAACGTGGTACTATGACTAATTGCTAGTAGGTTTGAACTGTTTCTTGTATCATGCAAGATAAAGCAACTAAAGCAACTTAAACTAGCTTTTACATGTAAAAGAACTTTGTAAATGTATAAACATGGCAGGGTTATAATTTTCAGTTCCTTAAAATACACTCTACAGCTCACATGTGCAGGTTGGTTCACTATTATTCTTATGGCTCTTTTTTGCATTCGAAAAACCTTCTCTGACATATTTGAACTACCCCAAAAGATGATACATAATTCATAAGGGATAATTGACAATTCTTAAGCCAACTTTGACTCAGTGTCACTGGTAGTTCTTTTATGTCATGCAAGTAATTAAGTTAACAGCAACTTCCATTTCAGTAAGTTGTCTGTGATCCAATTGTTTTAGAAACAATTTTAATAGCTTAGTCATGTTTAGCTTAGAAAGTGGTGCTTGCATTTGCTTTTAAAATAAAATGGTAAACAGAATTAAAATAATGTAAGTCTTAAAAATTTCACAGCAAGCCTTATTAATTAAAGTTTCATGGGTGATTACCCATGTCAAAGTAACTAAATTCGAGCTTTAACCATTCTAAGCTCCATTGCCTTCTTCAGGAACTGAATGAAAACACTGGCTGATCATCCCCATATATATAGAGCCTACCTCATATGGGTGGGGCTTGTGTCACGCCACTACATAGCAGTCTGTCATTGGTCAAGCTGGTTCACAGGAAGAATTAACTCACTTGTTTTATAGTTTTCTGTGTGGTCCGTTATTTGGATAGAGCTTCTCCAGTCTTGGGTTTTCTGCACAGTCCATCATCTGAATTGGGCTTCTCCCATCTTGGGTATTCTGCACGTCCTTCATATGGTCGGGTTTCCATTGCAAGTATATTTTATTGCTGGAGCCCAAGCTGTATTTAGTTGAAGTCCTGAAACTCTATTGAAATTCCATGGATGGGGTTTAATCTCAATGGCTTCTTTAATATTTTGTTGTAAAAAATAATTAATAGCAATTAAGAACTAGACTCACAATGTGGTGGAACACCACAGAAGGCTAATAAAGGAAATGGAAAAATGTGAATTTAAGCATTCAATTATACCACACATGGAAAAGAAATCTCGGTTAACTCAACAATTCTTAAATATCTGATCTAACTGAGAGATGCGAATCAAGTAGAGTATGCAAGAGCTGGAAATTATTTTCATATAATGTTCACAATTATCCTTTATTTTTACTTTTGTATTATTTACTTAATGCTACATAAGAGTCTCAACATAGATGACAATAGCAATAAAAACATGTTCTCCAGGAAACTGTTCTCCACGTCAAATAGCAATGTGATTCTGTGTCCTGTTATTTCACTGTATTATAAAACTCGTGCTTTGGTGAACATTTGTACAAGATTTTAGGAACTTTTATCTTTATGCTGAAGGTAAAGAGTAACTACATCATAAATATGGAACAGAGATAAAATGGATTGATTTGTAATTATTGCAGTTGCAAATATTTTATGCAAGCTTTTATGAAAATCTTTGCAAACATTTATTAAACAGGACCCAGGCTCTTTACCACTAAAATAATAAATCATCAATAAAATGATTAGCATGTTTCCATAAAGCTTCACTTTACGTGACACACACACGCACGCACGCGCACGCACGCGCACGCACGCACGCACACGCACGCACGCACACGCACGCATGCACACGCACACACACACACACACACACACACACACACACACACACAGACACAGACTCAGACACAGACACAGACACAGACACAGACACAGACACAGACACAGACACAGACACAGACACAGACACAGACACAGACACAGACACAGACACAGACACAGACACAGACACAGACACACACACAGACACACACACAGACACACACAGACACACACACAGACACACACACAGACACACACACAGACACACACAGACACACACACACTCACACACACACACACACACACACACACACACACACACACACACACACACACACACACACACACACAGTCTAATGGATTTAAGTTAATTGATGGAAATTAATCGTTTCTTCACACTAGCCGTATATAGGCTAAGGTTTTGTATAGATAGAGTCAAACTGAAAAATTCAATGCTGTAGCCGGAATTTGAACCACGGATCTACTGCTTTCCATCCAATCACTCCTACCCATTGATCTTCCTAGTAGTTTACTGGGAAAATGTGATCAATTGGAGAATTTAATGCCAGGATGGCACGTTGGCCATGGTAGCTCAATGGGTAAGAGCAACTGGATGGAAACTAGTAGATCCGTGGTTCAAATCCTGGCTATGGCATTGAATTTTTCATTTTGACTCTTATCTACCTAATGGAATGATTACTATTAATTTTTTAAGCCTTGCTTTTCTCCATGAGAATATCTTCAGCATAATAGCATAATATTTAGTATCCATCATTTGAATATTTGGCAATATTTGGTGAACAAAGAAAAAATAGAGTTCACGATGCAGGAATTAAGAAAGAAAATTAAGAAGTGAAGAAAGCTTCATTCATGAATGAGTGCTTTGAAGCTGTGAAACTCAAAATTAGTGAATTGAACATCTAGACATGTTCAATGTTCACAGCCTTTTCTGGCTACAAGTGAACCTACTGAACGCAAATCAATCTAATCTAATCTAATCAAGATGGAGCAAAGTATAAGATCGATCTATGATACTAAGATAGATGCGATGGAAAATGACATCGAGGATGTAAAACAATATCAGCGAAGGAATAACCTAATTATCAGTGGCATACCACAAGTGGAAAAGGAAGATGTATTTGATACTGTTATGCAATTTGCAAATGCCTTAGATGTCCATTTGATGTACAATGGCATCGATGCAGCACACAGACTTCCCTCCAGAAAACATGAAGTAAGTGTCAATCTAAGGAATCTGCCTATACTGGTTCGCTTTACGTGCCACTGGAAGAAAGAAGAAATAGTCCAAGCCAGAATAACAAAAAGATGAGTATCCACTGAAGATATGGGCTTACCTGGACCCCCTCAACTAATTTTCGTCAATGATCACCTGACGGCTCTCAATGATGCCATAGCAAAAAGAACAAGGGATTTAAGGAGAGAAGGGAAGATAGGAGCATGGACCAGGGATGCCAAAATCTTCTTACAAGAAAAACAGTTTGGACCTTCAATAAGGATCATGGGAAAGAATCACCTTCTGGCATATGAAAAGAAGTTAACCTCAAATAATACAACCACTACAGCAGCAGTGCAGAATGAAGCAAGAGAAGCTCAGTGAACTGCAGTGTCTTAGGTTTCTATTTTGTGATGAAGTGCAATATTTGTACCTTTCATGTGTGATTGTGATAACATTATAGGTGAGTTCAAATATGACTCTGTAGATGATTATTTAAACATTACAAGATCTCAGCCGAGCCCAAAGATAAGAATTGTGCACCTGAATGCTAGGTCTATTTGTAAACAAATTAGATGAATTGAGCTTCTTGTGGCAACAATAACTAAGGTAGATGTGATTGTTATAGCATAAAACTGGCTCAGGGAAAACACAATTAACTTTTTTAATATAAAAAATTTTAATGCACAACATATTATAAGGAAAATGATAGGAGGTGGAATTTCAGTGTATATTAGAGATGTATGGAAAACATTGGTACAAAACACAGTAAATAGTGTCCACAGTATCCTGCACATAAACCTGAAAAGGGATCTAATAACACTTGATATCATTGCAGTTAATAATCCAAATGATCAAAATACTGGCAACTTTCTCACTGATATGGAAACTGTACTGTGTAGGAAGCTTGCAAAATCAGCCATGATCACAGGCAATGTAAATATTAATTACCTCACTCAGAGTAAAAATTTTAAACTATAATACACTAATTACAAGTTTCAATTTTGTACAAGGTAATAAAATATACCCAACAAGAATAGGCAATACCTCAGCTACACTAATTGACCACGCACTTATCAATAACAATGATACCCCAATATGTATATCTAACATAATGCATGATATCAGTTACAATAGCATACTTATAATTGACATAAAAGAACATAGCACAAAAGTGAATTGAGAAGATATAGACACACTGCTTCACTCACACTGTTTTTTCACAGACATGTTTCAAGAGCTTTTGCTCTTATCATCAGCTGGTACTCGACTAGTGCAAATTGTGGTGGTTTCCTCTTTCTCCGTATCGTCGATAGATGGCATGATGTACTTGTCAAAGATGTCCGGTGGCAGAGTTTCAAAATTCATGGCTCTATTGACGATTTTTGTTAATGAAGATGGGCAACAAAAATCGTCATAGTCATGAATTTTGAAACTCCGCCACCGGACATCTTTGACAAGTACATCATGCCATCTATCGACGATACGGAGAAAGAGGAAACCACCACAATTTGCACTAGTCGAGTACCAGCTGATGATAAGAGCAAAAGCTCTTGAAACATGTCCTGTGAGAAAAGTGTGAATGAAGCAGTGTGTCAATATCTTCTCGATTCACTTTCATGCTAAGTTGTGCTTCACAGTCTCTATGCTTCTTTCAAGTTTATACTGGAAAAAAGAGCATATTTGTAAGGCCCTTCATGATAAGCATATCAATACCAGAATGTCAATTCAAGAATTTAATGGATAGAGTCAACATGAAAAATTCAATGCCATGGCCAGGATTTGAACCACGGATCTCCCGGCCTCCATCCAGTCGCCCCAACCCACCAAGCCACCATGATCAACGTGCTGTCCCGACATTAAATTCTCCATTTGACTCGAGATCCGTGGTTCAAATCCCGGCTATGGCATTGAATTTTTCATGTTGACTCTATCCATCAAAAACCTTAGGGTGTGTACGGCTAGTGTGAGGGAATGATTAATTTCCATCAATTAACTATAATATCAAGAATTTATTATACATCATAATAGACCTTCCTTATTTATACAAGATACTGGATTTAACTGTGTTACAAATGACCCTTAAGAATTTTATAACTCATTATTTCAATTTATAAAGGAAGGGGTTTCAGTCTGCTCCTACAGGTGCAGAAAGGTTGTGTCAAATAAACTGACGCATAAACCATGGGTTAATAGTAACTTTTTGGCTCTAGTTAAAAAGAAACACTTATTGTATAGCAAAACAAAATGCAAATTTTCCTCTCCGATAGCAATTGAACTGTACAAAAAGTGTGCAAATGAAGTAACTAAAATGAAAAGGGAACTTCAAGAAGCATATTACTCAAGTAAACTGAATAACTCCTATGATCCGCAAAAGGTATGGATGACAATAAATGGAATCTTAAGAAATAAAACCCTTGTACAGTGCAACCAAATAGAAAAAATAATGGTAGATAATCAAAGAATAGTAAATCAGTTAGAAATATGTGAGTGTTTTAACCAATAATTTGTAAATATAGCTGATCAGTTAGTGAATAAATGTATAACTACACAGTATACTCCACCTTATAGTTCAGTACCATATAGTCTTTTTCTATATCCAACAGATAATAATGAGGTTCTACAAATGATAGCAACAATAAAAAACAAAGTTAATAAAACAGATAATATTTTATCAAATGAATTGTTAACAAAGTGCAAGTACTGTTTGGTTCCACACATTGTAACCTTTATTAATTTATCACTTAGCTCAGGTTCAGTACCTATGGTTATAAAATCACAAGAGTTGTCCCAACTTATAAGAGAGGTGATAGAGTAATTATGGATAATTACAGACCAATAAGTATTATTCCTGTATTTGCCAAAATTCTGGAAAAAGTAGTAAAAGTTAGGTTATTACAGCATCTAGAAAACCACAACTTTTTTCACAATCATCAGTATGGATTTATTAACAAATATAATACTATTGCTACCTCTGTAGATATTATCGTACCTATTCAAAGAGCTCTGGATAGAAATAGTTTAGCCGCTGGTTTATTTATTGACTTAAAAAAGGCTTTTGACACTGTAGATCATACTATATTACTAAAGAAACTTGAGTATGCTGGTGTAAGAGGACTTCCTCTCAATTGGTTTCAGAATTATCTCAGTAATAGGAAACAATTTGTAAATATGAACAACATTTCCAGTTCTCTATCAACAATTCATCATGGTGTTCCACAAGGTTCTATATTAGGTCCTATATTGTTCCTAATTTTTATAAATGACATAGGATGTTTAGGACTAAATGGTAAATTGACTATGTTTGCTGATGATATATGTTTGTTATATACAGATAACTCTGAGCATCAGCTGATATATGATATACAGCAAGACCTGAATGCATTGAATAGCTGGTTTAAGGGCAATAAGTTAACATTAAATGTCTGTAAAACAAAATATATGTTATTTCATAAAAGAATATACGTACCAGTAGTAAATAACAAGATACATGTTGATAACGCAGTGATTGAAAGAGTAACAAAAATCACATATCTAGGTTTGATTTTAGACAGTACCCTTACATGGAAGGACCATATTATGCATGTAAAAAAGTAAGATTCTTCCTGTGTTAGCAGTAATTCACAGGCTTATATTCAAAGGATTCAGTGTAAATCATTTACGAAGTGTCTACCATGCTTTAATTCAAACCCATTTGGATTACTTAAACATCTTATGGGGTAATTCTGTTAAATATTTAATTCATGACCTCGAAGTACTTCAAAATTGTGCCTTGAAAATAATCTGCAATCTGCCCTTTAGAACAAACATGTAACTAACATTTTACCATTACAAGTAAACATAGAGTTGTCCTTGATAATATATCTCCACAAGATAAAAAATAATCTTCTAAAGTCTAATCAAACATTTGAAAGCTCCTCACATATATATAATACAAGAAATAAAGAAAACTTAACAAAACCAACAGTGAACACGTCTACTTATGGCCTGAACAGCTTAACCTCACACGTTATCAACTTATATAATGTGCTGCCACTGGAACTGAAAGGCTGCAGGAACATAAAAGGTTTTAAAAGAAAGTTTCTGAAAATTTACTGAAGGCATATTTTGATAGCTGATAAAGTGTCACACATTTATAGCTGATTTGATAGCTGAACTGGTTAAAAATTAATATGGATTAAATTCCCATAAAATATGTAGCTTTTTTTTCTGTAATATTCTTTGTTACTATTACTTCTTGAGTTATAGTGAATGTTTGTATCTTTGTATGTTTCATATATGTTATTCTTGTACAGTAATTCATTCCTCCTATGAAAATGTAATATAAGTATTGTTAAGGGCTGTTTGTCATCATTTTATATATTTTTGTACTGTTCCCTAGCATATGAGCTATGGCTCTGGGAACCTTTTCAGTAAATAAATAAATTGTAATTATATGGTCTGTCTTATTTTCCAAGCTGTTTTAATATTAGTAACAGTACACAGTATCACCTCTCCGTTCCATTATCTTCCTCTCCAAAAATAACTGCAGTGTATAAAGAGAAATTGTGATATGTAGTGTTAAGTCAGCTTACATGTTTAATTATACTTAAAGCTCTTTAATTAATGAACATTAGACACTGATCACATAAATTTTGGCAATGTATGCAGGGTTCTTTTGAAACTTTCGGGATATAGGAAAGCATATGCGAGCACAAACATTGCAGTATTTTTATTGTCTGGCATGTTCAGTGGTTATATAAAACCCTTATGTGGCAATTTAATTTTATGAAAACTTTATTATTTATCAGTAAATTTAAGATTTAAACTTTAAACATTGACTTTTTTAAAGGGTTTCAAAGAGAAGTGGAGTCCTAAAAGCAGCTTTTGATTTTTCACAAGTAAAAGGGAAGTTTGGAGCTGAATGGATTTTCTATGTGATGGAAAATATGGGAATAAAAGTGTTTGGATCTTATGAAACAATGAATAATTCCACGCATTTGACTTCAGAAATATTTTACAAAAACCCCAAGAAAAAGTTTGAGGAGTTTGCTGTGGGACTGGACATTGATTTAAATAAAAGTCTTTGGCAGTAAGTATATATTCAAAGCTGTATAATTTTGGGAAACCTAATTAAGTAATTTACTTCAGTTCCTGATAAAATTTAAACATAATTAACTGTATATTTACTCCTATGATGAAATGAAAATTAATCTATGAATGAAAGCAAGCTACAGAGTGGCTCTGCAGAGTTGCTTTGATTTTTTACTCTATAGACTGCTTAAGATTTAAAATAAAATGATCAAGATAATGTACACCTACCTTAGAAAATGTTCAGGTTGTTCAAAAAAAATTAATACATTTAACAGAAATCTTTCTGATTTTGTCTCCCATTTTTCATAAATGTCATATTTATTTTATATTGAATTGTATTTTATTTTTATGTATGTAGCATTTCATAACATGATTTTCAATAAATGAGTTGACAAATTCTTGATAATGCCTTGAAGTGGAGGTGAAACGCATTGAAAGAAAATTTGTGATACATGAAAATTTGTGTCTCAGTCAACTCATTGTATAATTTTAAATGTTTAGTACTTGTATTGTATTGTATTTATTTCATCCTTTGGAACATAATACGTATGTTATAGGATATGTCAGTTCAAGATACAAAGATAAATATAAAAAGTTACTTTAAATTAAAAACTGTAACAGATATAGGATCCAACAAAAGTCTAAAGTAGAAAAGGAAATAAAAACAAAATCTATAAAGACCATAGGGAAATGCTATATAAAAGTAATTATTTACAAATGTGGAGTTTACTCCATTTCATGATTTAGGAAATCCTTTACAATATAAAAGTTTCTCTCCGTTAAGAAATTAAATAGAGCCTTTTTGAATTTTGGTTTGGACTCTATATTGTTTATACTCTGTGGTACTTTATTGAATAAATGTAGACCAGCACATGTGGAGCTACTTTCATAAAATTTGGTTCTATGCGAATTGATAAATAGATTGTTCTTTGCTCTAGTATCATATGTGTGAACTTCTGCATTTGTTTTGAATGAATTTAGGTTTTCTTTCATGTAGTTAAGTGTTTCATATATATATACATGCATGGCGAAGAAAAAATTTTAAATTTTCTATAGTATGGTTTGCAACTAGTTTTGTTTGTGATATCAGCCATAATCCGTATTACTTTCTTTTGCATCCTAAAAACCTTAATGCTAATTTTTTTAATTTCCCCAGAAGATTATCCCACATATTAATAGACTATGAATGTATGCAAAATATGCCACTCTAAGAATATGTTCACCTGACATAAATTTGATTGACCTTACTAAGAAGCACATTTTACTAAGTCTGTTAGTGAGGCATTTCCCTTTTAAGTTCTCATCTAGTAACAAACCCAGAAATTCGTTTATTTTAACATATTTTATCACATCTTGCCCCAGCTTAATTTTTGGATGTATAACGTTCTTATTAAGTTTACTATGGACGCTTATTGTTGCTGTTCTCTCTTTACTTAACAGTAAAATTTTTTACTGAACCATTCCTGAATATATTTCAATGTGTTGTGTATGTGTAAATTTACAATATTTTCATTTGGCCCTGTTAAGGAAGTACTCGTATCATCTGCAAAAAGTGTTACACTCACATTTGCCATACTATTTACATTGTCAGCTAAATCGTATGTAAAGTATAAATAACAGAGGCTCGAGAATAGATCCCTGGGATACATCATATTTTATATTTTTGAAACCTGGCAGTTCTTTTTTAATTTCATTGGTTCTAGTATCAAAATATGCCTGCTTGATTATCTTATTATATTGTTGCGAATGCGTTGTTGCGGCGAGGCGGCGCGAGGGATGAGTTCAAAGAGACGGACAGCACAGTGCGGAGATAAAAGCTTGCCGAAATGGTGGGGGGAAGGAGATGGATATCTGGAGAGTTCATCTTTCTTCTAATGTCATCCTGATTGAGAACATTCCAAAAATTTCTGGAATAGTGAGTAAGCTATAAAAGGAGCCGCCGCCAGCCACTGAGGGTCAGTTATTAATTGAACTCGTGTGCGCAAACAGCTGTGTGATCTGTGTTTGTGGTCGTTGACCTTGCAAGTTGTACTGTGTATGTGAGTAATTCTGCTACTGTAAGGGTTGACCAAAGTGATTTTCTATGGAAATAAAGAGCAATGTTTAGTGTTTGTAGCCTGGACTTTTAATTTCACGAATCCATAAAATCACAATTGGTGTCAGGAGTGAGACATACCAAGATCGAGGCTGCATTGGAAAAGTTTCTACAGGAACTGAAAGAAATGAGAACGGCAAACGATAGCCTGGCAACAGAAATGAAGACCGCTAACGACACCCTCGCTGCGACGTTAATCATGGAAATGAGAGCAGCGAACGACAGCCAGGCCACGGAAATGAAGGCCGAACTATCTGAAATGAAGGCTGCAAACGAGGACCTTGCCAAAAAATTTGAAGAACAGTTGGCCGGCGTGAGGGATGACGTCACGGGGCTGGGCAAGCGGATGGGCCAAGTGGACCAGCGCGTGGAAGACCTGACGAACCGGTTTAATGACATAGAGGGAAAGGCCGAGAATAACACCAAATCCCTCGAAGACCTGGTGAGCCACGTTAACTACCTAGAGGGAAAGGCCGACACCAATACTAAGTCCTATGAACGCCATGGTGGAGGACATCGCCGGCAGAAGGATGCAAGATTTAAAGGCCGACGCGTCGGGACGCTAAACGACATCTGCGCGCGTCAAACCGCCAAAGTATGACGGCACGTCCACGTTCGAAGTCTTCCACCGCCAATTCGACACGGTGGCCAAGCACAACAAGTGGCCATCAGAGGAGGAGGCCGCACAGTTAATAGCCAGCCTCCAGGGACGGGCCGCGGAGGTTCTGAACGCGGTCCAAACAGCGGCGGCGCCCAAGTACATATGGGAAGCCCTAGAAAACCGCTTCGGGAATCACCGCTTAGCCGCAGCCTACCGCAGCCAAGTGAAGTCAAGGACGTAGCAGCCAGGGGAGACACTGCAGGAGTTCGCCCTGACAATTGAACAGCTGGCCAGCAAAGCTTTGGTCGACCTCCTACCTGAATTCATATCCCGGGAAGCCGCCTACACCTTCGTTGACGGGGTATGAGACGTTGAGGTACAAAAGCACCTAATGCTCGGCGACTACAAAACTATCCACGAGGCGCTAACGGCAGCATTGAGAATGGAAAGGGCCAAGGTGACGGCTACTCCGGCGTCGAGAACAAGGAGTATCCGCTACACTGGAGACCGAAGACCAGCCGAGGGACGCCGGCGAAGACCAAGTAGCGTGTGTTGGTGGTGTGGCCAGCTGGGACACCTGGAGACAGACTCCCCACGCCAGGGAGAGCAGCCGGAAAACGAGAAAAGGCCGTCGGGGCGAGGGGCACGTCGGCGCCAGTACCACCATCCCCTCGAGTGACACTGCGCGCCGTCAGCCGGCATATGGATGACAGCCGCATCGCGGACGGTTGGGTGAGAGGGAAGGCGTGCCGCGTGCTCATAGACACCGGGGCAGCCGTGATCATCATTAGACCTGACGTGGCCAAGGGTTTGCCGTCGAGGAAACCAATCCTATTATACTAGCTAGTGACAGCATCGAGCGACACCTTGCCCGTGGAGAGGGAGGCCCCCTGCTGCAGTTGACCTTGGAATGGAGTGCCGTGTGTCAGTGGGTGTTCGTCGCGGAGGTAGCTGAGGAGGTCATACTGGGATTGAATGCCCTCAGGAGCCACAAGGCGACGGTCGACGTCAGCAGGAAGGTCCTACGGCTCAATAGAGAAGAGGTCATACTCTGGCAACCCGAAGAACGCCTGGGAATCTGCAGGGTCGTCCTGAGGGAAGACGTGGTTGACCCTGTGAGATGCGAGGGGGTGGTGACGGCGCGACTGGAAGGCCAATGAACAAGGAACTTGATGCCTGTGTACGGACTTTGTGTAGCCAGGACATTGTTGCCGTGCCGCGAAGAGGTGCCGGTGAGGCTGCTCAGTCCAACAGACATCAATCAGGACGTCCAAGCCGGGACGGAGTTGAAGACGTGCGAGCCTGTTGTCAGCGTAACACCAATCGATAAGACCCAAGAGCTGGTGCCGATGCAACACTTGGGCTGGTAGGCTTATTGAAGAGGGCAGCCGACCACCACCACCTGTTCCTCCAGCCAGTGTTCAGTTAAGCATATCCCATTTAAATCTTTTTAAGTCAGAATTTAATAATACTTCAATATTACACTTTTTATTTCTTACATTTTGAACATTTTGATGGAAAATTTTACAATTTTTTAGCTTTTTACTGTGTAATTTAAACGAGTTTGCTTATCAGTACCACTAGTTTTGGCTGGAGGAGTACCAAGACTTGGGACTACCATATGTTGAGTATCTAGATGCACAATTGAATTTCCAGTTTCTAACAACAAATCATCCACCTGCAATTTTACTTGTTTCCCAGCACCAGCGAAGATATCACACTGTTTAATAGATTTCCAAGCTTTGTTCTTTAATTTAAAATTTTTTATGTTATATTTTGTACATTTAATTTTAGTTTTGATTTATATAATTTGCATAATTTTTTTGCAGCAAATAGCTGAGATTTATGTAATACATATGATCTAGAGAATAAATAAAATCAACCTCTTTTTATGGACAAAACGTGTAGCTGCCATTCTATTTATTATAAAAATATTATCACTGTTCTACAGGAAAGTGAATATTTATGGTTCTAGTCACACTGTAGATTGAAATGTTCAAATCTGATTAGAATTTCTGATCATTGTGCTCATTCCATATCATTTTGCAAGATTTTTTACATTTTACACACTAATTCCAGCTGTTCAATTGCATGCACATTCAGTACTGATGACCAATTCCATGTTACAGGTTTGGTACAAATTTTACTCTCAAGTTCCCAGCATATAATAATGTTACTGTGGAATACAATATAATGCTACCCCCGCCACATGCAGAAGCTCATAAAATATATGGGCAGATAGAATATGAGAATGATCTGAGCTATATGAGTGAGGTTCTCAAGTATTCCACCTTTCACTCTAAAAGACTCTATGGAACATTTGGAAAGGTTTGAATTCAATTTATTCAATTTAGTATTTGACATAAAACTGTGCTTTCATGTTCTTTCTGGTTTTGATTTATGGGTCAAAATCATGTAGGACTATATGACTGGGCATTTTATTTACTCACAGAAAGTTGATTAAAATTATGGGGATCTGTAGTATATGTATTGTTTACTTGTTCTTTTTTGTTAACTATACAGTTCTGTACATCTGAGGCAGAACACAAACATAAAATGAACACATTGATGGTGATTTTATAATAAACAAACTTACCTACTTCTGGTGATATGAGACTGGGAATAAATTGAGAAATATGGGTGGATCTCTTTAGTTGGTAATGGAATTCTAATTAATTTTATTAATCTGAAATTTCAAATAGAAAAACATATGTAAATGAAGTCATTTTAAATTAATATTCCTTAAGAGCATTGTTTTCTAATTTAAAATATATGAAACTCATAAGATAAAATACTTGATTGAAACACCAAAATTTTTAATATTTCTCTTTTTTTTTCAGCTTTATAAAAAACAAGGTAGACTTGACGGAGACCTGAAATTTATTTGGGGAAAGGACAAATACAAGTCTATATTAAACGTTTTAAAAGTTACTAAAGAAGAGAAACATATAGATGTTCTGTATACACTGGATACACCTAAGTACTTGGAAGAAGAAACATTTGTTGCTAAAGGATCTTATGACAAAGAAGGAGATACATATAAAGTAAAGTGAGTTTTTCATCTAAATATATACCTCTTGTGAGATGTGTATGTGTAGTGTGTGTGGTGTAGGAAAGTTGGAAGGCAGGAATTCATCAGGGTTTGTTGTTATGTGATGTAAGAGTTGGTATGGGCTCTTGGCTAGTTCTGGACGTTCTCTCATGGTCAAGTAGGCAGTGAGATATCTCAGGGTCCAGCACAGTGAA
This sequence comes from Mantis religiosa, assembly GCA_030765055.1. Lineage (NCBI taxonomy): Eukaryota > Metazoa > Arthropoda > Insecta > Mantodea > Mantidae > Mantis > Mantis religiosa. Next base: position 102,176,036 of record CM060950.1, read on the forward strand.
GGTATACCACGAGTCAATGACACCACACAGCTGTAGTTTCTTTGCTTTATTTCACTATTAAAGACATCGGACTTGCTTCTGCACTGCTCTTGCTCGACACACAATGTGCATTAAGCATCGTCGTCTGACGATCTCCCAACTTCTAATTCTGCACCTTTAATTGTACAGTATCTTTTCTTTCTACACATACGTCTACGTAATACATCATAGGTGTCTGAACAAGACTGTCACCAAGATGTGTTATGAAGTATGTCTGAACATGAGGGACTCTCACAAAGGGGTGTTACAAAGTACACGTCTGAACAAGATGGACTCTCACAAAGAAGTGTTTTCCAAATCGCTCAAATATTCCCCCTTGTCTCTAGGATACCTTATCTATCCACGCCTGCTTTCTAGGCCTTTACTATTTCATGTCTATCATCTGATATACAATCCTTTTTATTGGGAGCGATCTTTCCTCACATTTAAGCTCATAGAATGCTCAAAATAATCTCACTCTAAAGGGCTGGTAAGTCCATCCCTTTAAAGGGGCTTATGTCCCTTGACAATATAGTGGGACTGTTTCCTGGATGTCTGTTTTTATCACAGAGTAGTAAATTCCAACTCAGCACTAGTCTGTTGCTGGAATGTTAGTTTTGTATTGTCTTCCTGTTCGAACTTCCTGTCTCCTGACTAGTAGGTAACTTGTTCAAATGTGCCTGTGAGCTTATATACTGTTTCTTGCATTAAACTTTATTCTGTTTCAACTTTAAGCATTATTTCTTTCTTAATCTTATGTAATACTGTATATTCTATTATACATCCATAAATTGTATTGCTTTATCAACACACTATCTGTCCTTGCTATTAGAAACCTGTGGTTTCTGTTTCATGTGCCAACACACAATACTTTTAATAACCTCATAGAAAGTAATTAGTCAAATTTTAAAACATTAGGAGCAATAATCCAAAGTTAATATATTGTTTAATAATAAATGTTGCTGAAATACTTCCTGGAGGTCTGAAAAGAGTACAGTTCATCTCCAATTTACGAGGTATGTCAGTAACAAAAGTGTTAAGTAGTATTCAATAGGGTATCACTGTGACGGAAAACTTAGAGGGGAAGTGGGTGAACAGATGACATCCTATTAGTGCAATTTGGAACTTGCTAGCATCATGTTGGTTGTCTGCAATTATAGTTTTAGTGATGCAGGTTTTGCTTGAACATTCTGACAGTGAAGAACAGGGTTCTGTTGTAATCAAGTTTTGCTTGACTTTGACACAGTGAACAGAAACGTTTTCAAAACTTTGATAGGCTTCCAGAAAAATTGCTTTGTCAATGACCCAGGTGTTCCAGTGGTTTAAGAAATTTGCAGGTTGAGGAAGATCAATTGAAGATGAACATTGCAGTGGAAATTACACAAATATAAATATTTGCTACTAAGGCTCCACATATCTTAAGAAATTGATGTTAATACTTCTTTCTTCTTTTCAAATGGAAATCAATTTCACAAGCAAATCGCTCACATCCTCAGTCCATCAAAAACAAACTCCAATTGTTTTTAATGGACTGAGGATGCGAGCGATTTGCTTGTGAAATCGATTTCCATTTGAAAAGAAGAAAGAAGTATTAACATCAATTTCTTAAGAAAAGTGGAGCCTTAGTATCAAATATTTATATTTGTGTAATATTTATGCTTCACTCTAACTAGCTTCATTTTCTATGTAATTGCAGTGGAAGTTCTTCAGTTTGTGGAACTATTGCAAACGTCAGTCAAGGTTCTTGACAGACTTCAAATAAAGGGTCATGCATGTAAGATCAAACATAAAATGAGACTGGATTTTTCATCACGACAATGCATCTTCTCAAACAGAAATTTTAGACAACAATTTTGTGGCTAATAAGAACATTTCTGTGGCCTCTTAGCCTGCTTATTTATGTGTCTTAAGTCTTTGGAACTTTTCTTCTTCCCAAAAGTGATAAAACACCTTAAGTATATTGGTTTGGGGCCGCAGAAAACAGCTTCTGTATTAGAAGCATTAAATAAAATAAAAACTGAGAAATTCAGTGTCACACCATTTTTAGACAGTGAATCATTGCACCAAACCTAACATAACATTCATTAAAAAAAAATCTGGATACTTTGGAGGAGATTCTGTTCATAAAACAAACATTATTTAATAAATTTTGAATTGCTGACACCATATCCATTATGAAAGTTCATCACCTCACAATGAGATGTCACCATAAACAACCAATCAAAAAGCTCCCTATAAAGAGCTAGTCAGCCATTTTTAAGGATGGGAGGAAGAGCTCTTGAAATTGATTAAGCCAAAATTATGTGTAAGTGATGAAATATTACAATAATCTGACTTGATTTAACAATAAATTCAAATATCTGTAATCAAACAGCTTGAGACTATTCAAGTATCTGAGTTCCAACACTGCTACGAGGAAAGAAAGAAGTGTTTCTGGTACTCTGCTTTATACATATTTGCCATGTATTTGAATTTCCACCAGAGCAAACTTGCTTGGGCTAGCACCAAGTAGATACAAAGTGCACTTCGTTGCTGACCACATACTGTCTGCAAGCACCATCTGTTATTCACAAATATTGGTCATTGTCTTACCTGATGAGGCAAACACTATTGGTATATACATTTTAGTTGCCTGACATGTTTAACTAATAAATGAGTTACAGTAATTACTTAGAAAATGAAGCTAGTTACAGTGAAGCAATAGGTATTATACAAATATAACTATTTGTAACAAAAAACTTCACATTACCTTAAGAAAATGTCAATTTATCTAAGTTGAATTAGTTGAAATCGATTCCACGAACCCTTGCTCGCACCCTCAGTCAACACTTTGTCGTCAAGGAAGTCACTATGTTACTTTGCTTTTTCAGTATTACCAAAATCTGAAAACGGAACAAAGTTAAGAACAGATTCAACTGCTGGTATTTCAAAATTCATTATGCAATGTTTATTTTTTAAAATAAATATCTTTTCCCAAACCATTAAATCTGTTGGAACATTTAATTGTTTTAATAATTTAACTTCAGGATATATTTCATGGTTAAATGACAAAAAATGATCTGCTACGACCGATTTATCAGTTTGTTTATACTTAATGTTACGAAAATGTTCTTTCATTCTGGTTTCTAAATTACGTTTTGTCTTTCCAATAGAAACATTATCACATCTAAACAATTAAACTGATAAATACCAGATTTTTTATTATTAGGAATTTTATCTTTTACAGAGAAATGCAATAAATTTGTAATACTATATTTATTTTGAGAAACTAAAGTCATATCAAACTCTTTAAAAAAAAATTTGAAAATGTTTAGTAACCCAAGGATGGTAAGTAAATTTTTTTAAAATTATAATCACTTTTTATTTTTTCAAGGGTAGAAATATCATTAACAGTTTTTTGATATTTAATTTTTTCACTCTTCTTTTGTATAAAGTCTTTACTAAAACCATTAATTAAAACAGTATTAATATATTTATATTATTTATTATTTATTTTTTTTATGAAATTATCAATATGAGTAGACTTCCTATAAATATGAAAATCCAATTTATTATTACTTATTATTATATTCAAATACAAAAAAGGAAGAAAATCATCAATTTCAGTTTCTAATGTGAATTTTATAGCTTTATCTTGTAAATTTAGTAATTTTAAAGCATCATTAATTTGCTTATCAGGAGCAATAGGAAAAATATCAACATATCTATATCAGGTTTTAAAAATCAAAGGGAATGCTTTAGTGACTTGCATTTCGAAAAAGCTCATAAAAAGATAAGCAAGAAAAGGTGAAAGAGGATTACCCATTGCTAATTCATAAGTTTGTTTAAAAAATTCACCATTAAAAGTGAAAAAATTTTGAACCAAACAAAAAGTAGTAAATAATGATTATTATCCACGCTTGTAGGCCGTGGTCTAGTGGAAAATGTTCTTCCAGACATTTCGTTCGAAACTGTGTCGCTCATTCTCAGTGGCATGGCCGTAACACTCTCATTGTACTTTTGGCTGTGACTGATCTGTGAAATCGAGAGGCTCCGTATCAGTCCCAGCCGAAAGTACGAGAGTGTTATGGCCACGCCACTAAGGATGTCCGACACAGTTTCAAATGAAACGTCTGGAAGAATATTTTCCACTAGACCACGGCCTACAAGCCCAGATAATCAATATCTACCAAATGACTGGCCGTGGAAGCCTATGCACTACAAAAAGTAGTAAGTTTAACAAAATCAACTAAACTAACTACTTTTTGTTTGGATCAAAAGTTTTTCACTTTTAATGGTGAATTTTTTCAGGAAACTTCTGGCTTAGCAATGGATAATCCTCTTTCACTTTTTCTTGCTGATCTTTTTATGAGTTTTTTCGAAATGCAAGTCACTAAAGCATTCCCTTCAATTTTTTAAAACCTAGATATGTTCATGATATTTTTACTATTGTTCCTGATAAACAAATTAATGATGATGTGTGTTTGGAGGAATTTAGTAACAGTGACGTCAAAATTAATATAAAAATTATTTGTGGTTGGTTTATTGACACTCGTCACTTACTTTTTCATATATTTATGAGAGACTAGTTTCAAAGGCCCTGGCCTCCATTTGAGTTGGGAAGAGATTGAGTTGGGAAGAGATTGAAAATGGAGGCCAGGGCCTTTGAAACTAGTCTCTCATAAATATATGAAAAAGTAAGTGACGAGTGTCAATAAACCAACCACAAATAATTTTTATATTAAATTAATGATGCTTTAAAATTATTAAATTTGCAAGATAAAGCTATAAAATTCACATTAGAAACTTAAATTAATGGATTTCTTCCTTTCCTAGATCTAAAGATAATAAGATATAATAATAAATTAAACTTTGGTGTATATATAGGAAATCTACTCATATCAATGATTGCATAAAAAATAAAAGTTTTAACCCTTTTTCACATAAATTTGATGTTTTCAATAGTTTGATTTATAGTTTAATAAATATACCTCTGAATGTAGAGAAATTTAATAAATAATATAAACATATTATTAATACTGCTTTAATTAATGGTTTTAATAAAGACTTTATAAATAAAAAAATTGAAAAATTCAAATATCAAAAAACTTAATGATATTTCTACCCTTAGAAAAATGAAAGACGATTATAATTTTAAAAAATTTACTTACCATCCTTGGGTTAATAAACTTTAGTTCCTCAAAATAAATATAGTATTAAAAATTTACTACATTTCTCTAAAAAAGATGAAATTCCTAATAATAAAAAATCTGGTATTTATCAATTTATTAGAGAGTGTAGGCTTTCACGGCCGGAGTCAATATAACTAAGAGTTATTTCCAGGCTGTTATGCCGTGGTCTGCTGGAGTTGGATTTTCCTGACGTTTCGTCCACTACTATGGTGGACAAAGATCCTGGAAATAGCTCTTAGTTGTATCAGTTTATTGTTTAGATTGTGATCAGGTTTACATTGGTAAGATGAAATATAATTTAGAAACCAGAACAAAAGAACATTTTCGTAACTTTATGTATAAAAAAACTGATAAGCAGATCATTTTTGGTCATTTAACCATGAAATAAATCCTGAAGTTAAATTATTAAAACAATTAAATGTTCCGATAGATTTAATGATTTGGAAAAATATATTTATTTTAAAAAATAAACATAGTATAATGAATTCCTTTCTTGGAAGTGGTGAAAACAGTGTTGTTATGATAAATTAACTTTAAAGAGAGTCGATTAATGACACTAAACAACACTTACTTTTAAATTACTTTTAAACATGTACCAGAAAAATTTAAAAGTAAGTGTTGTTTAGTGTCATTAATCGACTCTCTTTAAAGTTAATCGTGTAATGAATTTTGTAATACCAGCAGTTGATCCTTTTTCATTTCATTTCATTTCATTTCAATTTATTTCATCCATATGATCCAAATACATAGGATACGTCATAGGATACGTTCTTAAGTTTGTTTCGTTTTCAGATTTTGGTAATACTGGAAAAGCGTAGTAGCATAGTAACTTCCTTGACGACGAAGTGTTGACTGAGGATGTGAGCAAGGGTTCGTGAAATCGATTTCAACTAATACAAAAAATTGACATCACTTTCTTAAGATAAGTGAAGTTTTATAGTTATATTTGTATAATGAGTTACAGTATTTATCCTTTTTAAATTGTTAACTGGGCTAACATGGCAAATATGGCTTCTCTTCCACTATCATTAGTTACCAAATATTGAGTCATAAAGCATACTTTTAACTTCAAATTGACAAGGGAATAATATAAAATAAAAATGACACAATTTTGATACCATTGTAATTATAAACACATAATACAGAATAATTGAAATATAAAATTAATTTTGTTATAATTGTTTGAAAACCATTGTAAGTTAAATTACTGAGCAAGTTTAAAAGGTAGAATCAGAATTGAAAAATTCAATGCAATAGTTGGGATTTGAACCATGAATCTTCTGATTCTTTATACATAGCTTGCCTACAAATGATTTGTATGTGTTAGAATGATCAGTTTTCATGTAAGCATGTTATATTACAGAGGCAGTATCTCATACCCAGCAAGCAACTTTATTAGTGGAGGACATGTTGACTTTAGGAGTCTTGATAACATGCAAGGCATGTTGAATACTACTACACCATTTATTACGATACCATATGTTGGTGTCAGTTTCAAAGCCTCTACTCTTGCGTAAGTACATATTGCTTTATATTAATTTTCAAGTATTTAATTCAACAAAATAAGAGTGGTATTATGCTCTATTAATTATCATGAAAGCTGCAAATAGATTGGAAAGAGAGCTCTTTAAATCTAAATGCAATACTTTTGTTGCTATAGATCAACTCTGAATAATCAAACATGGATCTAATACATGAAATGAGCAATTATTGATGTACAAATTATTCTATGATCTTTATGTTTTGAAAAGCAAGATTCTAATTTTGATAGATAAAATATATCTGCTTCAGAGCATAAGATGATTATATTATTTCACTTCCATAAGAAACCATTTTTTATAGAATAATAATAAACTATATGTAAAATTAATCTTTATGTAACTCAGGGTCATTAAAAAAAATAAAGGAATTGATGACTAATAGACCTTTCCTGTTTCAGTTTGCATTATCAACGATTTTTGGAGTTATTCTGGACTAACAATTCTGCCCTATTTGATTCACAATACACTTATGAAAATAAAAACTATAACACACAGATTAATGGATCAATATTAGTAGAGGTGCCTCTACAAAACAGGCACATTGGAAAATTAGTATACGGATATAAGGTAATTTAACTTATCTGAATTTTCATAAAATTTATGGTAAGCTCTTTCAGCTCTAAAAGTAGCAAGTCTAGGTAAAACGTTGCATGTAAATTATTACCTATGACCACCTTACTATTCATTTTAGTTCTACATTGCATGTTTGCTAATGAGGTTTAATCATGTAATGACACATATTATACACTTCATTTGCTTTAATACATTTTTTTTTAATTCTATGTTGTTTAACTCAAAATACTTGCCTAGAGCTTTAACACCAAGAGCTGTTGAGTATTATTTATGGTTATATTGTCACATACTGTGGTTGTGGTGACTAGGGGGAACAGCTCAAATTAATATAAATTTCAGCACTCACCAATCACGCATACATATGATGTATTATTTATGGTTATATGATAATTAGAGGTGAACAAAATATGAAATTTTATAATAAGCAGGCAGAGGTGGACTAGAATCCTTATCTTATTATAGATGCTGGAAATGTTTACCTTCTGCCCTCAAACAGGCAGCATATCTCATGTATATATTCTTGCTCACTCTCTGAAGCTCAGCAGCAGGTGTTCTTGTAATTTCCTGCACAATGTTTTCCCTAAGTTCCTGTAGTGTGCAAGGATTGGAATGATACATGTTTGTTGAAACTGAAGCCATATGGCTACACACCTTAAAGCCAAATGATCCCATTAAATGTGTGAATTATTGTAAGTGGTTTTTCCTATCCATAGAAAGGAGTTTCATTGACCCATGGCTTTTTTTTTTTTTCACTAAAGAATCTTGGTTTCATTTAACTGGATGTCTGAATACTTGCAACAGTCGATACTGGGCTTCAGAAAATCCTGTGCTACTGGATGAAGGGTCTCATTATGATCAGAAAATTGGAGTGTAGTGTGCGATAAGCAATAGAAGAATAATAGGACCCATATTCCATGATGAAACAATAAAGGCAGAGTGATATCAGAGGTTAATTCTGAGACCATTTCTCAATCACTTGACAGCAGAAGAGAAATCATATGGTTGGTTCCAGCAAGATTCTGCAACAGCACCTATGGCTGCTGAATCAATAAATGTAGTAAGAGAGGTGTTTGGTGACAGAATAATCAGTGTTAATCTGTGGCCCTCTTGTTCTCCTGACCTAACAAATTGTGACTTTTATTTATTGTGTCCTTTCAAAGACAAAGTGTATCAATCCAATCCTCATACACTATAGGAAGTTAGGAAAAATATTGTGCAAGAAATTTCAATAACACCTGCTGCTGATAAATATGTAAAATATGAAGCTATTAACAGTGGAGCAAATAAATATATACAAATATAATAATTTGTAACTTAAAACTTCACTTATCTTATAAGAAATGATGATAATTCTTATAAATTCTCTGAGATCGTGATTTCATGTAAACTTATACACATTTTCAGCCGGAAACAAAGCTGTTGCCATCGTTATGAACACTAGATGTTGACATGTTCTTGTTAGTGTTACCAAAATCTGAAAATAAAACAAATTTAAAAACAGAATCGACTGCCGGTATTTCAAAATTCATTGCGCGATGTCTGTTTTTTAAAATAAATATATTTTCCCAAACCATTTAATCTATCGGACCATTTAATTGTTTTAATAATTTAACTTCAGGATTTATTTCATGGTTAAATGACCAAAAATGTTCTGCTATGGCCGATGTATCAGTTTGTTTATACTTAACGTTACGAAAATGTTCTTTCGTTCTGGTTTCTAAATTACATTTTGTCTTTCCAATATAAAGTTTATCACAATCCAAACAATTAAACTGATAAATACCAGATTTTTTATTATTATAATTTTATCTTTTATAGAGAAATGCAATAAATCTTTAATACTATATTTATTTTGAGGAACTAAAGTTATACCAGACTCTTTAAAAAAAAAATTGAAAATGTTTATTAACCCAAGGATGGTAAGTAGATTTTTTAAAATTATAATCGTCTTTCATTTTTCTAAGGGTAGAAATATCATTAAGTTTTTTATATTTGAATTTTTCAATTTTTTATTTATAAAGTCTTTATTAAAACCATTAATTAAAGCAGTATTAATAATATGTTTATATTCTTTATTAAATTCATCTTTATTCTATAAATCAAACTATTGAAAACAGCAAATATATGTGAAAAAGGGTTAAAACTTTTATCTTTTATGTAATTATCAATGAGTAGTCGTCCTATAAATACCAAAGTTTAATTTATTATTATTTCTTATTATCTTTAGATCTAGAAAAGGAAGAAATCCATTAATTTCAGTTTCTAATGTAAATATTATAGCTTTATCTTGCAAATTTAGTAATTTTAGAACATCATTTGTGAGGTTATCAGGAACAATTGCAAAAGTATCATGAGCATATCTATACCAAACTTTAAAAATTAAAGGGAATGCTTTAGTGACTTGCATTTCGAAGAAACTCCTGAAAAGATCAGCAAGAAAAGGCATATGCTCTTCCTAAAATTCATAAATCTGGAAATAAAATGAAACCTATTGTAAATTGAATAATTTCACCAACTTATAATTTAATTAAATGGTTACATAAAAAATTTAGTAATTTTGATAAATTTGAAAGTATAAGTATTAAAAATTCTTTTGAATTAGTTAAAAAGATTCACAATGTTATATTATCTAAAACTGATAAACTTGTTTCTTTTGATGTAACTGCCTTATTTCCTAGCATTGCTAGAGAAAAACTTTTAATTTATTTAAAAAATTGGTTGAATTCAATAAATTTACCTGAGGACTTAATAGTTGATTTTGTTAAACTTAACTGAATTTTGTTTAGATCAACATTTTTTCACTTTTAATGGTGAATTTTTTCAACAAACTTCTGGCTTATCAATGGGTAATCCCCTTTCACCTTTTCTTGCTGATCTTTTTATGAGTTTTTTCGAAATGAAAGTGATTAAAGCATTCCCTTTAATTTGTAAAGTTTGGTATAGATATGTTGATGATATTTTTGCAATTGTTCCTGATAAACTCATAAACTATGCTTTAAAATTACTAAATTTGCAAGATAAAGCTATAAAATTTACATTATAAACTGAAATTAATGGATTTCTTCCTTTTCTAGATCTAAAGATAATAAGAAATAACAATAAATTAAACTTTGGTATTTATAGGAAGTATACTCATATTGATAATTACACAAAAAATAAAAGTTTTAACCCTTTTTCACATATATTTGCTGTTTTCAATAGTATGATTTATAGATGAATAAATATACCCCTGAATAAAGATGAATTTAATAAAGAATATAAACATATTATTAATACTGCTTTAATTAATAGTTTTAATAAAGACTTTATAATTAAAAAAATTGAAAAATTCAAATATCAAAAAACTGTTAATGATATTTCTACCCTTAGAAAAATGAAAGACGATTATAATTTTAAAACAATTTATTTTCCATCCTTGGGTTGATTAACATTTTCAATTTTTTTTTAAAGAGTTTGGTATAACTTTAGTTCCTCAAAATAAATATAGTATTAAAAATTTATTGCATTTCTCTATAAAAGATAAAATTCCTAATAATAAAAAATCTGGTATTTATCAGTTTAATTGTTTAGATTGTGATAAAGTTTATATTGGAAAGACAAAACGTAATTTATAAACCAGAACGAAAGAACATTTTCGTAACATTAAGTATAAACAAACTGATAAATCAGCCATAGCAGGTCATTTTTTGTCATTTAACCATCAAATAAATCCAAAAGTTAGATTATTAAAACAATTAAACAATCTGATAGATTTAATGGTTTGGGTAAAGATATTTATTTTAAAAAAACGAACATTGTGTAATGAATTTTGAAATACCGGCAGTCGATTCTGTTTTTAAGTTTATTTTATTTTCATATTTTGGTAATATTAACAGGAAAATATCAACATCTAGTGTTCGTGATGATGGCAACAGCTTGTTTCTGGCTGAAGATGTGCATAAGTTTACATGAAATCGCGATCCCAGAGAATTTTTAAGAATTATCATCATTTCTTATAAGATAAGTGAAGTTTTAAGTTACAAATTATTATTTTAGTTAATTGATGGAAATTAATCAGTTCTCCACACTAGCCATATATAGGCTAAGATTTTTCATGTTGACTGTATCATTTCTCAAAATAACATATTAGTCTTTGTGTGAGCACCATTGGTATTACTGACTGGCATGTGCTGCCAATAGGCATGCCAGCAAATAACTGGCACAGATTTTTTCTATCCTTCTGCTGTACTACTCTTTGCTAAAGTCAAGAATCATTGCAGAGAAAGACATTATTTCATACCAGATTCCTTATGACACATATCCATAGGCTAGTAACATAATGGTTTTCATAAAGAGAACTTAGTAACTTCCCTCAGCTTCTGTGGTTTTCTGTTGATAGGCAAGACATCTCACTGCTTCTTGAACAATAGTAAGCATGACCACATTAGGACTATGTAGATAATTTTAAATTGTATTTCTGGCCCTTCTTAAGGCAGTGCTTTGCGATCAAGGAGCTATCTCCAGAGCCATCCCTGCTGATGATGTGACAAATCTTAATAAAATCTATTCTATTCAATACATTATTAAATAAGAGATTTACTACTCTCTGTTTTATAATATGAAAATTATAATTTATTACTTATAAATGACTATAAAATATATCACTGACCAAAATATGAATAAGTATTATAAGTCATAAATATTAAAAGCAGAAGCATTATTAACAGTGAAGTATTCTTCATATTTAAGTTTGATTTATGAGTCACTATGTTTACACTCAAACTTCACTTACTTGTTGTTGTATAAATTGAAACGTTTTCAAGATCATTGGATCTCATCCTCAGCTGTTTGGTGACTAAATGAACCTTCCTCTTCTTCCACTACTACGGAGCTCCGATCACTCTGCCATCTGGTGTTAGGGGCACTAGGAAGGTTCATTTAGTCACCAAACAGCTGAGGATGAGATCGAATGATCTTGAAAACGTTTAAATTTATACAACAACAAGTAAGTGAAGTTTGAGTGTAAACATAGTGACTCATAAATCAAACTTAAATATTATAAGTCATACCACAAAATACAACATTTTCAAGCAACCTGGGTTTCACTGACCATGTTGGGATAGTTTAATTACTGAAATCTAGAACAACTCCAGTTTTCTGTTGCAAAGGGCAATGCTAACTGTTAGTAAAAGCATTATAATATTAGAATCATGACTGTAAGCAGACCCCTGTAAAATAAAATTACACCTTTTTTAAGCAAAGGAGTTGCGTTTTAGGCTTAATTGCCTAATTAAATCAGTTAACTACCAAAGAACAAATTTTGCTGATATGTTTACTTCCTCACTTATGCTTAACTGTTAGAAGTATTGGTAAGTTCTAGCGTGGATTGTTCATACAGCTCTAATGGACATATAATAAAGTTAACTGTATGTCTATAATTTGTCTTCAGAGAGAATTTCAAGTAATGTTTTGCAATTTTTTAAAGTATCTCTTATGTGTCCAATACCTTCAATGATTGTACATTATAACTAAACCTGCATAAGAAAAACAAAAGGAAACATTGAAACCAGACAAAGAAAACATATCAGACAATCAAATACAAATGCATAGGAAAACGTCAGCATTAATATTAAATGTCAAGATCCATAACCATAACTTAGAAAACATTCACTTTATGAATATACAATGACCAACGGAATATGACATGTGGGAAAAAGATGTTTAAAAACAAAATACCAGGTCTGGGCATAATATAGTCCATTGCATGTATTCCATTTCAAGAGCATCTTCTCCATAGAATAAGCTACTCAGTAGTAGAATATAATAGTAAACATTTCTGAAACAAAAATGCAATTTTTAAATAATCTATGTCTTTTCATTACAGGAAGGCCCTCTCCATACAACAGGTTATTCAGCAGTAGAGTACAATGGCAATAGGTTTCTTGAAGGCAAATATAACTGTGATTCTCAGTCATCTGCAGGCTTTGAAAAAGATGTGATAGACATAGAGATTGAAAATGAGTACTCTCCTCTTGGAATTCATTATGTTCACCAGTTTGAATACAGCGGTGGTTCAGATGGATTAAACCTTCCAACAACAGTATGTATTATTGTGTTTGTGTGACCATTTTAATTGAATGCAAAATATACTTGTTTAGTTTCATTAATATTCCACTAATCCTAAAAAGCTATGTTTGATGCTTTGCCCTATGCTGTTTAAAGTATACAGGTGATGATGGTTTCTAACAATCTGGGGATGATAATTTTACAAAACATATTCTCTAATAAAATTGATGTTTGAAAACTTTTTGATTATGCAACAAACTGATTTGCACATTCATTAGAAGAACTAAATGATAATTTTTATTTTACTTTAAATCATTTAAGTTTGTCATTATTTGTGATAAAAGTCTTATTATTGCTAAAAATGACTGAAAGTAAGACTTTGAAAATAGAACAACCAAAACTTTAAAACTGAAAAACCTTTCAATTAGAGTCCTTTTTATTAAAATACAATTAAAATTATAAGCTTAAAACAAATTTTCATTTAATTTTGAGTTTTATTACATGAAATGCTGAAGTAAAATACATATGCAGTTAATTTTAATTTTTGCCTAGCTGATACAGTTTGGAGTTCTTGATTATAAAGAAAAAGATTTACAACAGGAAAAGTATTAAAACTATGCTGTAAGATACAAGTAAATGCACCAACTTAAACTTTTTAAGCTTGAAAGGATTTGTTTATATATAATTTAATCCTTTCAGTTGAAAATTATTTTGCTGCTTATGCTATTCTTTCTCCAATTAAAAACCGGTTTTGATAAGGCCATCTGGAGCACCTTCAGGCAACTGACTTGAATAGCCATGATTGTTATGGCGGCATGAAGTGGACTGGCCAGTTGACCATCCACATGACCATCCACTTATGAGTTTGAGTATAGGCAACCATAGTCAAATGTGCCTTTGGTAAAGGATGTAGGAGGGCCCACGTAAAATAATCTGTGTGATAGCATGCGTGGATGATGACAGGGTATTTTTTGACTGTGGTTGCATGGATTTTGCTTCTTTTATAATAAAAAAAGCTACAATGTAAATTAAAAAAAGTTTTGTACAATTCAGGACATCACAAATACATATGTTTAATTGGTTAATGAAGTGTAACAAGAATATAGCAGAAAATACCATTAAAATTATTACAAATATGAAGAAAAAAAAAGTTTGTCCATTATAATGGACACCATGACTTAAAGGTTTAAATCCACAGCAAATATTTATTTTGCAACATCAAGTGTGTTACATACCTTCTGAAATTATAAACATTATATATTAGCTCCTATTTTCTTCCTTTTTGGGGGAGAGGGAATTTAATCAGAAACAATGATTCTAAATATCACTTTTTTCTTATCAATCTACTGTTGATATAACTAGAAAGTGTTCAAACTTTTACTAGTCTATGTGTGATGTAGATCATATTGATTTTTAACTCCTGGGAGGTTTGGTATCAAATCTCTGAGAGTGGGTTATCCAGATAAGATTTTTTAATTCCCTTTATTCCAAAATGGAACATTTTGAGTTAACTATAAGCTCAATGTACCTGGATCACTTGCAGATTCAGTTCATTCATTTAATTAAATTCATTCTTCATCCATTATGATTTACCTGGTGAAGGATAGTAAAATTGCATTAATATTGCAATTCTATTCAACTTCATGACAAATGAAATGGAGATCCTAATAATAAAGCAAATACAGAAAACTCTAAGAAAAGAGAATGTAGGAGAAATACAAAATAATGAAAGAGATGCCAAAATGCAAGAAACAAAAGAAGTCCCAAATAGACAGATGAAGGAAGAAGCAATAGAGGACCAACAGACTTCACAGTAGCACACTACAAAAGAAACCAGATAGAATGCCTTAATAGAAACAAGAAAAGAAAACCAAGAAATTCAAGCACTCACCAGGATGATAAGGTTATTTGTAGGGAGACTAGGTTAAAACACAACAAATTAGGCAGTTAGAGAATACCTTAAAAGAAATGGCATCCAAGACAATATTATATATGAAGACCCAAAAATATTTGGCCCCAATAAGCTTTCAAAGTAGGTTTCCTACTCCAGTACCTGGAGATAGCTGCTTTAAAACCAACAGTGGGACCAGTCATAAAAAAGCTTGCAGGAAACAACAGTCATAGTAAAAACTAAAAGGGTTGCCATAATAGGCATATACATCAACTCCCGATCAACGGCAGAAGATGTAATAGAGAAAACAGTTTAAGCTCTAGCCAGATTAGACAGTGACAATAGAATAATACTTGCATACTATAATAATAG
This sequence comes from Mantis religiosa, assembly GCA_030765055.1. Classification (NCBI taxonomy): domain Eukaryota; kingdom Metazoa; phylum Arthropoda; class Insecta; order Mantodea; family Mantidae; genus Mantis; species Mantis religiosa. The sequence continues at coordinate 102,191,647 of CM060950.1, forward strand.
GTATATACATCAACTTCCAATCAGTGGCAGAAGATGTAATAGAGAAAACAATGGAAGCTCTAGCCAGATTAAACAGTGGCGATAGAATAATACTTGCACGAGATTTCAACTGCAGGATTGATAAACAGAGTGCCAAAACACTTATTTATAGAAGCAAGAAGGAAGATTCAGCTAGTCAAAATTCCTCATATAAGAACATACATAGCACAAGCACTATTAACTGGTGTATTTTAGAGAAAAAGCGATCCAGGTACAAGACCAAATATGCCTATGTTTCGTGAATGCATTCATTATAAGAAAACATAAACCAATCAAAACCAGAATAGTAATAAACAACCAACAAAGGAAAGGAATATAGGCAACTAGCAAACCACAACATTATACCGAGGAAGCTAGATAAGCCGCTCCTGGAAAAACAAATTCAACTCATGCACAACATCAAGAACCAAATTTTCCGCCTTTGTAGTGTAGATGACAGAGTATCTGTCTTGTGTTCAAGAGGTCCTGTGTTCGAATCTGTCAGGGTGAGTTATCTGGATAAGATTTCTTTCTGAGGTTTTCCTTATCCTGAAAGATGAATGTCTGGTAACTCTAAGCTTTAGATAACCTGGGCTCATTTGAGCATAATTTCACCCATTTCATTCATCGAGTGGAATATGGTGGCTAGTTACAGTAATATTTAGGTATTCATCATCATAGGCTTACAATAGTTAACCTGAAAATAAATTAAAGCTTTTTATTTACACATTAAAATGAAATGTTAGGTTTGGAAATCTCAGATTTACAACCTATGTAATTAATAGTAACTTTTGGATAGATGGGATCAAACTGAAAAATTCAATGTCATGGCCAGGATTTGAACCACGGATCTCCTGGTTTCCATCCAGTCACTCTTACCCATTGAGCTACCATGGCCAACGTGCCATCCTGACATCAAATTCTCCAGCTGACTCATATATATATATATATATATATATATGAGAACTGGAGATCCGTGTTTCAAATCCCAGCCATGGCATTTTTCAGTTTGACTCTATCTATTCAAAACCATAGCTTATACACGGCTAGTGTGAAGAAATGATTAATTAACATTGATTAACTTAAATAGTAAATTTTGGGTTTACTGCTGTCATTGTTCTAAAGGAATAAAATTATTTATTCACTGCTATCTTTTTTTTTTTTTTTTTTTTTTTTTTTTTTTGCAGGATATGAAAAGAGCTGAATTATTCAAATTGAATAATAGAACTGAATTTAATCTTACTGGTGAAATAAGGGTGCATACAACTTTAACAGGCCAGGAAATCACGCTTACAGGTAGGACTCTAAGCATGGTGTATTTGATCACGTTGGAGATAGTGCATATTATTAGTTGTCATTTATTAGGTGCAAATACATACATATATACATTTTTAAGTTTGTTTATTTTTGTTTTATGTTTTTATTCACTAACTTTTTATCTTGCAGCAATTCATATGAATAGAACAATACGATTGCAAACCGATTATGACATACTAGATCATGAATTTAAGCAAAGGTCTGTTTTACATTTGGATCCACAAGCCTGGGCTAGTTATGACATCGTAATAAACAACAAAACTACTGTAAGTTCAAAGGCTTGAAAATATATACATTTAAAATATTAATCATGTAACTGTTTAGCTTCACATGGTTTTAAAATATAAAAAAATAATTTGCTCATAGTAACATGTGTTCAAAAAAATAATTTAAGAAAAACTAAAGATTATTTTGTTCTAAATAACTTGACGACTAAATTCATACAAACTGCATTATTTATGATGGTAAATCTTATGTTTTCAAAGAAAAATATTTACATTATTATTTTTTGTTAATCCTCATATGACTATTCTTTCGTACTCTGCAATGTTTCAGGCAGAGAAAGAGGAGCAACATACAGAACTTAATTTTGCGTATCCAAAGAGAAACTTTACTCTACTAGGCTACTACCAACTCTCAAATAATTCTCTCTCATCTGAGGTAACATTTATATGGGACAAACAAGCAAGGAAAAAATCTGTTGGTACATCATTTGACTGGAAGAGATTAAGTGTCTATCCAAATAAACATCATGCAGTCTTAAGCCTCAAACATCCATCCTTCAAAAGGGTATGCTAACAACACTTGAATTTATAATAAAAATATAAGATCTTATACTTTATGTTTCTGCTGTTAAGATGCATAATAAATAGTACTGGCAACTAATCAGTATTTAGTTGCTTTGCAGATTTCTTGCCTACATTTGAAATGATTTGCAGAATGCTAAATCTTATTAGTCGCTTGTTTTGTTTAAATTAGCTAAGAGTATTATTCTAAGATTAGCGTAAGATCGCTAAAAATTTTTATCACATTATACATTCATTTCATAAATTAAACTTCTATAAGATATATTATGTGCTGATAACAAAGTTAGTATTTGTATTTTTTATGCTCCTTTGATAAAAAAAACTTTGAATAAGATATAACTGAAAAAATATGTCCAACTAAAGAAGAGGGTGTTAACAGAATGAGAACTACAGAGTGTTAACAAACTACACCGAATGCAGTTAAATCTCGATACACCAAAATAATTTCAACGATTGTAGACATGACTAATATAAGCAAGTTGAGACAGCAGATGCATGGTCTGCAGCCAAAATATATCGCAGTTATTTGCATTAAACCTAATTGGCATCAGCTGCTGATAAGTTGGTACTTAAGGTGGGTGAAATTATTGGATTAGAATGTTTTTAAAACTGCTTCCCAAGTATAGAAATATTAATTCTTAGTAGCTCATTATTGGCATTCTCAAGATTTGATGCCTCAAAGATCTCTCAAATCTCGAACTAATCACATGCCAGTGTGACGCTGAACAGCAATTAACTGCCTCCTTGCACCATGCAATCTACTGTAGTGGTGTTTCTGTGACTGTTCTGGTGACCCAATCTGTAACTCTAAAAACTGGTATTCCAAAGGTCATTGGTTTGCTTCCTGTCATGTTGTTAATTTTTTTCTTCTTTTTAATATGTAATAGGTAGAAATGGTGTGATTCATAACTAAGGACTGATTGGCCGGTGCAATAATACAACTACACTTTTTTCTGGGGTCACTGGTGTCTCTGATGTATGAAACACCTAATAATGATGACTTTATTTATCACAAACATATACAAAAGTGAGCAAAAGCTCTTTATACAGGTGACACATCAATAAAATATACCTTATCAAATATTATTTACAACAACTTATAATGTATATTTAGGCAACGCCTTTACAAACTGAAAAGAAAAACAATGTTTATAAACTATCTTCTACATACTCCCTTACTGAGTAATATGCCTTTTTTACCAGCATGTCTTTGATGGCTTTAATAAATGATTTCATATCTTTTGTTTGCCTTATTTTGGTGGCAAAAATTTATTATACATTTTTATACATGCATATAGAGGGCTTTTTTCAAATAATGTTAATCTGTGTTCTAGTGGCTTTAAATTGCCTTTGGTTTTGGTCTGATAGCTGTGTTGCTTTTGTGTACTATATAGGTTGTCGAAATTTAAATGTATGTATTTGCAAAGCTCCAGTATATATTGTGATGGGAAAGTTGATATTTCCATATCGAGATTTAACTGTATTGGAACACCACAGTGAAGCGAAATAATTATTAATTTTTAGATGAGTCGTATTTATTACACATCTGCTTCACTTTCGTACCTATTTTGAGGACATGTTTCGCAAATCATCGTTTGCATCTTCTGCTCTTATGCGACTAAAGCTTGATCCAGTGGTGTGGGTAATTCTGGAGTTGCTGTTGCCATCTGTTGATTTAGTGATGAACTTAAATGTGGGATTCTCTTCTGGCGGGATTTCAAAGTTCATTAGTTGGTTTTTATGTTTTTCTATGTATATTCTCTCCCATATGAACTCACTATGTTCTTGTTCTTGCAGATGAAGATTTCATTTCATTTAGCTGTCGATTAAAATTACAATAATTCATAACATTGTCAATTAGATACCCTAATATAAAGTACTATTTACATTTTACTTATAGCTAACTACAGATAATGTATATGTACCTAGAAAACTACTTCACAAATTCTTTGATTGAATAGAAACATCCTTGCGCCAGTTCATCAGTTCAATTTCAAATTTATTTGTTCCCATGTTGATAATTCTTGCTTTCCCATTGCTTGTTGGAATAGTTTGTTCCATATTTATGTTGTGATTTTTCATCTGAAAATGTGTGGCAACTACTGACTTTAGTAGGTGTTGTTTCTTATACATCTTAAGTGTTCCTGGACCCCTTTTCCAAAGTTTTTCTTTATTTGCTTGCAATTATTGCATTCTGTTGATCAATTCTGAATGTTTTTTCTTTGAAGGGATGCTGCCATTAGTTGTAGAGCTAAGTGCATTTTTATTTGTTAACTGGTACAGTTGTATGTTGTAATCAAAAACATTTTTAAATTGTCTGCACTTCTATGGGTAATAAGTGATTTTAAGCACATCTACTCTGATCTATTGAACATGGTCATTCCTTTCTAATAGTGTTTTTTAATTCTTTTTTCTAGATTCACTTTTTGTCTACAAAGGTTTTTGGAAACTATTTATTCCTGCAGTTTCAAGATTTTTGTTCAATATATTCGTCATATTCATGTGGCATTAAATAGATACAACCCAAGTTTTACAAACAGACAGCTTTCAATTAATATAAAAATTATTTGTGGTTGGTTTATTGACACTCGTCACTTACTTTTTCATATATTTATGAGATGAGTGTCAATAAACCAACCACAAAAAATTTTTATATTAATTTTGACGTCACTGTTACTAAATTCCTCCAAACACACATCAGCTTTCAATTGTTTAGTACACATTCTCATGAACATACCACTTTTACAGCAGGAATATAAAGCAGAATATAAAATAGTTATTGAAATTGTAGAAATAAATTGTCTTTGGTAGACAAAAAAGTAAATTTAGTTAAAAGGGGAAAAAGAAACTGATATAAGAAACAACTGCACTCCTACAATAGAAGAGAAGTTGTCCTTATCAACCACAGCTATTCAACAAATTCAAAAAATTTTTCTTAAGAACACAACTACCAAATTGACTCCAGTTAACAAATACACCATAAAAATATGCTTCACTCTACCACTAAAGAGAGCATCCCTTCAAATAGAATGCAGTAACTACATCCAAATCTATATAGTTAAGGAAAACAGAACGTTGTAAACAAAGGATGTATAAAATGTAAACATATGCATAAATTGGTAGTTGCTACCCATTTGCAGATAAAAAACACAACTTAAGCATGTGACCAAAACTGTTGAAACATATGAAAGCAATAATTGTCAACATGGGAAAATTTTTTCTTCTGGAAGAACTAGAACAGAGACTTTAATTTCAATATTTTTCACAGTGACCTATTGTACAAGTTCCTAGAACCACAACTGGTGCAGTCTATGGATGGATCAAGATAGTCAATGTCTGACTGATAATTGAGGAAACTGAGCGGGATGGCTCAGATGGTTTCGTCTGTGGTCCCCATTTGGGAGGTCCAGGTTTGATTCCCATGGCTGACCTACCTGACCCTTGGGGCTTTTTATGTGGCTTTCCCGGGTCACCAGGCAAATGCTGTGTAGGTTAATTACATCCCCCGAATTTCTTGTCCCTCCATTTCATCTCCATTATCTTTTCACATCATCTTTCATCTGGTGGTCTCTTTCAGGGTCGAAGCATCGGTGGGAGTCTAGGCACTCCATAGCAGGATGATACGCTCCTCTGGTAGGACTGTCACCTATCTCCAGGCCAGCCTGGTGGGTCATTTTAGGACCACAGTGGGTGGGATACCAGTTGTACTATCCTGCTGAGGGAGCTTCCAACTGGTCAGTTGTAGCGACCCTGCCCTCTGCACTGTCATGACATCTTGGACCAGCTCCCTTCCATCTCCTTCACCTCATCCTTCCTCCTGGAGATACCTACTTGGAACATAGGCATAATAAATCTAGTTTGGGCGCAGCACTGAAAGCTCTCCGTAGTATATCCAATCCAATCCATAAGTGAGGAAACTAGCCTCAAAAACATGTTTTGGGAAATAAAGCGAGTGGTTTGTATACTTAATTGCTTCAAGTTTTACTCTTCTTTTCAACAACACTGTTATAAACTGAAAGTATTTGAAGATGTTAACACTGTCATTTATATGTAAAAACGAGTTTTTTTACTCTTGTTTCACTTTGTACACCATAACTTCAGAACATGTTTCGGAGACTGTTGTCTCCATCATAAGCCTTGACAAACACTATTTTATCAAAATGAGTTGGATTAGAAAGTACTTTGTTAATATAATTTTTGCAAAAAAGGACAATGTCTATGTGTTGAATTTTACATAGCATGGACTCTAAAGGATTACACTTAAATATTGTTATTGTAATTGGCCATGGATCTTCCGGTTTCCGTCCAGTTGCTCTTAACAATTGAGCCACCATTGAGTTGGCCATGGTGACTCAATGGGTAAGAACGACTGGATGGAAACCGGGAGATCTGTGGTTCAGGTCCCGGCCATGGCATTGAATTTTTCATGTTGACTCAATCTATATGTACCTGTTGTATTTCACTTTATCCAGAAGACAATCTTGATTATTGTCAATCCAGATTACTTTCATATTTACTTATATATTGTGATTAATGCCCATTCTAATTATATAATGCACCACAGGTGGTGGTCACTTTTTATACATGAAATAAAATGATAATTGGGAAAGAAAATTTCGGAAGGATATATCCCAGGCCTAAGTATAGGGTACCTCCCAGGTAACTGTCAGTTATGAGCACTGAAGAAAACCTGGAAAAGACCTCAATCAGGGAGGATGGTTCTGGCAGAATTACTTTTACTCTCAGCTATTATAGATATATAAGGCTCTACTGTATGATTATTCTTCCTACATTTATAGAAATTAGTATTATGAAATAGTGACTAACTTTAGAGTGTTAAAAACAAAGCAATATTAGTCAATCTAGGGACTCCTGGTTTTAATCATGCTGAATCAATCCATGCATTTAGTTTCCTTCAAATAGCCTACACTCATTTTAAAAATCCTTCAGAATACATATTTTAGTATAGAAAGTGTACCAAGACAAATGGAAAAGAATGAAACTTTAGTGATGTTCTGTTTTAATATTACTTAATGTATAATTTTAGAAGCCTATGCTTGGGTTCTGTTTAAGAATCTTGTTAATAATGCTGTTCATCTTGCAGGAGTTCTTTTACATGCAAGTACATAAATCTACTGACATGCAACTGTCAGTTTTAAACACTTAAAATGTTTGATTGGCCAAGATTTCAACCCATGACCTTGGGGTTAGTCGGTCAGCTTTTAACTAACCGAGACACCCAGACCCACCTTGTGTTCTGTGAAATCAACTGTCACTATGTATGCATATGTTGGTGTCCCAATGATATAAGAGATCCTATTGTGCGATTTCATTCACTATTATTTCAAACTGCATAAAAGCAAGAAATATGCCTGTAGGATAAATCAGATGTAAAGTTCTGCCAGTAAAGCAATAAATACTGGATGACCAAAAATTTAAATTTGAAAGGATATATCTGTTGTGATCATTAGTATAGGAATTAGAAAGTGAATGAAAATGTAGGAAATGTATATCTTTGAAAACTTAAATTGCATAAGAAACGAAGATGCACAAAGTTATGGTGCTTCAAAATCTTTGTCTGCTCTGAAATAAATCTTGGGCTTAAGACAATATACTCAAGTCATTGATCCCAAGATATGGGGCTGTCAGTGGTTTACACAGATTTTCTAGAAATGATTGAGTTTTCATTTTATAGATATACTTATGAATAAAAATTGTAGTAAAATGAAAATGAAGAGAAATGTGGTGGATGATAAATGAAACAGGTATTGGTCAAATATAGAACAAATTGACTCTAAGATTTAGTGCAAGGAAGGTCGAGCAGATTTAAGCAGTGCTGTTGATCAAGTGCTATCTTTTTATATCTAGTGCTGCAGATTAGAGTGCCTAGGAGTGTACTTCAGTAGATTTCATTTCATATAAGCAAATTCTCATTAGTCCAAATTCCAGCACATAAGTGACATTGATAAAATCTGCTAATTGCTTAAACAAAAAGTAGTATGACATTCTGTGTGTAAAGGGTCATTCACAATGAAAGGTAAACACAAATGCAACACAAACACAAAAGCATGCGACTAGCTAATTTAATGAGGGCCATTCATAATGAAAGTGCAAAAACGGAAACTCATTTTGCAGACAAAATGCAAATTCTTTCAAATTCCAAGCTTCTTATGAAGAACAATTAAATCCACCAATCAGAAAACAGTGGAGAATGGCTGCCTTGGATCAAAAGTTTATTACACTGTATCAGAGGCATGCTTGTCTATATGACAAAACGGATAAATCTTATGAAGATATAGATGTCACCAGTAGCTAGGAACCTGTGAAGGAGATATTAAACAAACAATAAACTGTGTGCAGCAAAAATATAATGTAGCAACATGAGTATTTATTTTGTCTATCACTCACCATAACGTTACACTGAAACAAAGGGCTTCAGGTAAAGGATTTTGATTGCTATTCTTTTTCAACAGCAGGCCAACAAGGTTTAATAAGATATCAAATTGTGCAAGAGTCATTCTCATGTATCTTTGGATTTGCCATGGATCATTTCACAAAGTATATTATGAAAGCCTCCTTGATTAATTCTTTTTTGACTCAGGAGATAAACACACAATCCATGCCAAGACAACAGTTTTCATTTCAAATATAGTACACAGAGTAAATTAGCTATTGTTAAATTTAAAGGGACTAATGACACTAAACAACACTTACTTTTAAATGTGTTGTTTAGTGTCATTAATCGACTCCCTTTAAATTTAATTTATTATAACAACACTGTTTTCAGCACTTCCAAGAAAGGAATTGGCTATTGTTGTTTGAACAGGCGTGAATGTTACTTCGTGCTTAGGAGCTATTTGAAATCATCCAGTTTCTGATTGGCTACAATTATGCTTATGTTTTTCAATTTTGAATGCTTTCTATGTTTATGGTTACAACATAAGTTTGCGTCCTTCCGTTAATGTTTGCATTTTCATTGTGAATGGCCTTTAACAGAAATTTAAAAAAAATGAAATATCAAAACAGTTGCTTTATTAAGAATGCTGTAAAGCTTATTATGTGTTAAAATATCAAATACAATTCCTTTCTTGGAAGTGTTGAAAACCGTGTTGTTATAATAAATTTAAAGGGAGTTGATTAATGACACTAAACAACACTTACTTTTAAATTTTTCCGGAACATGTTTCAGAGACTTTGCCTCCATCCTCAACCGGCCATCGACTAGTTCTCATTGGTGTAGTTGACGATATTTTGTCATAGGTCTCCTCTGGTGGCGGTTCAAGGAACTTGCTGGACAAATCTTTCTGGGGGATGTTGAAATTAAATACCTTGTTCCTATTTTTTGAAATGAAGATTTGTTCCCATGTGAATAGTTCTTGTTTTCCTGATGTATGTTTTAGTAGTTTTGGTTCTGTATTTATGTTGCATTTTTTTTTTTTTTTTTTTTTCAAAAATGCATGGCAACTGCTGATTTTTCTAATTGTTTATATTTTATGTTCCTAAAGTGTTCCTTTGCTCTTGTTTCTAAATTTCTTTTGGATTTTCCAATATAAATTTGACTACAGTCATTGCATTCAATTTTATATATCCCAGATTTTTTGTTAGATGGAATGACTTGTTTAATGTTTGAGCAAATTAGGTTTTTTTTTTAAAGTAATGAGTCGGTAATTCAAAAACAAACATCACTTAAATTAGACATGTTTCAGAGAACATTTTGTCCCCATCGCCAAACTGCTGACGATGGGGACCAAACATTCTCTGAAACATGTCTAATTTAAGTGATGTTTGTTTTTGAATTACCGACTCATTACTTTCAAATGTTAAATACATCACTGTTTCTAACATTTTGCTTCAAATAATAGTTTTTTTTTTCTTTTTTTTCTTTTTTTTTAAGTAAGCGTTGTTTAGTGTCATTAATCGACTCCCTTTAAATTTAATCAAATACAATACTCTGTTTTTCTTAAAGTTAAAGAAAAATGTTTTGTATAACTGTTTCAAATCACATTAAGTCCTAAACATCGTTAAATACACAATTGCTGAAGTAATTGGATGTGTCAGTATTCATGTGACTCTCCTTGCTTACATTTATGTAGCTTCTAAAAACTAAACATACAAAAGCTTATTTTTCTATCTACTTCATGTTAATCAAGATAAAACTTTGCACAAACAGTTTTACTACAAATTATTGTAGCAGGTACAAGGAGGATAGAGGATATACATTCAGATTTTTAAAAGTAGTCGCTATATGCTGGACATGAAATTCCACCCTCTTTCAATGACATTGTTAGAAACAAGTTAATAGTGATAAAACTTTTAAGAAAATTACAAGGCATTGGAAAATATAAATAAATATTAACAGATACCTATACCTAATGCCACAAAAAAGCTTTTTCAAATAAAGTGTATATCTTAAGAGACGAAAACAATGCATAACATTTTTGTCTCTAATGATATAGTCTTTATACAAAATTATGCAAATTTATTACCAATAAAGTAGACTTCATATGCTGTTCCCAGAAAATTAATATAAAGATTTTATAATAAAACCCTTTGAAATATATAGTATTTCAATCTATTTATTTTCAGTCCTATAGTATTCACAAAAACAGTGTTACGTAGACCATGTCAGTTTATAATACAAAATAATTACAATATAAAATAAAATTATACACATACAGACAATTGTTCTTAAGACCATATCAGTCATGATTTAGAGAGTACAAGTTTATAAAATCAACCTAAATATTGATAATGTAAATTTGTGCATACGATTATGTCAAAAACTCAACTATGCTTAAAATGTGATTAATTTCCATTATGAATAAGAAACTCATCTTCATTATAAAAACAACGGGTTAAAACATACATTTTGAGCTCTTTTTAAAAGTATTTCTATCGATGGCTTCATTACCCTATGACTTGGTAATATGTTGAAGTATTGTGATCCAACATAAATAATAGTTTTATTTCCAAACTGGCCCCTATATGATTGAAGGAAAAAGTAATTTTGTCTGCGAGTGTGGTGTTTGCGTGTATCTTTATTTAGGCAAGGGGATACTGTTGAGTGTTTTTTTTACATACAAAATAACATAATTTAAGTATATGCAAAAGAGGGGTAAGCTTTTGAATTTCTTAAAGTATGTTCTACATGACTCAGATTGTGGCAACTTAGCTAAAAATCTAATAGCACTCTTTTGGATTGAAAATAGGTGTGCAAAAAGAGTCTTACCAGCAGAACCCCATAACATAGCCCCATATTCCAGATGTGAATGAAATAAAGAAAAATATATGTTATGAATTGCTTGAGGAGGTAAAATGTTAACTAGTTGACATAACAAAAAAACAGTCTTGATTTTGCCAGGAGAGATTATCATCATTTTTAATGCCTAAGAATTTTGTTTCAAAACTATTTGAACATTTTTGGTAAAGCTAAAAAGTTCTCCATGTAAACTGTGGTTTTGCCACGTGCGCGCACACTCGCACACACTCACATGCACACACATGCACACATGCACTCACGCACGCACTCACTCACTCACTCACTCACTCACTCACTTACTCACTCACTCACGCACTCACTCACTCACTCACTCACTCACTCACTCACTCACTCACTCACTCTCCTAAAGATTTTCCTTGAAGCATTTATTTCTGCTGAAATTTTAGAATGCCATACTTTTGCTCCCTACCAGGAAAATGGCAGAATAAGTAATAATTATTTAATAATAAAATTTACAGTGAGCTTTGCTCTTTTGTAGAAAGTATTTTCTATTAAAGTGATTGTGTTCAATTGAGTGCTCCTCTCCTATAATACAGAGGTCATAAAAATTCTTATGATTCACATTTAGGCCCTTGTTTAATGACTAAGGGCAAAACTGTAATTACATTGGAAAGAATGCACAACTTTGGCTTTAAATAAACTAGTATTTAATAAAAACTTATGCAAGTGCTTATTCTAATAAATCTTTATTTTTTAATATTAATTAATTAATTTTTAAGGATGTTACACTTAACTGTCACTATGCCGCTGATGACAAAGTGCTTATGGATGTAACAGGAGACTTAGTATACTCTACTGATGACAGTAAGAAACTTACTTTGTCTGGAAAACTGCAAGATAATTCTCAGGGAGCCAAAAGACACTACAATGTGGAAATTCTGGGATCTCATCCAGCAACAAGGTAATTTGTCTACAATAATTATTTACGTAGCTTCACAAATAATTTAGAAAAGTTTTCTCAGTGCAAGAGTAAGCATGAATTAACAATTCACTTATTTTAATGAATTTTAAATTTAATGAATTAACAAGCTTTATTTAAAAAGGAGAACAGATGGATGGGTAAATAGAGGAAAATATGCTAAGCCTAATATTAAGAGAAAATACAATATTAAAACTATAATGGAAAAGATTAAAAATAAAGACATAAGTTTGAATGCACAGGACATTTCTGCAAGATATTCTCTGAAACAGAGGCTGAAGGAAAACTTAACTAAGTGAAATACAGTCATCTCTATTTTCTTTTTAACACCCATTTTGCTATAAATGGCATAACAGATGGTGAATACTAAAACTACATGAAATGGAATAAAAATTGGGGAAGAAAGTTTGGTATAGAAATTTTCCAGGCCTAGACTTTACATTAATTTCTCAGTATTTGCCAGTGATGAAGACCGAGAAAGTGGTTATATAATAGAAAGGCTAAAAAAATTATTACAGTAATACTTTTATGCATTCAGAATAATCAGGGTGGCTAGGTGGTTTGTATGCAGCTCTTGTTCTGAGGATTTGTTGTGTGTTTCCCAGTTCAAGGATGGTAATTTTTAAGTCAGCCCTCTCTAAGACTTCCCATTGACTAATTTCAGGTAAAATACCCCCAAGGCCTAGCATGGTTCAAAGTCCACAGTAAAAGCTATAGGTTCACTTATTTCATTACAATTATTTTCACCTATTCATTGGGCATAATGGACTCCGAACTCTGGGTACCTCCAGTGTAATAAATAAATAGGTGCTTACATCACTTGGTGGTACGAGGTGAAACATCATTGACGATATGGGGTATGTTGTAAACAGACCAGCCTTACCGAACAATTTTTATGCAGTTAGCATTGAAAAGAAGTGGTAGTTGAACATTTTGGGAAAATATCTTCCTGGACTAGAAATTTTATTAATGATGGAAATAACATTTATAAACTACTTGGAACCAGTAATAGCTTATACATAAATAATATTTAAGTCAGTGCTTAACAATTACTTGGTGCTGAACCCCTATATATTTTCATCATAAATATGAGGGAAGTGTAAATACCAGTTTCCTTATCAATACAGATATATCCGACATTAATAGCTACTTGCAAATTCTTATCTCCTCTAAGAAGATAAAAAAAAAAATTAGCTTAATATTCTGATCTTCAAGGTTTAACAGAGAGTAAAAGGAAGACAGTAATGCAGAAGGCATGATGTAAGGCATATGCTAGGCAGGGTATGTTGGGACATAGTTCATTCACAAGTACCAATTTTATTACATAAATTTGTGTAAAATATGAACAAGAATAAGGAATTAGAACAAGAAATACAAATAACTGTCTACAAATATCCTTTAAGAAATGAGAATGTATAATATTTAGTACATGAGTTGAAGATAAATAAGAGTAAAGTATAATTGAGAATAGTAGACACACATAATACATACGTACTTATTTCATAATACATGAAATAAGCATTGAAAGTTTCCACTTTTATTAGTTAACTATCAATAAATTAAATAATGAGACAACAAATGCATAGTTTTATTCCTAATCTTCCCAGAGTAGCTTGGTGTTGATTTTAGTCATCTATACACTTACTAAACTGTGGTCTAATTGATCCTGTCATTTCCAATGTGAGTATGGTTAACACTGGCTTCCTCAAGTGCCTAATTTTATTGTTATACCCAAATTACTTATGCTGAATATCACTTCATTATACATTTTGGCAATTTCAAGATCTCTAATGCACAGAATCGATGATAATCTTGGATTTCTGCATATCAGTAACTTACAAACTCATTCTATACTTTCAAATTCAAAGGGCTGTACTCCAAGACCTGTATGTTGGTAGGTGGGGAGAGGGTTCATGCCATTTTCCCAAAATAATGGAAAAAATATTTCACTGAAAGTATTGCTGCAATCACAAAAACAAGTTACCCACTTTCGAAATTGCAACAAAAGAGGAACATGAAAGGAAAATGGTATTTGTTTGTGGTTAATTCAGAGTTTTACATTTTTTTCACTATCCATATTTCAAGACGTATCATTCCAAATTTATCTTTTAAAGATCGGCTTTGGAAATGTTGTGTACTGTCTACCCAATACAAGAAGACAAGCTAGAGAAATGTGTAACATAATCACTTTTGCTGTCCCCATGGTGTTTAAGCTTGCCTTCCCAGTATGACAAGGATGCTAGATTCGTTTAATATACACAAGTGTTGTCACATAACTCACCCATACATAATACCTATCACTACAGTTACTGCAAAAAATATTAGATCTGGCAGCATGGGCAATTCATAGGCACTCTAACACTCATTTCCAAGAAAACAGATCCATTAACAGTTCAAACCCCTCTCCCCTCCATTGGTCTCTTACCTTCTTGTGGTGGGTAGATAGTAACTTGTTTGTACTGCTTTTTAAAGAATAGAATAGAATTTATTCACCAATTGATATACAATAAGTATATATGGCTTTGTCAATGTTACATAATATTATTTACAGTATACACATAACAAAAGAAATTACATAAACAATAAACAGGTTACAGTTTGGATTCCAGAAAATCATTTATATTATAAAATTTATGTTTTAACAAAAGGTGCTTGACTTTTTTCTTGAAAATTTTACCTGATAATGCCATGATAAATTTGGGTATCTTGGACAAAATTACTCCTTTGTGGGAAATAGTTGTTCTGGTCAACTGGTGATGGTGTAGATGTATCAGTTCAGTTGCTCAGGTATTATGAGCATGATAGTCTTTTATTTTTAAACAGTCAATATAAGAATATATATTCATAATATTTTATTATGAATAAAAAGATACAATTTATAGAACATATATACATTGGTTTACTTGGGGTAAAGATTGGTAGGATTTGCTAACATAATAAGGCTGATAAATTACTAGATACTATGCACTTATGCACTAGCTGGGCATTTATCTGTTTTACAGAGATACAATTTACACAAGATCTTAATATGGATGACTTATGAATTACAGATTGCAGTAAGTCAATTGCTGATGTTTGTTGGCAGTAAGCTTCCCAAAGTTTTCAGTAATCCTACACCACAAACATTTCTTGAATACTATAAATCTGAATCTTGAATAACAGGTGGTCAAGTCACAATTTCTTTTGGCATTGGCTATAGTAATTTGCTGATATTAAAAAATAGATAAATAAAAAGCTTTCTGAAGGTTTGGGAGAGGTGCACATATAAGTGGATAAATTAAACTAGACAAGATGCATTGATACTGTAAATTAAGCTTTTTGTGATTTCAGAAATGATAGTGGACATTTTCAGAAAGATGATAATTAAAGTTATATTAGTTTTCATTTATAATTATTTTAGTATTGAAAGTTATAACCAAATATTTTGGTAGTCATCACTGAAGTTGTCTGAAGATGTATTACTAACCTCCTTTGCTGATCTTCTAGGGCTTTGAATCACCAGACATCAAAACACCAATTTTATTAGGAAAATTATTATTTCAATTCCTTTCTTGGAAGTGTTGAAAACAGCGTTGTTATAATAAATTAAATTTAAATTATTATTTGCTAATTCAGTCATTTCAGTAGACTATTTTTTGTTTCTTGATATCAAAGTTATGTTACTAACAAATCCCAGAGCTGAACTTCCACTTTTACAGAGGTTTATTTATTTCTTATTTTCATTTAGATAATTTAAAAAGAAATTGACAGCCATCTGAACAAATTAATGAAAATAAAATTTTAGATGAGTCATATTTTTAACACATGAGCTTCACTTACATACCTATATTGAGGACATGTTTTGTGAACTATTGTTCACATCTTCAGCTCTGTTGCGACTGATGCTCATTGCAGTAGTGTGGGTGGTTATTGAGTTAATGCTGCCATCTGTTGATTTTGTGATGTATCTAAATGTAGCGTTGTTTTTGGCGGGATTTTGAGATTCATAAGGTGTTTTTTATGCTATTCTGTGGTATATTTTCTGTCAGATGACGCTCCCTGTGCTTTTGTACATATTTTAGTAGTTTAGTGCTATCTTCAATCTTATGATTTTCAGACCAGAAATATGCTGCTGTTGCGGACTTTTCAGGTTCTTGTATCTCAGATGCCTGAAATGTTCTTTCTTCCTAGCAACTATGTTTGTTTTTGTCCTACATATGTAAACTTTTTCACAATCTTTACACTTTATCCTGTAAATGCCTGATTTTTCCTCTGGTTTTATCCTGTGTGTAGTGTTGCTGTTAAGTAGGTTTTTTGTGTTATAATTGTTTTTTGGTGCCAGTGTTACATTATAGTCCTTGAATATTTTTTGGAACTTATTTGTGGCCCAGAGGTGGTATGTAAATTTAGAAAATCCAATTTCTTGTTTTAGTGGTGAAAGAGCTGTGATTTCTTTTAATGTTGGAATTTTTTTTTCTACAACACTTTTTCCATATCCATTTTTAATTGCAGTTTCTAGATTTGATTATATTCCTTGTCATATTCTTGCTGGTTAAGGAGTATGTTAACTAATCTATGTGTGAGACTGTTGATGGTAACATATTTGTGTGGTGTTGGGTTGAAACTCCCAGCTTTGATACAATTATCTATGTGCTTTTCTGTGTATGCCATTCATTTGATGAAAACATTCGATGTTAAACTTTCAATGAAGTTAATTAAAGTCCTTAGCAAAATCTATTCTCGGAATACTAAAGTTTAATGCAGACTTGGTAAAGGTCTACTGTTACATTTCCAATGATTGCCTGAATCAGGTAGTAATAATTAATATTCATTCTTAAATTTTAAGTTTTTTCTAATGAACACTAACTGGTTACAAATTCTCAAAAGAGAAAAGCTCTAGATGGAAATGAATGTTTCATAAAATTAATTCTTCTAAAAATTTGTATTAGTATATAATCTTAACCACAAATTTTAAAAATAATAGCACTTTACTTATGTAGTTTGTTTTCATTCTTTCCTCTAGGTTGGACTTGAAAGTTAATGGTGAAGTTAAACTTGATCGTAAAGTATATGAACTCAATAATCATGGCCAGTACAAGAGGTCATATTTACCCTTGCAAACAGGTAATATCAAAGCAAGGCTAAACACCATCCTTAAGGAAATAGAAATGGAGGCAAGTATTACTAAACATTAACAACTAATATACCAGATATGTGTATGTTGTAATTACGAACCTTTTTTAAAGATTTATAAATTAAGAAAAAGGAATTCTTGCTTGTGTTTTACAACAGATGAATAAATCTATGATTAAGCATAATGCAGAAAATATTAATAGAGGATGAATTTTAAATTAACAATTATTCTTAATTAAAGTTTAAAATGTATGCTACTGGAACAGATGCTTCCTTAATAAGTGCATGTACACAATACAAAAATTGTAAGCATCATAATCAACTATAGTAGTCATACAATTTTCATAATGGCAAAAGCTGAACATGATCTGTCAGTCAATTATGTTTGATTCTCAGATGATCTGTTTTTCTGGTTTCTGTATATTGCTGTATTAATTTTTATTGCTCAGAATATGGACATTCTACTAAAGATAGTATTGCTGATTTAATAAATGAGACATATATAACATAACCCATGGCGTAACAGACCAAATGGACCTGAGGCTGCCAACCCAACTGCTGGCCTCATGCCCACATATGCAAGGTAGAAGTTGGCGATCATCCAACTGATACAGGAAGTAGATGTGATCAGCATCACACATGATCAGCTGGAAAGTTTGATTCCTAGACCAGGGTTCACTACCTGGTGTAGCTTCTCAATTTCCTCATGATGCTGAGTGGGTACTGGTCCTATAACCAGGACTTAAAATCCACAACCCCCAGGGGTGGGATCGATTCCAGGCACATTTCATGGCAGGTAAACAAAGCACAATGCTCTAGCCCACTATGCCATGGTGCAGGACAATAAATGAGACATAGGAAACATAAATTGTTTTTCATTTAAAAATGTATACATATTCAACTGTTTATAGAATCGATCACATAAATACCAAGTATTGCAGAGAAGATGCAAATAACTATTTTGACTTGTAGTTTAAAAGTTCAAAATACATGGTGGAGTAAAAAATAACTGAGCACCTTAACACCGTAATTTGCCAATTATTTGACATTTTGATAAATGTAATCAAGTGTGAATGGTACATTTATATTACTCTGCAGCTCAGCGGAATTATCTTAACACATACTAAGTTTGAATAGTTATAAATAAAAACATTGTTAACAGTGAAGCTAATTTCATGTATAAAGACTAAAATTGAGTCATACCTTTCAAAACTTGTAACTTCACTCACATCCTTTTACAAAATCAGGAATGTTTTCGAAACTGCAACAGTTTCGAAAACATTCCTGATTTTGTAAAAGGATGTGAGTGAAGTTACAAGTTTTAAAAGGTATGACTCAATTTTAGTCTTTATACATACTAAGTTGTTGCTATCTCTAGAGAAGAAGAGAAGGGGTTCTTTCCATTAGCTGATTTTTAAGAATAATATTTCCTCTATTATAGTCAAAATTGTCTCTGTAATTTTATATAAGCACAAAATTTAATGGATTTGAACATGAGATAATTTATGAAATAAATTGCTGTGACTATGTAATAAATTAAAACCCTTGAACTGCTAACTCTAATATGCGTTTGAACTACTAAGAATTTCATCTCTGCCATCCAGCCTTTTAAATAAAAAATAATTGAGAGGAATGATGGCTGGAGAGAAATCACAGACAAGCCTTTCATTCTATTCCTTTCCGTTTATTCCAGTGAACAGTAAACTTACCACTTCAGTGTCAAACATTTTTATTAAATACAAAGTAGTTGTATTAGTATTAAGAGCAGAAGCATTATTAACAGTGAAGTATTATTCATATTTAAGTTTGAATTTATGAGTCACTATGTTTACACTCAGTCTTCACTTACTTGTTGTTGTATAATTGAAACGTTTTCAAGATTATTCGATCTCATCATCAGCTGTTTGGTGACTAAATGAACCTCCCTCTTCTTCCACTACTACGGAGCTCCAATCACTCTGCCATCTGGTGTTAGGGGCACTAAGTTTTAATACTTCATTTAATGCCGGGATTTCAAAATTTATAACTTTATCACGGTTTTTGTTTATGAATATTTTTTCCCAAATATCCAATTCTATGGGTGTACTTAAAGATTTTAACAGTTTAATGTTGTGGCCAATGTTGTGGTTTTCTGTCCAAAAATGGTGTGAAACTGCAGATTTTTCTGTTTGTTTCAACTTAATGTTCCTCTGGCAAAAAGAACACCAGGCAAAAAGAACACCAGAGGAACATTAAGTTGAAACAAACAGAAAAATCTGCAGTTTCACACCATTTTTGGACAGAAAACCACAACATTGGCCACAACATTAAACTGTTAAAATCTTTAAGTACACCCATAGAATTGGATATTTGGGAAAAAATATTCATAAACAAAAACCGTGATAAAGTTATAAATTTTGAAATCCCGGCATTAAATGAAGTATTAAAACTGCCCCTAACACCAGATGGCAGAGTGATCGGAGCTCCGTAGTAGTGGAAGAAGAGGGAGGTTCATTTAGTCACCAAACAGCTGATGATGAGATCGAATGATCTTGAAAACGTTTCAATTATACAACAACAAGTAAGTGAAGACTGAGTGTAAACATAGTGACTCATAAATTCAAACTTAAATATAGTTGTATTAACCTGGGAATATAATGTTTTTAAATACAGTAAGTGTTATTTAAAAATTAAAAGTAATTGACTAAAATTATATCAGTTCAACTCTCTTTTTTATGATATTATCTCAATACCAAGTACCAAGCTGCACTTAAAGTAAAACAGTTGATTTGTCTTTTGTTTTTGATTTACACAAAAAATGTGCACTGTTATAAGTGATACATATTCCCTTGTTGGAAGTAAAGGTATTATTACCAGAAATGCAATGTATGCATCTCCACAGTGGTTTTTTAATACTTACTAAAGACCGTACCTATTTCCAGGCTACAGCGATATCTAACTTAAAACTGAATACAGCTGAGACAATTTGCAAGTAACAGTCAATGTTAAAAAGGGATGAGGTGCACAAATACACATGGAGTACAAGAGGTCTTAAGTCCATTAAAATTGTATTTTGATTATAAATTAAAACAACTTTGAATGTTCATTTATAGTGATGTATATAAAATGTGATCCATATGTTGGTACCAAACAATCCAGCTCAACCCTTTGCTAGCCAAACTCTCTATTCTTTGAGTATAATTCTAGCCACTGGATGTCAGTCTAGGCGGCCCAGTTGATTAGACACTGACCTACTGATTCCAAGATTATGATTCAAACCTAGCCAAGACTGGTGGTATTTAAGTGTACTTTAAAGTGACAACCCTGTTACAGCAGTTTTACTGGCCTGTAAAAGAACTGCAGGAAAAAATTTGAGCATACTAATTGCATTTTTATGATCCTAGCAATTATAGAATCATTAAAATTGAAATACTTGGCAGTGCTATTTATCCACCTTCTCTAAAATCATAGTATCTATGGAATGCAGATAAATATATGCATGCACACTACTCATGTGTATGGCAAGGTTTGAAAAGGTAGTCAGATAGAAAAATTCAGTGTCATTGCCAGGATTTGAACCACAGATCTCCCATTCTCCATCCAGTTGCTCTTAAACATTGATATACTTTTGGTAGATCAATGGCTTAGAGCAATCATACAGAGACCAAGAGATCCATGGTTCAAATACTGGCCATGGCATTGAATTTTTCAGTCTGTTTTTTCGGTCTCAGTTAATTTCAAATTCTCTATCTTCAAACATTTGCTGCTTATTAAATTTTAGATGAGTCATATTTCTTACACATCTGCTTCACTTTCGTACCTATTTTGAGGACATGTTTCGCAAATCTTCGTTTGCATCTACGGCTCTTGTGCGACTCGCACAAGAGCCGTAGATGCAAACGAAGATTTGCGAAACATGTCCTCAAAATAGGTACGAAAGTGAAGCAGATGTGTAAGAAATACGACTCATCTAAAATTTAATAATTTTTCGCTTCACTGTGGTGTTCCAATACAGTTAAATCTCGATATATTTGCTGCTTGTTTCTTTTAAAACCCTTAAAACTTATGCATTAGAATCCTGTAACATTCTTAAACTATGTACTATATTTCAAAAAATAAAGATTAATATTATGCGTGATTGGAGGAATTTAGTAACAGTGTTACCAAAATTAATTGAAAAAACTATTTGTAGTCGGTTTTTTGACACTTTGTTACCTACATTTTTATATTATTGAGGGACTAATTTTGGAAGCCGTTGCCTCCATTTTCAGTTGCTAGTTAATCAACCAACTAAACAGGCTCCAATGAGTGTTTTGCAAGATACAAATGATATGGTTAAAGCATAAGAATTAAAATGCAAACATTTAGTTACTATTAAATTTTAGATGAGTCGTATTTCTTACACATCTGCTTCACTTATACGAAAGTGAAGCAGATGTGTAAGAAATACGACTCATCTAAAATTTAATAATTTTTCGCTTCACTGTGGTGTTCCAATACAGTTAAATCTCGATATATTTAGTTACTATTTGGCTAAAAATACAGTTGGATAGAGTCTGAAAATGGAGGCCATGGCTTCTGAAACTTGTCCCTCAATAATATAAAAATGTAAGTGACAGAATGTCAAAAAACTGACCACAGATAGTTTTTTTCAATTAAAGATTAATATTTTCTTTTCATGGAAGTGTTGAAAACAGTGTTGCAATAAATTAAATTTAAAGGCAAGTTGATTAATGACACTAAACAACACTTACTTTTAAATTTCCCGGAACATATTTCGGAGGCTACTTTCCTCCATTGTCAACTGGTTGACAATGTCTGGTTGGCAATGTAGGAAAGTAGCCTCCGAAACATGTTCCAGGAAATTTAAAAGTAAGTGGTGTTTAGTGTCATTAATCGACTCACCTTTAAATTTAAAGATTAATAATGTTTATTTTAATGCTTGTTTGTTTACAGAGGAGATTGCAAAAGGATATTTCCTATCTTAAAGCAAAATACACACCTGCAAACCCAATCTATGTCCTTAATGGTACAGCCTTGAGAGGAAGAGATCTAAATGCTACTGGAGAATTCATGTTAAATATTCAAGAGAAGCTCATTTTTGGCAACATAAATTTTACCTCTGGTGAGTTACCTTACTGTTTACTTTCCTTTTTTTTTTAAATATGACTTGTAAATGTCACATCTCTTCATATTTTTGTTATCGCTATACCAATAACCTGCATATTAATACACAGTAAAAAGAAGTAAGAGAAATCCTACTAAACACTTGAAACACCAAAATAACAATGAAATGGAAATTAAACAAGCCTACATTTACTGTGGTTAATGAACCAACTAAACAGGCCCCAACGATTTTTTGTAAGATACAACTGATATGTTTAAATCTTAAGAATTGAAATGCAAACATTTAGTTACTATTTCCCTAGGCACATACATAAAAATATAGATATTTGTATCCTGAAATTAAATATTAGGAGTCGAATTTTGGGACACACTTTGCTTCAGTTACATTTACAAACATGTCCCAAATTTGATACCTAATGTTTAAGTATTGAACTTGCATTCATTTGCTTCTAAAAATTATTTATTTTTATTATTTTAGGTCAAAAGTCATTTAGCTTTGTTAACTTCTTTTGGAAGGATTGTGCATTCCATAACAAAATGAACAGCTGTTACATTCTCTGAAGTAAGATTAAAATGTAAATTTTTGTTACAAAATTCCTAAGCAGCACATTTAACATAATAGAGAAACAGCATTTCTATATCTGGAATATCATATCATTTTCAGATGGCTCTGAGGCATTTCATATGTTTGGAAACATTCCTGATGCTCGTAGTACCATCTTCAATATTTGGAGGGATTATGAAGAGATTCGTGTTTCAGATGTATCTTTCTATCTGCGCTTAAATCATTCACGCCTGGTCACATCTAAATTGAAGTGGAGACCAGAAATTAAAAACGAAATCCTTGTAAGTACAAGCCTATAGTGTTTCATTATGTGAGTGTTAAAATAATAAGGAAACTGACTTTACTATTTTATTCTAGACTGGAATACATGATGCTGCAGATGCATTGTGGAATGGCTTTCTAAATTACATGGATTATTGGAAGCAATATATAAAATCTGAGACTATAGATGCTGTAAACGATATATGGGTGGATGCAAAGCCCATTGTACAAAGCTTTCTTGATGATGTCAGGTAAAAATTAAAATATTTCTTGTATGAATAAAATAAAGTACGAGAGAAATGTGGCATTATGAAAGAGCATAGTTATTGAAGTGCAGGAACTGTATCTTTTGTCTTTTCAGTTCATTTGTCTGTTAGATGTTATTTTCCACTATTGATAGAATCAAACTGAAAAATTCAATGTCACGGCTGGGATTTGAACCACAGATCTCTTGGTTTCCGTTCAGTCACTCTTACTCATTGAGCTACAATGGCCAACCTGCCATCATGACACCAAATTCTTAAATTGACTCGTATGTTTTCCCAGTAAACCACTAGGGGCTCTGGTATTTGATATATACCGTTCATGGCGAGTTACTACTATCGAGATTTTTCCACATTATTGTGCACTCATACTCTTACATTTGTATTGTTCAACTAATTTTATATATTAGATATTAACAAATATTTTTATAGCTACCAATTTTATAAAAATTTTCATAATTTTTTTTTAGTACTGTTTCTATTGTCATTAACTATGGAACCCTTACAACAGTGGAAAATGCAATTGCACTTAAATTCATTCATTCTTGACAGAGAAAACAAACAATGGGCTGGTTGAAATTTACAGTATTGTGTCATGGGGTGGTACACATTCTCAGATGACAAATCTCCAACCTCTCTATTGTCCCAGTCTTTCTTAGTACAAGTGCCTAATAAGGTATTCCATAAAAATCTACTGCAACTTGATTGGAGCAAATAAGTATGTTCTTGATATGCAAATTAAAGCATGTTACTAAGTAAGATTGGGTTATAGCAGTGGATTATAATTTCTGCACAGACTTCTAGTAGACAGTGGCCCAATAATTGACAGTTAATTGATAGTTTATACAAATGTAATGAAAGGTGGCAGATAATTAATATTTTCCTAAGTAATAAATGAGACTTTGTTAAACTACCTTATGCATTAAAAAAAAAAAAAAAAAAAAGGAAATAAAACCATGTACTATGCTGATAATGATCTTTATCCTGAATGTGTAATGTGTCATAATGAGCAGGCAGGAGTATACTACATATAGCTGTGTGAACCATCCATATAACCAGTTATTCAGTTGCTGTGTCGTTAAGCCCCGAAAGGTTTCCATAACTTTTTTATAGAATCGGTCAAAGAAATAATTACACAAATAAACCCCTGTTTAGATACTGCTATGAGTTTCATAAATGATACAAAATTAGATGATGAAAATGAAAGATTTCACCATAGAGAAGTAACTTATGCTGAAGTTGAAAAAGTAACCAAAAAGCTTAAAAGCTCAAAAAGTAGAGACATATATGATCTCTCTAATAATTTTATCAAAGATATAATGCAATATATACTGATACTTCTGACCTTCTGTATTAATAAATGCTTTGCTGAAGGGGTTTTCCCTAAAATGCTAAAATTTTCAAAAGTTATTCCAATGTACAAAAAGGGAGACAGGAGTAAACCAAGTAGTTACAGACCAATCTCAATAATCCCAACAATAGCAAAGATTTTTGAATGTCTTCAAAAAAATCAGTTGCAAGAATATTTTTAAATGCAAAATTTATTTTTTAAAAATCAGTTTGGATATCGAAGTTGAAAATCTACCATAAATGCTGTAGATTCATTTGCTGAAAATATAAATCAAGCTTTCGAGGATGGTGTTTTAGCTCAGGGCACACTTTTTGACCTAAGCAAAGCTTTTGACTGTGTGAAACAGGATGTCTTGTTAAAGAAGCTCAAAATTTATGGAATCAAAGGTCAAAATTTAAATATTTTCAAATCTTATTTAGAGGATCGGAAGCAACTCGTATCAGTACAGGGAAAATATTCTCAAGTTACCAAGGTGGAAACAGGGGTTCCGCAGGGCTCGGTGCTAGGACCTCTATTGTTCTTAATAATGATAAATGATATAGAGATGTGTGTTCCATGCCACACTGTGGTCTATGCAGATGATACATCATTCTTGAATGTAGACTGTGAGTTCAAATTGTTATCAGAGTCAGTAAATAAAACCTTAAAACAAGCCCAACTTTGGTTCGAAAGGAATGGCTTCTTTATGAATGAAACTAAATGAAAAAACATCTTTTTTACTTTAAAAAATACAAATTGTTTAAATGACAAAACAAGTAAAACTGTAGAGCTCCTTGGCATGACTATCAATCACAATTTATGATGGAACCCTCACACTGAATATGTCTGTAATAAGTTATCACATGTGGTATTCTTATTAGCAAATTTAAAAACAGCTGTATCAAAAGAATATGTACGCATGGAATATGTTTGTTCTTTCAAAGTATTTTTAGATATGGTTTGATTCTATGGGGTAGTAGTCCAAAAATAGTGGAGATACTAAAACTTCAAAAGAAGGCTATTCGACTATTAACAGATTCAAAGAAATTAGAGCATTGTAGGCCATTGTTTATAGCAGCTAAAATTCCTACAGTAGTTAATTTATATATTTATGATGTTCTGATATATATTAAAGAAAATACAGAAAATTATAACATAAGAAATGAAATACATACAGACAATATGGGCAACATAAAAAAATTGGATATGCTCTTCCATAGGCTTCAGAAGATCTCTCAGTTTTATAAAATAAGTGGCATAAAATTCTTCAATGCACTTCCAGTAAGAATACACAAATTACCTACTCAAATGTTTAAGGAGTGACTGTACCAATGGTTAACTGAGAGACACTTTTATAACTTACAAGAGTTTATAGACAAATGTAAACAAGACACATAAAATATGTTTTTTGAGGTTTCTGAAATATAGTTATATATAGTGTTTTTACTAGATTTAAGGTAGCTATTACATGTGACAAAGCCTATTGTAGTTATTGTAATTACTGAATGGTGAATAAATTATCATCATCATCATCATCATCATCATCATCATCATCATCATCATCATCATCATCATCATCATCATCATCATCATCATCATCATCATCATCATCATCATCATCATCATCATAATCATCATCATCATCATCATCATCATCATCATCATTATTATTATTATTACTATTATTGTTGTTGTTTCCATCAAAATAATGCTAAATATTTCTTAGGAAGAAATCAAGGATAACCAAAATCATAGAATAGTTTCTGTTTTAACATAAGTTTCAATATGACTTGTCATAATCATCCCATATGTAAATTACTTCTGAAATATTATAATTTTTCATTCACCTGTGTAACAGTTCTCCCTCTAAAGAGGACATGGATATGTGAGAGAGAAGTAATTATACAATGTACAGAACATTTAAAAGAATAATATAAAACCAAATGAAATAGCAACATAATCTGAATACAATAATTTTAATTGTATTCCGATTAAACTCCAATTTTTATGCAAAAATTAAATTCATTCTAATTGTTTTTAAAAATAAAATACAATTCAAACTAGTTTTCAAATTAGAAAAGTTGCATTAATTATTTTTTGTTTGAAAATTGTAAGTAAGTATCAATCGTTCTTCAACTTTCTATTATGCATTATAAAAATGCAGATCTAATAAACACTGAGCACCCACAAATGTTACCAGAAAATCCTGCTGTCATTACCCAAGTCAAAGAACCATGTGGTGCAATTCCAGCACACTGGTAGTGCTGGCATGATCCTGGCTGTTGACAGCATTATTAACAAACAAAATAATTTTACCACCACTGCAATTGTAATCATCAGTATTATTAACATACCATTTCTTTTCTCTAGTGAACTTCAAGTTATAGCAGATGACTTTGAAGAATTCAAGATATATTTAAACAACTCATATAATGCAAATGAATTTTACATAAGAGATATTGTGGATATGGTCAATTATGTAATTGATGAACTTTCTCTGAGGTAAGTCTTAGCTTTATAGGTATATACAGTGTTAATTGCGGTAGATATTTGCAGTAATTTCATTTCATATTTTATGTAGGTAAGGCATACAGGTAAATGAAGATTATCAAATTATTAAATGTGGTCACTAAATGTCCAAATTATTTGTAATCTTTCCATGGCATATCCAGAAACTGCTAATAGTGACCTCTCTAAAAATCTACAAATGCTGAAGAAAGCAAACCAATAACAATAAATATGCCAGAAATATTTATTTGAAATGAATTGTGTGTTTCAAGTGACTTATATACAAGGGTGGTCTGAAAAGTTTCTGACCTAATAAAGATGAACAACATTTCCTCAGAAATTTTATTTTTATTTTTCAACATAGTCTCCTTGTAACTCTACACAATTTTCCCAGTGATGCTCCCATTTCTGTAACCCGTCCAAATAGTACTAAGTATTTTTCTCTTCAAAATCATTGTTCATGAAGTTTGCCTCTTTATTTGATGAAAATAACTGTGCTCCAAGCGCAATTTTCAGGTGAGGGAACAAAAAGAAGTCTCTTGGATTAGATCTGGTGAGTAAGGCAGACGGTCAAGCAGTTCAAACAGTTCAAACAGTAATTCCTGGATTTTCGCCATTGCAACCGCTGAGGTGTGAGATTGTGTGTTGTCTTGGTGAAACATGATTTTCTTTTTCTGCATATGTGGCCGTTTTTCCACAAGTTCTGCCTTCAGCTTGTCAGGTAATGATACATAGTATTCTCCTGTAATGATTTCTCCTGTTTGAAGATAATCGATTAAAATAACTCCATGACTATCCCAAAAAACAGTCTCCATCAGTTTCCCAGCTGAAAAAACAGTTTTTGCTTTTTTAGGAGCCTGTTCCCCCTTTGTAGTCCACTGTTTGGACTGTATTTTTGTTTGGGCATATAATGATGTATCCAAGTTTCATCTACAGTAATTAATCGGCGCCAAAACTTGGATTTATTGTGCCTAAACTGCTCCAACAGAGCATTGGAAATGTTCATTCAAACACATTTCTTGTCTAATGTGAGCAAACGCGGCATCCAATGCACAGACAGCTTTCTCATGTCTAAATGTTGATTTGATATGTGACAAACAAGGTTTTTTGGCTTGTTCATAGCCTCTGCTATCTCTCTCACTTTAATTCGGCGGTCGTCTAGCACCATTTGGTGAACTTTGGCTGTTTTCGTCAGTAGTTGCAGTTTTTGGATCTCCTGAACATTCATCATCTCCCAAGCTCTTAAGGCCACGTTTAAATTCACCTGCCCAAAATTTCACTTTGGTAAATGATGGTGCAGAGTCCCCATAGACAGAATCTAATTCATCTTTGATTTGGATAGGGGTATTGCCTGTCAAAAACAAATATTTAATGACAGCTTGATAGTCAAAATAATCCATTTTCATAAAAACACTCACATCAACTCACTCAAACGACTGTTATATAACAACTGAGTGTCCAAAATGGCTGAAACTGTGAGTAACTTTCAAAGGATGAACAAGGAAATTCACTAGCTCTTATTTACAAGTGCTGCCATCTTCATGTTGAGGTCGGAAACTTTTCAGTTGTTGATGATTTTACACAAAATAAAAAATATCAATGTTTTACATGTAAAGAGTAATTTAGTGTGGGAGGGTTTTCTTGGAAATCCTTGTGTGGTATCTTTGGAAGATGCTGAATTTAAATACCAATTTTAGTAATTAAAATTATATACTATGAGTCGACTGAGACACTGTGAACTTCACATACCACAAATTTTCTTTCCACGCAATTTGCCTCCCCTTGAAGGCATTATCAAGAAATTGCAATTATCAATTTCTTGATAATGCCTTTGAGTGGATAAGATAAGATACTTTATTCATCCCATACATTTACATATTTGGGCAAAGGTCCACTAAACTGGTGACTCATCAAATATTACAGATTTACCAACATATTTACAGGTATTTACAAATATTTTATATACAATTATTTTTAAATATTTCCCTATGTTTAAATATTTTTACTATACATATCTTTTATACAGCTTAGTATAATATATGTGGTCCTAGAGACTGTCTTCTATATATTCCTTTGCTGAATAATAAGCTTTGTCAGTGACGGCCTTTTTAAGTGTACTAAGAAACACATTTTTGCTTTTAATTTCTCGATATTTTTGTGGCAGTTTATTATAAATGGTTATACCATCATAGAATGGGCTTTTTTCAAATAGGGCAAGTCTATGAGCTGGTACTGTAAGGCAATTTTGTGTCCTAGTCCCATGGTTATTTACATGCTGATTTAGGTAGTATTTGTCGAAATTTTCATATATGTGCTCAATTAATTCATAGATATATTGAAAGGGCAGGGTGAGAATGTTTAGTTTTTTAAATAAACTTCTGCAAGAAAATTTGGGACTGACACGGGTCATAATACGGATAATTTTCTTTTGTATTTTAAATATCTTATCCCAACCTGTCGCTGCTGCCCATAGTATAATGCCATATGCTATTATGTAGTGGAAGTAACTGTGGTATACAATCTTTCTGGTTTCTAAGTTTGTAATTTTTGTCAGGCAAAACATATTAAAGCAGGCGCTATTTAATTTCTTACTAATATATTGAAAATGTTCCTCCCATTTTAGCTGCTCATTTATGTATGCTCCTAAAATGTTTCCTATACTTACTGTAGTGATGTTTGCACTATTTATGGCGTTGTTTGCTCTCGACTCTGTTTTAAATTTAATTAAAGCAGTTTTGGTCATTTTTAATTTTAGCCCATTATTATCAAATCAATATTTTAGTACTTTTAATGTGTCATTTGTACTTTTAGTTAATTCCTGATTGTTAATTCCTGTTAGCAAAATAGTAGTATTATCTGCATACATAATTGTTTTACCTATAATACTAGTTGGGACATCATTTGTATAGAGTATGTATAGGAGGGATCCTAAGGCGCTTCCCTGGGGAACTCCTGATTTTATTGCTCTCCAGTTTGATTCCACTGTGTTGGTGGAGGTGTAGTGCGCTGAAAGAAAATTTGTGATATGTGAAGTATAGAGTGTCTCAGTCAACTCATAGTATACAATTTTAATTACTACATTACTTCAGTGTTAATTCTAATTTACCTTTTCGAATTACCAAATTTGGTATTTATCCAAAACTTTGTTTCTAAATTACATTGCTGAAACGTACACACACATGACCTATTTTGTAATTGTAAGTAAGGTAAATCTTATTATAGAAAAAAAATTTAAATACCAGTAATGCAAGTATTGCCCTGAAATAAAGTTAAACAGTTGCAATTATTGTCCCACCTAAAGAATAACACCTTTAAACTTGCTTAACATATTTCTCTCTGTGACATTTCAAGCAAGATGAAAAATATATTAGTTGAAAACACCAGGTAATGAAATTTATACACAAAATAGAACACAAAAGTCACTGTAAATTTAGGGAACACTGACCAAAGGATGGTAACAGCAGATTTTGCAGCAATGTACCTTGCAAAGTGGTTGGCATTGTAGAATATGTGCAAACTTCTTTTAATAATAATCAGTCTTTTTTTTATTTTTGGTCCTTTTCTCCCCCTTTTATACCATTCCTCTGGATTTTAAGTTTATACTTACTAGTGTCTTAGAAATTTATATAATTTAAAAACCTAACTGCTAAGCTGATTATAAGAAAAAAAAGAATTTATATATACAGTAGAGTCTCGATTATCTGACCTAAACTGGCCCTGGACACGGTTGGATAACCGAAAATATCGGATAATACAAAATAAGTTGGAAAATGGAGTAAAACATGGTAGGTATATTGTATTATTAAAACAATTGTTGGTTTTGCTGTATTTTCTGAATAATCAAACAAATTCTACATACAATATTGAACAAAAAGAAGTTCCAAATGTCTTAAGAAAAGAAACCTTTCAATGAAGTCTGCTTGCCTGCTGAAAGGCATTTCCTTGCTGCAACATTTTTCCATCAACAAAACATCAATACCTCAGTTACACTTGCCTCCCACTGTTGCTCCATGTATCTTAATGCTATCTCTAAAGTACTCAAACCTTCAGCGTGACTCATCTTCTCATTTTGTTCTTCAAATTCCCATTCTGCTTTATCCTCATTGTCATTACCATTCACAAAATCAACAATATCCATGTCTGTGAGTTCAAACTGTTGATCTTCTGCACACCAGCTACTCGCATCTTGAGTCGTAGCCTACTCACAACCAGGAATGCGGTTCAGTAAGAACCATGTCTTCTTTTACTATCTCTTCTTTATTTACATCATCACCTAACAGTAAGCTCCAAGACTTTGCTAATGTCGTTTCAATTTCTTCCCAAGCCTGAGCCACCCAGTATGCAACATCTTTCATGTTGATAGATCTTAACTTTGCCATCATGTCGTTGCCATTCTCCATTTCCTCTATCAGGTCAAAGGAAGTTGTCACCGATATTTTCTTTTCAATGTTTCCAGCACACCTTGGTCCATTGGCTGGCACAATGACATCATCTTAGGTGTGAGAAACAAGACCTTGTTATCACCACTTCTAAGTTACACATTTGGGTGTGATAGGGCATTGTCTAGTAGAAGGTGAGCTTTTCTTGGTATGTTGTTGTAAGCTAGATACTTTTATATAGATGGCACAGACTGTGTAAAGAACCAGTCTTTAAAGATGGCAGCAGACATCCAGGATGATTATTCATTCATTCATTCATTCATTCATTCATTCATTCATTCATTCATTCATTCATTCATTCATTCATTCATTCATCCATTCATCCATTCATGCCATTCATTCATTTTTTATTTTTTTTATTTTTATTTTTTTTTAGTTTTGTTATTTATTTATTTATTTATTTTTTTACATCCTCCAACATTAAGTCATATCGGACGATGAATGAAATGGGTGAAATGCTGCTCAAAGGAGTCTGCAGTCCATGGAGCTGAAAGTTACCCAACATTTGTCTTTCAGAATAAGGGAAAATCCCAGAAAAAACCTTATCCAGGTAACTCACCCTGACCGAGATTCGAACTCAGGACCTCTTGAACATGAGGCAGACATGCTGCCATCCATGCTAACAAGGTGGGCATCCAGGCAGAATTCTGGTTAGTGTAATGCACTGGTAGAGACATGTAGTGTAATGCACTGGTATTAACAGAAACGTTTCTAAATACTCTAGGCCTTTTAGAGTTACCAATCATTAACAATTTAGCTTTGAAGTTCCCCGTAACATTACTGCAGGCAAGAATAGTAACTGTTTCCTTACTATGCTTGTAGCCGTTGCAGATGCCTCTGATTGGGCTTCAAGGGTTTTAGATGGCAGCATCTTGAAATTTAGTCCAGTTTCATCACAATTAAAAATCTGATCTCCAGTTTATCTTTCAGCAAGAATAATTTCTTGGAATTCCTTTTTAAATTTCAAAACATCATCAGATTTAGCGGACAGTTTTTCACCTTGGATATTAAACTGCCTAATACCGTACTGTTTCTTCCATTGATCAAACCACCCAATGCTGGCAGTAAAATTAGGATCCCCTTCATGAGTGCTTTCCAGAAATACAGTGCTTCACTAACTTTTTCATATTCACATTGTTTCATTGTTTTCCTGTGTTTTTAGTGCATTACTTGTTGCACTGGTAGCACACCACTTTTCAATTTTTTCTCTCTTTCTTTTCCAGTCCTCCAGTGTAACATACCCAACACCATAATCTGAAGCCACTTTTGAAGAGTTTCCCCCTTGTCCAGTCTCTTTAATGCTGTTAACTTGTCTTCCATAGAAACAACCACTTTCTTTCTTTTACTTACCATATTATACTCACAGGAAGTGAAAACAATATTGTCCGCATCCAAGATATACCTACACACTCGCTGAAGTTTCGAGGATGCACATCCTGCTGACCAGGCACTGGTGAGAGTACTGAAACCACTCTCTGCACAGGTTATCACAGAATTTAGTGCACCCTCTGCACAGACTATCACAATTTAAGCACTGACAAAATAAAAATCTTAGTAAGTGATTGTTATTTGAGAAATATATTTTTATTAATATGTGTCAGATAATAGAGAATGTTGGATTACCAAAGGTCGAATAACCGAAACTCTAATTTATATATATATATATGTAATGATATCTAAGTTATTGTTATGTCAGTATTTTAGAGACCAATTTTTCAGATTTCTTTCTTCTGTAATATATAATATATAAAATTTTCTGTCTTCTAGAGGACACATTGAATCCTTACCAAATATTCTCAAGGAAGTTTGGGAAGTGATGGGGGAGTCTGGTGAAGCTTTAAGAAAATCACTCATTTGGATCATTGAAACAGTTAAGTAGAAGTTCTTGTTAATGTATTAGTATCTAAAGTGAATCATATTCAGAAAAAAATATTAAATTCTCTCATTTTATCAATATGACAGTTGAGTCAGCAACCCCTACCAAACCAGTTTCATCATGCTTATGCTTGTTTGGAGAAATTTAGTAACGGTGACGTCAAATAGTTTTTCCGACCAATTTTATCAGTTTGCAATTTAAGCTCTAACATGAAAACATTGGGTTCCATTGTTTCTAAGGAAATTGTATAACACTGGCTTCTCATTTGGCAAGATGACTAATATGGCAAATGTTGGAGCAATGCTTCTAAAGCATTTGGTATATGTAGCTGATGCTAATCATTTTCACAACTGAAAATAGTATTTTGACAAGCAAATACTTAATACTACTATCTTAACTTGTTTATTGAGCTCTCATTCTTCTAGATAGTTCAGTTGGAAGAATGTATAGTCATAAAACACCTGTTTTGAGTAAAGTTAGTTCAAATCACTTGGGTGAATTTTTTTTTTTTTTTTAATGTGTTTGTTGTATGTCCATAAATAATGCTGTTTAAAGTTGTGATACATTTGACATTAATATCGTTTTTTTTAATTTGGAATGGTTTTATTTTTCTTTAATATTTTATTATTGTTTAGTGTTTCCTTTTGGTAAACTACAGTTAAGCAAGTATTTAAACATGACATATGTATGTTTGATGTTGCTAGAATATGATTTATTCACATTTGATCAAAAAGATTAATTACATCATATATCACAATTTTTAGTATGGAAGTTGTAATAGTATAGTGTCTGTTGCAGTGCAAAAAAAAATGTATTTTATAGTTAAAAAGGCCTTCCCATTGATCTTCAAAGTGTGGTATAGTTATGGTGACATCTTTGCAATTGTACTGAATAAACATTTAGATGATGCATTAAAATTACTCAGTCTGCAAGAAACGACTATAAAATTCACAATAGAAAAGGAAATCAATGGAAAAATCTCTTTCTTGGATCTAAATATCAACAGGAACAACACAAAAATAAAATTTGGAATTTATAGGCAACCAACACATTCAGAAAATTACATAAAATATAATAACCACAACCAAATTACACATAAACATGCAATAATAAATAGCCTTACACACAGACTAGTCAACATACCCATGGAAAAAGGAGAATATTTCAAAGAACAAAAAGCAATACTTCACATAGCAGAAGAAAATGTATACAACAAAAGTTTGGTGTTGAAGATAATTAGAAAAGCTAAACTAAAGAAAATCATTAAGGAAGCAACCACATTTACAAAAGGAAAAGAAAGCAACAGCATATTCAGTTAATTCACATATCACCCAAAAACATTTAATAAATTTAAAAAGATCTTTAAGGAACAAAATATCATTTTGGCACCTACTAATAGACACTCAATTTTAAAATTGCTAAATTCAAAAACAAAAAATGAAATTCCATCAGTTAACAGATCCGGAATATACCAAATAAGTTGTAAGAATTGTGAAAAATGCTACATAGGTCAAACTAAAAGAAATATAAAAACTAGAGTCAAAGAGCACTTAGAAACATCAGATTGAAACAAGAAGATAAGTCAGCAGTAGCATTTCAGTGGGGGTTTATTCAGTTGTGTATCTATATATTTACATAGTAACATAATTGCTTATAAAATCTGCTATGAGTAAACAAGTTGTATATTTTAAACTGTGCTTTAAGGCTCTTATGTTCAATAAATGCTTTTTCTCTAAACTTTGAGACTTCGTCCATCTAAAAATTTCAATTAGCAAGTTTATAGGGAAAAAAATGAACTTAGCAAAATTGTGACTTAAAGAATGGCCTGTCTTCCAAAATCATTAGGGACAGCTGACTCACCTAGTGTATAATATAAGAATAAGTGTAGCATCTCTCAACTTTACCACATGCACATGTGGTAATAAGTTCATCCAGAAAATAAAATTCTCAAGGTAAACATCAGTAGCAACAGTATAAATTATTTATTTTCCTTAATGTCGTATGTATATTTATGCCAAATAATTATTACTTTCAGTGTACATGAAACACAATTATCTGTACAATACAGATATAAATTGTAAATTACTCCTTTTAGTACTTAGTCATAGGAGGCATCATGGATATTAAAGATAAAGCTGAAGATTTCATGTTAACCTGTTGTTGGTTGTGACCCATTTAACACTGCTGGTCACAGGTGAGCACTGCACTCATTCTTTCTTTTCCAACCTTGATTCAGTTTAATATGAGTTTAGTCACTGAATTAGTAGCTTTATTATTCTTTTTATCAAGTTACACTCTTTTTTATTATATGGTATTTGGTTACAAACAATACAATACAATAAAATAGTATTTAGTACACATTTTTTACAAATACAAGCAAATTAAATCTCATTCATTGACAACATCCACACTGCCTTTCATTAGTGATAGAGCGTTACAACTTCCGGTTTCATGTTTTTACCAATTTTTCTGTCAATCTCATCGCCATCACGTATGCTAGATATCAATAGTGTATTGCAGTACTGTCGTGGCATATAAGATACTGGCATTGACTCTTTTCTGAAAGCAAACAGATTTACTATTCACTGGTCTTTTTCTTGTATTTACCATGAATCATTTATTTACCATTAATTTGCCAGAATCTCACTCTTGTATTTATGAAGTGTTTCAGCAACAATTAGATTTTTTCCATGCACTAAATTTTTCACCAGGTCAATCAATGTGAATCAATCATCCATGATCACATTTCCTCCAGAATTTACAATAGGTTCAATAAGTTATAGGGTCCTTCCGGTTGTTTGCCAACATAAATTTCCATGATGTGTGTTTGGAGGAATTTAGTAACAGTGACGTCAAAATTAATATAAAAATTATTTGTGGTTGGTTTATTGACACTCGTCACTTACTTTTTCATATATTTATGAGAGACTAGTTTCAAAGGCCCTGGCCTCCATTTTCAATCTCTTCCCAACTGGCATCTGTTGTTATCTGCTCTCTCTCTGGTGGTGGAACTATGAACTTTTTTGTCAAATTATCTACTGGCGGGATTTCAAAGTTCATTACGCGATCCTTATTTTTCCAGATGAATATGTTCTCCCATGTTGTCAATCTATTTTGGTTTATCACTCCTTTTAATAATTTTGGATTTGGATCAATGTCATGGTTTTCATTCCAAAAATGAAATGCTACTGCTGACTTGTCTTCTTGTTTCAATCTGATGTTTCTAAAGTGTTCTTTGACTCTGGTTTTTAAATTTCTTTTTGTTTGACCTATGTAGCATTTTTCACAATTCTTACAATTTATTTGGTATATTCCAGATTTGTTACCTGAAGGAATTTCATCTTTTGTTTTTGAATTTAGTAATTTTAAAATTGAGTATCTATTAGTAGGTGCCAAGATGATATTTTGTTCCTTGAATATCTTCTTAAATTTATTAAATGTTTTTGGATGATATGTGAATGAACTGAATATGCTGTTGCTTTCTTTTTCTTTAATAAATGTGGTTGCTTCCTTAATGGTTTTCTTTAGTTTAGATTTTCTAATTTTCTTCAACACCAAACTTTTGTTGTATCCGTTTTCTTCTGCTATGTGTATTATTGCTTTTTGTTCCTTGAAATATTCTTCTTTTTCCATGGGTATGTTGACTAGTCTGTGTGTAAGGCTGTTTATTATTGCATGTTTATGTGTAATTGGGTTGTGGCTATTATTTTTTATATAATTTTCTGAATGTGTTGGCTTCCTGTAAATTCCAAATTTTATTTTTGTATCATTCCTGATGATATTTAGATCCAAGAAAGGTAGTTGTCCATTGATTTCCTGTTCTATTGTGAATTTGATAGTCCTTTCTTGCAGATTGAGTAATTTTAATGCATCATCTAAATGTTTACTTGGTACAATTGCAAAGATGTCGTCAACATATCTATACCAAACCTTGAAGATCAATGGGAAGGACTTTTTAATTTGTGTTTCAAATGCACTCATAAATAAGTTAGCCAAAAAAGGTGAAAGTGGATTGCCCATTGATAATCCTGATTTCTGCTTGTAGTGTTTTCCATTAAAGCTAAAGAAGTTTTGTTCAATGCATATTTTTGTTAGAGAAATATATTCTCCTGCTTCTATTGCTTCCATATCAATTGTAGCTAGCCATTTTTTTAACACAGTCTGCAATTTTTCTGTTGGTATGCTTGGAAATAAAGATGTGACATCAAATGAAACCAGTCTGTCATTTTTGTCCAAATTTATATCTTTGATTTTTTCTACTAAATCTAAAGAGTTTCTTAAATTTGCACTTTCAAATTTTGGAAAACTATTAAATTTACTTAGTAACCATTTGGCCAAATTATATGTGGGGGCATTTATGCTACTAGTAATAGGTCTCATGCCTTTCCCTGTTTTATGAATTTTTGGCAGCCCATATACTCTTGGTAATGTTGGATTATCTACTTTAATTTTGTACAATTTTGTACAATTCTAGTCTCTCATAAATATATGAAAAAGTAAGTGACGAGTGTCAATAAACCAACCACAAATAATTTTTATATAAATTTCCATGTTCGATGTATAGAATATACAAGAATCAACCATTGCAAATATTTTCAATCCATACTTTCTTGCTTATTAGGCATATATTGCCTGAAACTGCAGTGCCCCCTGAAAGTTCCCCAACATTTCATCTATAGTGACATGTTCAGAACGAATGTAGTGATACTTGCACACTCCTCAAATACGTCTTGAATCGATAAAGGCTTTTCAAACTGTTTTCTTTCAGGTCTGGTTCTAATATCGTCAAGCCAAAGTGCACAGAGAAGCAAGAAGGAATGATTGTAACTCATTACGAGGCGAAAATGTTCAGGAGCTGTTGTATTAGTTGCCTATAGCCTCAACAAGCTTGTGTTGACTTCTGTTTATGTGTGATGACTTCATGAACCCTGCTAAATACAGCAGTCCAAGAAGGGTCCTAATGTTGTCCATGTTTGTGTCCAATTCATCTCGACGACAGCTGTATTTTGAGCATATTTATTGTTATATAATGCAATTTTTTCAATGAATCAGTCAGGATAAAGTAACTTCCAGCAATCGTTTATACTCTATGCTGCTTTTGCCACACTCTTCACACCAGGAGGCTGCAGAACAATATTTGTTGGAGAAGCATGCACTTTCCATTTGGTTATGTTATCATGTCTTAATACTCAGATCCTCTAATTGCTTATATATCTTCATTAGCTGATGGTTCACTCTCCATATCATGGTCACTATTTTCTGCCATTTTCATATATGAATCTTCCTGGGCATCTATGAAAGCTTCATTCATTTCGGAAAGTTCAGGAAGAGATTCATCTTCATTCATAACTTAGTCTATTCATTGACATATTTATGTCTCATTTGCAAACCGGTGTACCTGCTACTTATTTTTCCCAATATTACTTTACGGATACCTCAAACGTACTCTCGGGTTTATACAGAAAACTGAAAATGCCCAGTACACTTGGTTGCGGGTGAGTGCAATGTTCATAGACAGTGCACACCTACAACAATTACTTAATAATAAGCAACCAGATGTGAGATATTTATTGAAGTTTTTTACTGCACAATCTAGACAGTGTGATAGAAAGCTAACAAGAATCTTTACCAATTGTGGTTCTTTCTCGTGTTGGCATTTTTTAAAAGTAGAAGTGGGTGCTGCACTCACCCCACGACCAATGACGGGTTAAGAAAATATATGAAGAAAACCATAGAGTAATCTTTTTAACCCTAGAATAATAAGCCTTAATTGTAGATGACAGATGTTAGTGGAATCTTGTATTTTATTACTTTTGGAAATCTTATGCTTTTGTCTGTAGCTAAAACACAGATTGGTTGTGGCACTGATAATAAAAGTTTTTCACATGCACTAAAATCTGCTAAGAATTCCTATCTAGAAACAAATTTCTGGGGTTGTTACTCCTTCCTCCCACTGAAGTCTACTGATCAGGTCATCTGAAGGACAAAAGGTTATGATTAGTCTTGGCTTTATATTGGCACTCCTTTCCCTAGTGGCTTTCTACCAGCAGCTACAATTTATCATATACTTACCTTGACAACTAGATGACTAAAATTGGACTTAATAAGAAAGAAACACAAGATATTATTTTGGAATTAGATAGTGATTAAGAGAACTGACTGAATTTGATATATACATCTAGTATCATATGTTGGAGCTTAGCCTAAAAAGACAAACTGAGTGTATTTTGAGTAACAATGATCCACCTATACCTATATAAAGTCAACCATGGAAGACCATAGAAAGAAGAATCTGAGCAGTCTTTCTAAAAAATGCAAAGTGATCAGATTCAGATGTTTCATGCACATATATTTAACTTGTATGGAATGCCAGGCAAACTATGTATTAACTGTGATGATTGAGAACCTTTTAAATATTTGCTGGCATGAAAGACTTTAGAACTTCACCTATATTTGACATATGTGATAGCAGGACTAGTTTTGCAAATATAACATTTGTATTTTTAGCCAAGATATAATATACTCTCGCCTGTTTTAATTTGCAACTGTTGTTTTAAATTTCCTGACACTTTATTAAATAGCATAGTCCCACAATACTGAATGACATTAAATGACTCTTGACTGTTTCTCCAAAACACCGTTCCATATCCCAATAGTCTATCCACATATGCAAAATATAAAAATTTTGCAGTGTTCATATCTAATTCTTTCATTGTTACCCATAATGGAAAAAGTAAAATCTGATCTGATTATTTTAGTTAATTGATGGAAATTAATCATTTCTTCATACTAGCCATATATAGGCTAAGGTTTTTGACAGATAGTCAACATGAAAAATTCAATGCCATGGCCGGGACTTGAACTTGCCAGGAGATCCGTAGTACTACTTATAGTACATCTGAAGTATCTTGTACTGTACATTTTCTCTCCTGTATTATGCCAAATTCACAAGTTTGTCTTTAGATATCTTGTACATTCATTTATCACAAAATTCTCTAAATAGACGTTTAGCAAGATGGTCCCAAGGAGCATGTTTGTGTTATACTTCTCCTTATTTCGGTTCTGACACATCTCATTTTACTTTTATTTACATTGTTTCTTTTGATAAGAGATTAATTAGTAAATATACAAATCAACAAATATAAATAACATTTAAGCAGTGATGTTCTTTGTTCTTGTGATTTCCATTTTATGATCAAATGTAAAATAATAATTCCAAAGAAGAATTTACCTGCTGTATTTGAATTGAAACTATTTTTTTTAATATAATCAGGTAAGTTAACATAAGTTAACTAAACCTGCAAGATAATCACATCCAATTTACTATGGAAGTAGAAAGAGACAACACCCTACCCTTTCTGGACCTCAAGATAACTAGAAATCATCATGGTGTAGATTTTGGAATATACAGGAAGCCCACACACATAGATAATTACATAAAGAAAAATGAATACAACCCAGTTTCACATCAACTAGCTGCCTTTAGAAGTCTAATTCACCGGCTATACAACGTCCCACTGAGTAAGGATGAATTTTTGAAAGAACAACAACACATAAAAGACATAGCGGTATTAAATGGATTCAACCCAGCCATCATAAGGAATATGATGAAGAGGAAAGAAAAACTGAAGATAAGATCAAAAAATACCACTCTCACACCACTTAATAACACAAATTGGCAATATAGAAAATTCACCTACCATCCATGGGCTTTTAGAAAATTTGAACGAATCTTCAAAAGACTAAACTTAAAACTTGCACCCCAAAACAAATTCACTCTGAGGAACCTGCTAAATAAACCACTGAAAAATACAATCCCCAACAATTTGAAATCAGGAGTTTATCAGATTAATTGTGAAACCTGTGAAAAAAGCTACATAGGAAAAACTAAGAGAAACATGTTAACCAGGCAAAAAGAACACCAGAGGAACATTAAGTTGAAACAAACAGAAAAATCTGCAGTTTCACGCCATTTTTGGACAGAAAACCACAACATTGGCCACAACATTAAACTGTTAAAATCTTTAAGTACACCCATAGAATTGGATATTTGGGAAAAAATTTTCATAAACAAAAACCGTGATAAAGTTATAAATTTTGAAATCCCGGCATTAAATGAAGTATTAAAACTTAGTGCCCCTAACACCAGATGGCAGAGTGATCGGAGCTCCGTAGTAGTGGAAGAAGAGGAAGGTTCATCTAGTCACCAAACAGCTGATGATGAGATCGAACGATCTTGAAAACGTTTCAATTATACAACAACAAGTAAGTGAAGACTGAGTGTAAACATAGTGACTCATAAATTCAAACTTAATATGAAGAATACTTCACTGTTAATAATGCTTCTGCTTTTAATATTTAAGTTAACATAAGTTTAAGTACTTAATTTATTTGAATATTCTATTTGATCTTCTCTCCAGGCCAACTTTTACTGGAAGCAAAAGCTTATTCACAATTGTTTTTGAGCTTTTACTTCTATATATCTAAAAATTAAAGATAATATATTGCAAACAAAAGGAAAACTATGGGAAAATGTATGTAACAGCATGATTAGAATCAATGCACTACCAACTTTTAGACTTCTAAAAGGATGTGACTGTCTCAATAAACATTTATTCAGAATTGGTAGAGTGAGATCTCCTCTGTGTCCTTTCTGTACACTTAAAGAATATATGGATGGAAACAACCTACTCTGCTGCCCAACCTTTAGTCAACATAACAGCATAACATCAAAATACTGGAGTGCAAGAGAGCAAATGGCTTCATTGCCAACTGCTTATTAGATACCAACCAGCTAACTTCTATATATTTCAATACACATTTTCATTTCTGTAAAATATGCTGTAAATTACTTACTATATTTTTGGAAGTTTCTAAACATTTGTATTTATTATGCACTTCTGTAAATATACATCTGCTTCTGTTTGTGAGTGACATAGAGATAGGAGCATGGTAGTTGCAGTAGTTAGAAAGGAAACACCTGCTGGAAATAATTGGGAGCTCTTGCATTAAGCCAAA
The DNA here is from genome assembly GCA_030765055.1 of Mantis religiosa. Taxonomy (NCBI): domain Eukaryota; kingdom Metazoa; phylum Arthropoda; class Insecta; order Mantodea; family Mantidae; genus Mantis; species Mantis religiosa. The sequence continues at coordinate 102,234,465 of CM060950.1, forward strand.
AGCTTGATTAAAATATTCTCGTAGAACATTTTTCAAATCTGACTGAGCTTTTCAAATTGGGCAATGTAACACCTTTTAATTGAAACTGGATGTATTTAAGGAGAGATGCTGTTTTCTACATGTGTAGTGTAATGAATGAAGAACATAATTTATTGCTTGAGCCATCAACTATTTTGAATGTCCAGTGTCTATTATGTAATACGAGTTTACATAAAAGTAACTCCTGTTATCGCATTATTTAGGCCTGTAAAGTTTGTTAAAAAAGTTAAATGAACATACTTTCTTTTATGGTATTACTTTCTTGTTTTACGTTTTAGAGGGATAATTCAAGTTACTCTTAATAGGTTCCTGTAGTACTTTGCTACATCTTGAGTCAAAACATTTTGGGATATTTATAAATTAGTTTACAACCTTATTATAAGTTATTATTCAAAATTTAATGTACTTCTATATTAATTTCAGATCAAAGCTTCCTATCAAAAGGCTGTGGAGTTTATTAATGGCCTGTTAAAGGGTGATTCAACTGCACAGATTACAGAAATGTTGGAAAAATTAGTGGAAAAATATGACAGAGTATGTATCAAGTTATCTCCAGGATCCAAAATGATAGGTTCAAAATATCTTTATATCCATCTAAACAATGCTGGTTTTATTCTGTTATTTCAGTTCATAAAAGATCTACATGTAGCCTTTATCAAACATGTGGAAAACTTGTGGATGAAGACATCTCAGTTTCTTTGGAAAAACTGGTACAGCTTTCTCCGAACAATTGAACCCACATTTATAAAAGTATTGCATTATTTGGAAAGTATGGTATGGAAAGCAAGTAAAGAGATTCTGGGTGAGTATTAGACTTCATAAAGGAGAATGATTTATTTGATGACAGTCTTGTAGTAAGGACGTGTGTATCTGAATAGTTTGTCCCTCCATTATAATTTAATGTAACATAATTTATTGTATCCAGTAGATCAGCTTTACACAGATTTTGGAAATGTTGGTCTTATTACTAAATAATTAGGTAAGTCATTAGTAGATCCAGATTTATACAACTGTTTTACAGTTATAACTCATTTGTACTATATGGACCCTTATTTATTAAATATTCCTTTAGTTTATGTTTATATTGTATTTTTAATGAGAAACCTTATTCTTTTTATGTTAATCTCTTTCTCTGCGATTCCCTTATTTAAATCACGTCTATGGAAATCAAAATTATTTCTTGTGTTATATTCATGCAGTTGTTAAACTGTGTTTATCTATGATATAGAATATGGTTCTGTAAATATACAGAAAAAAAAATTATTTTATCAACTGATGTTTGTAAGAATTTTGAAATAGTGACATCCAAATTAATGAATAAAAAATTTGCAGTCATTTCTTTTTAACACTGTCACATTTTAATTTTTGAGAGACTAGTTTTGGGAACCATTGCTTCCATTTTCAACCTCAAAAGATCTGACTGTCATTGGCTGTCATTGCCTGCAGTCTTCCGTCTGGTGGTGGAACAATGAACTTCTTTATTAATCTGTCAACTGGTAGGATTTTGAAATTTATTAATCAGTTATGTGTGTTTGGAGGAACTTCGTAACAGTGATGTCAAAATTAATTGTAAAACTTATTGTAGTCGGTTTATTGACACTCGTCACTTATTTTTCTTATATGGTGCTGCCTTGGGGGGTGCCTGCTCTAAGTGTTATGGGATTTGACAGAGTTTTGTTTATTTTGATGTATGCAGTTCTTTGTGTTAGGAAGCTAGCAATTTACCAAGTGATGCGGGAGGATAATTTGTAGGTGGTTAGTTTGTATAGTAGCCCATTAGTTCAACATTTCTTGAAGGTGTTTTTGAAATCTAGGAATGCAGCAGTTGTGGTGTAGTTTTGGTTGTAACTGTCCTGGCAGCTGGATATGATGCACACTAGTTGGTCCTATATCCAGGTTGTGTTTTGGGTAGGAGGTGCAGATCTTCACAAGCTTGTTAGTCATTGTATCATTATTCTTTCATATACCTTGGACAGTGTGGTGGTTAGTAAGGTGGGTCTGTAGTTTTTGTGGTCAGAATTATCCTTTCCAGGTTTCTCAGTTATAAATATGTATGTGCACCTGCTTCCATGTTGAGGGGTGGTAACCGTATGTCAGCATTGCATTATATTCTATTTCATTGATTGCCTCTATTGGTAGCTGTTTTAGGAGTTGGTATGTAATCTCATCCGGTCCTGGAGCTGTGTTTTCGAATTTCATTGTTATGTTACTTACTTCTACGGACGTGATTGGAGCTTCAAATTTATCGTTAGGATTGAGGTTCTGAATGTCTGATTGTGGTGTGTATAGGTGGCTGAAATCTGTAATGTGACTGTTTATTTTACTGTAGTATATGTTGTTCAATGTTGGGTCTTGAAGGGATTGGAAGATTTCCTCATAGTGGTTTCTAAATATTTCAAGTTTTTCTTGTGTTGTTTCTAGGTACCTGTCGTTTTGCTTTATTGGGTACTGGGGTGTTGCCTTCCTTCTTGTGGTTTTGATCAACCTCCAGAATTGGTCTGGGTCTGTTTTATTACTGTCAGTGATTTTGTTGAGCACATCATTCCAACATTTGCAGTTGTGGAGAAGAGTTCATCCTTAACTTTTTGCTGTAGGCAATTTAGAATTTTCTTGTCCTGTGGGTTGTGGGTCTTTATGTATTCTCTTTGCGCTTTTCTTTTCTGTTTAATTATGTTGATGATGTGCTTTGGGAGTGGTCTGCTATATGGGTTTACATTTATTATAGTTTTCTGGGGAATGGCATCTTCTCTGGCTTGTGAATTATGTCCGTTAGATATTGAATATGATTTTATATTTCTTTGCATGTTGTTAAGTTTTTGTTTGTAACGCCTGTTGTTAGTTATTTGGCTGTTTATATGTTTCCCAGTTGGCTTCTGCAGTGTTATATATCTTATGTGTTGTTTGTATATCTGTTCGCTATGGATGAGTGCATGCAGTGACAGTGATGAGGTATATGGTCTGAGTTTCCTGCTGAATTCGTGATGATGTTTTCTATTTTCATGTACATATATTTTGATATCAAGATTTTGTCTGGTGAACTGGGCTTTTTCTTTATATTGCCTATTCATGTTGGGTGTGGGGTGAATATCGCCTTTAATTCCGTCCTGTCTAAGATTTTCTTCAGTTCCCATGCATGTTGGCTTGTGTGTTTGTCTAGAAGTTGCTCATTATTTGCATTCAAGTCGCCTGCGATTATGAGGTTTTTGAAGGTTGCATGGAGGTAGTAGAATAGGTCTGTAAGGAAAGGAGAGTGGGTAGGAGCATAGACTGTGGCAATGTATAATTTTGTTCTTTGGATTACTATTACTTCATGTTTTTGGTATATCTGGGGTAGGTTTATTTGAGATGGGTTTAGTTCTTTTCGGGCTAGTATCATGACTCCTCCGCCGGGTCATTGTCCTGTCTTTTCTAAAAGTGAGCAACAGCTGGAATGTGAAGATTCTTTTCTGGGTTAACTTTGTTTCATTGATGATGTCTATGTCGGCATAATGGTCCTGGAACATGAGTTGTAGTTGTTGTCTTTTGCCGATGATGCTGTTTATTGAGAAGTATCCTGATGTTGTGGTGATTGGTTTGTATGGTGGTGTTGCCATTTTCAGCGAATGGTTCGTTCTCTGGTTTTCTATTGCAGTATTATTTGTTGAGTTTCTGTATAAATATTGCTGATTGGTTTCCAATTTTTGCAGTGCTCACAGTCTTCTTGATTGTCTCTTGTGTAGTTTGTTTTATGTTATTCAGTAGCCGAGCTCTTTGGAATGGGGATGTTGTATTATAGAGAGGTGGAATTATTGTGGTTAAGTTGCTGTATGATTGTATGGGCTATTTGTTGGATGTAGGTGGTGAGGTTCTTTTCTACAGTGTCTTATTTGTTTCTGGATTGCCTTTATTTGTAGCTCTGTCTAATCGGTAAGTTCTCGGAATGTTCCTGCTGATTCTTTGGGGATTATTTTTGTTTTTGTCAGAGGTGTGCCTGTGAATTTTAGTTCTGGCCATTCGCTAGGACATTTTGGTTGTGGAAGCGTAGGGATGTTGTGTGGAAATACATTGATTTCTGCAGTCTGGGATGGGGTGGTGGGAGGAGTTCTGGGATATAGGGGACACATAACTTGTCTGGTGTAGTGGCCTGTGTTGCTGCAAGTAGCACAGAATGCACCAGTTTGTTTAGTGGTGTATGAGCAGCGTTGGGTTTCATTTTGATCCCTGCAGTGAAAACACCTTGGAGGCTCCATGCACTCATTCCTTTGGTGGCCATACTGCTGACATTGCTTGCAGGGTATATGTTGTTCTATATGTTGGGAAGGTTCTGCGCGAAAAACCTGTCTATGGATGATGGCTCCTTGGGTTAGGATGGTTGTGATGATGGCTATGTCCGAGCTAAAAATCCTAATTATGGGTGTCGGTTTGTTTTTGCTGATGATCCTGCTGGCTCGTGTGATTTCTGGGTAGTTTTCTTTTAGGTCATTTAGTACTGTTTCTTCCATGATCTCGTATGGTATGTTTTTGAGGACAGCTGTCATGACTCTTCTAGGTTTGTCTTCTTAGTTTTCTTCTTTTGATAGTTCTATTTTCTTGGCATATCTAGCTTTTTTGCTGAAATGCATGGGTAGTATACTTTGTTGAAAGGTAACTGACTCTGAATGAATGTGAGGGCATATGTGTTTCTGGGAGAGCTTATTCTTTCGGTCATACATAGGGATTCTGGGTTATGCTGGTTTCTTTCTAGGAGTTTTCTTACATACCAAGGGTTTTGCTTGTCAGGGTCGCAGTTGAGAATGAACAATGTATAGCTGCTGTGTGGGATTCCTAAGTTTGATTTAGATGTGTCTGGATGTGTAGGTTTTTATGCAAGTGATACTAGCCGATATACTTGTGTTTAGTGATGAGTCAGAGTCTGAAGTGCTTATTTCGTGTGTTCTAGAGTTTTTATTTTTGGCAGAGCTTTTTGTCCAGTCATGGGGGGCATCTAGTTTAGAGCAAGGGTTTTCCGGTAGTTGCTGTTGGTGCCTGTGTTTCAGGTATTTTCTGGCAGGATAGATAACGGTATGGAAAGGAGTAGCTGTCAAAAGGGGAGATTCTGTTTGCTCACTGTTTATGAAACAGCCGAAGTGTGACTTCAAGTCACAGGATGTGAGTCCTTTTGGACAGGAACTAGTCCTGTTGAGCTGAGAATCTGGTTACAGAATGGGCAAGATGGAATTTAAGGGTGTGTAGGTTATCTAGATAGATGAGCAGAGCAAGTTGAAGATCTAGAAGTTCCAGACGATCTTGCTGGACTGTACAAAGGCTGAAAAGAAGAGGATGCTGAGGTCTGAAAGTTCTCAAATGTGAAGCTGAAGAATGTTGTGATGATTTGCCTTGAAGATTTCTTCTTTCCGTCGATGATGCCCGAAGATGTGAAGGAAGCCCAAGAGATCCGTACACAACAGTGTCAACTGAAAGGATCACTTGGTGGCTGGAAATGCAGCCATATTTATGCCCAGCCTACCCTTTCATGATTGGCCTGACTGGCACTGTTTGTGAGGGGTTAGTGGTGGGAGGGGACTAGCATTTGATTATTCAGTCTTATTTCCAGTTATCACTACCTTCGTCAAAGGTGTTCTTGGTGTTACATATAATCATTTCAGAAGACAATGTAAAGTCGAAATACCTTGTTTGCTGTTAGTGTTTGCTTAAATATAAAAGTAAGAGTGTGTATATATATATATATATTAGAAATTATTTATTTCATGAAGCAATGTAATTAAATAGTTTTTTTTTTTTCCTGTATAAAGTCTATTCATGCTCACGTGTTACAGTATCACTAATTTGGTTACTAGTACTGGTAGTTTCAGCAAAAGCATGCTTTCACTGTTGGCAGCGCCATAGCCATGATGGCATGCCTGCCATACAGGTATGCCATCTTTAACCAACTACAACATATCAGCAGATGTAGAAAAAATATAAAACCTTCAGATGCTGATTTAGGCTGGAATGATGTTCCTCTTGTTTCACCAACAACAAGAAATATATTTGGAGTAATTCCAACTATCACTGCTCTAGTTGATGCCAAATCTAGTGAATTTGATGTTTTTGAAAATAATTTCTTTAAAGATATGGTCAAACACAAAAATAAGAGACCGTTAGGTTTGTTGCAGATTGTATAGCAAAGCTACAACATACAGGTCAAATATAGAAGCACATACCAATGTGTAAGGACTATGATACAATGAAGCACAAAATTATATTAAAGAAGCACAGTTTGTATTAATATTGAAAACCAGTTATATAGTCAGATATGTATAAACTATTTTTTATTCTGATACACATGTGCTTAGTACAAAAGTACTCTATTTCAAATTATTGGTCCACAACACCTATTTTGCACTCAACTTTTGCAGCCAGGTTGATGTCCCATGATAGGTTCAAGTCAATTTTAGCAATTATGCATGTAAACAATAATGAAATGTACATTCCTTTTGGCCATTCCAATTAATATGCATTTCACAAAATTATTCCATATTTTGACCTTCTTGTGGGAAGATTTAGGGACTCGCTAACTCCAAGTGAAAATCTGACTGTCGAAGGAATATATGCTTTCTGTGCTCATATACATTTTTGTGTCTACATGAAAATCAAACCAAAAATATATGGTATGAATCTGTATTTTGTATGTGAAGCAAACAGTGAATATGTTTTAAACATGGAAATGTATACTGGCAAAAGTGATGATGATTTTGCAATTGTGCCTCTCTTTAAACACTTGCTCCCACCATATTTCTCAGAAGGCCATACAGTGTTTATGGATTAGTTTTATACCAGTCCATAGGTTGTTGACCATCTCTGGAACAGAGACACTTTGGGAGTGAGAACAGTCATGACCAACAGAAAGGAAATACCCAAGGGATTGACTAAAGCAGTTTTGAAGAAGGGCAAAATGACATTTTGCCATCGACCACAATGATGGCGTGTAAGTGGAAGTACACTAGGAATGTTGTGTTTTCAAAGCATAGGGCCATTGTGTCTGAAGTTATAGTCAGAGCAAAAGGTGGGACTACAAAAAAAAAAATCGAGCCTGATTGCATTCTTGATTACAATGTAAACCAGACTGGTGTGGATAGACATGTTCCACTTATTGCGTACTACCCTTTCAAAAAGTAAACTATGCAATGGTGGAAGAAATTTTCTTTTTCTTCATCTTTTTATTAGAGGATTGGTAAACAGTTAAATCTTGTTCAAAAAAATCAAGCAGGTCTCACTCATTAGTTTCTTTTCATAAATATATGTGCATCTTAGGGGAAAATTTGGCTCTTGCAGCAGGCGAGGAACAAGCTGCTGTAAACCCTTCTATATCTTCTGACCAACTGACTGGAAGACATTTTGGAAGGAAGATTCTTCTAACTATAAATAAATGCATACCATGTTGGGCATGCAAAGGTTGTGGTGACAGAGCAAAGGAAGACACTGGAAAGTGGAAAAGAAAGGGAGACAACATACTACTGCCCTATGTGTGATGTTCCATTATGTATGCCAGACTGTTTTGAAACATTATATACCAATGCCAGTTGTGTAACATATATCTAGTAGTTACTTTTGTGATCTATGCACATTGAGTAATGTTTGTTTTCTGTATTACAGTCATTAGAATGATCAACAAAGCTTTCCTTTTCTCTGTTTGCAGAACAGTTATTCATCATTCATTTCTGTTCTGCTTCCTTAATTCAATCCTTCATTATACTTTCCATTAGTGTAAAATAGTATTATCTTCCTAGAGAAAAGAAAGAGTTTAAATTTGTATTTGTTCTTATAAGTTTGGTTCTGTGAATTTTTTATTTTTATAAAATCACTTTAATTTATTTTTTTTTTTATTTTTATGTGATATCTAAGAATATTGTGTTTAAATTCATTATTTAGTTTAAACTTCATTAATCAAAATGGAAAAAAAGCAGTGAATTATCTCAAACAGTGCAGGAACTACAAATTTTAAAAGAAACCTTGAAACACCCAGTGAGGAGAGCAAATTGTCAAAATAGCCCCAGGCTAGAATGTGTTAATAAGCTTTGTCAAACCATTATTAAGTTACTGTTAACACTAGAATGACCGTACCCATCATTTTGACGGATGCGCTGCTTTAGAAGACTTATTTCTTGCTTATGTTTTCTTCTACGCTTCCCATGTTCTACAACTTTTAATAAATACTTATGACAAACACATCCACAAAGAATTATGCATTTTGGACCTTTCTAAAAACTGGTACAAACAACTCCTACTAGAAGGACCACCATCCGTCATTTTCCTTCCAGATTAGTTTATGGCACTCTGCAGACCCTTTGTTGATGACTAAGAAAGATTTAGTGCCCAAGTGGTGCAATTTGTGCTACCACTTATATATTTACAAGGTGTTGGAGCAAAAAACTTTCCGTTGAAGTTGTTATGGTGCAATACATGGGGACCACCATTTTTCAGGAACACAATGAATAGAAACAAGTTTACTGAAGTTTTGCTGTTTATATGATTTGATGACAAGGACACACGTTCTCAAAGACTAAGTACAGATCGCTTTACAGCTGCTACTCCTGTCTGGAATCCTTTTATTGCCAATTCCTTGCAGTGTTACATTCCAAGTGAAAATATCACTGTGGAAGAGCAACTATTTCTTTGCAAGGCTAGCTGCTCTTTCATTCAATAAATGAGCAATGAACCGAACAAATTTGAAATAAAGTTTTGGCTTGTAGTTGATGCGAATTCGAAGTATCTGGTGAATGGTTTTCCTCACCTGGGCAAAGACGATCAGCGCCCAACAGGAGTTCCTCTTGCAGAGCATGTTGTAATTCGTCTTATACAGCCCTTTGTTTTTGCAGGAAGAAATATTACATGTGACAATTTTTTCACAGCCAAATGCCTTGCAGAAAGTTTGAAGCATAAAAGTACAAGCATTGTGGGCACAGTAAAGATATGTAGAAGGGAAAACCCTCAATCAGCAAAATGTGCTTCAGCACCTTTGCACACAACTGCACTTTATAAGTCAGGTGACATAACTCCGACATGCTATAAGGGGAAAAAGAACAAAAATGTGCTTCTGTTTTCAATGCATGACACAGTTACTATAAATAAACAACATCCTAAAAAGCTACCAGAATCAGTGGCATACTACAATAACACTAAGTACAGCATTGACGTCATTGATCAAATAGCTCGACTGTACACAGTGAAATATGGATGCAGAAGGTGGCCTATGCATGTTTTTATACAACTTAGCAGAAGAGTTGCCTTCAGCATATAAATCCACAAGGGTACCAAATACACTTCCTAATACAGTACCTCAACATTGGAAGACTTGCCAAATTGGCAGATGCAGAGGGAAGAATAGGAGCAAGTATTTATGTAACAAGTGCGGCAAATATGTTTGTTGATCATGTTTAGGTAATGATGAATATGCGTGTGTTAGGTGCTATGATGCTGCAGGTGGCTTTGAATGAGCAAAATCAGGTTTATACTATATACTGTGGTATTCAAAATTTTATGTTGAAACACATGTGTTTGCTAAGGGAAGTTGTCCATTTCACATTTGGTTGTCGTATGTATTTGGACTAATTTTTAGCCTTAAAATGTTCATTTTACCACATAATTCATTAGACAAAAGTAAAATGATATACTGGTAAACTGTATAAATAACGTTAAATAAACTGGTATGCATTCAAATTTGTTTACTATTTTAAAAGGGCAAATAAAACTGCACCCATCAAAATGTTGGGTTGGTCCTTCTCAGTAGACCATACTTGCCGATCCTTCTAGTGTTTAATCATTTTAGACATGATATTGAGATAAAAGATGAAGTTCACTTTAGACTTCTTTGCCAACAAAATTGTTAGCACAATGCTAACTTACAATCACCTTACAATTACTTTCTTGGAAGTGTTGAAAACAGTGTTGTTATGATAAATTAACTTTAAAGAGAGTCGATTAAAGACACTAGACAACACTTACTTTTAAATTTTTCCGGAACTAGTTTCAGAGGCTTTGCCTCTATCATCGGCCGGCTCTCGACTGGTTCTCGTTGGTGTAGCTGACGATACCCTGTCACAGGTCTCCTCTGGTGGCGGCTCAAGGAACTTGCTGAACAAATCCTTCTGGGGGATGTCGAAATTGAATACTTTGTTCCTATTTTTTGAAATGAAGATTTGTTCCCATGTGGATAGTTCTTGTTTTCCTGATGTATGTTTCAGTAGTTTTGGTTCTGGATTTATGTTGTGGTTTTTTTCCCAAAAATGTGTGGCAACTGCTGATTTTTCTAATTGTTTATATTTTATGTTTCTAAAGTGTTCCTTTGCTCTTGTTTCTAAATTTCTTTTTGTTTTTCCAATATAAATTTGACTACAGTCATTGCATTCAATTTGATATATACCAGATTTTTTGTTTGATGGAATGGCATCTTTGATGTTTGAGCAAATTAGGTTTTTTAAGGAGAAATGGTTGACTGGTGCTAGTTGAATATTTTGTTTTTTGAAGACTTTTTTGAATTTATCATAGGCCCATGGATGGTAAGTGAATTTTTTGAAAATCATATTAGTTTCTGTAGATGAGAGAGTTGTGGTTTCCTTTAGTTGTTGTGGTTTCCTTTCCTGTGTCCTCACACAGAAATACCGGGAAAAAGTTTAAAAACATCCGGAATATCAACGTATGTCGATCAGCAATCATCACACACGCTAAATTCAATAGTGAAATAAGTTGTGTAAACGAAAAATCGAGCACGCAAATCTTTGAAAACGTAGTAAACCTATCTAAGCAAAATTTCTCCACAAAAGAATTGGATCTTTTAAATAATGGATTAAAAACATGCGTCAGTTTCTCAAACAAAATTGAAGATTACATTGCAGATTGCCATTGTGAAAATATTTTGGAGGAAATAGAGAACAGATCCTTTCAGAAGAGAAAACATAATACTATCCATTCTTTGAAACAGAAAAACGTTATTTACACAAAGGCAGACAAAGGCAACAAGATTGTCATAATGGAAAAATCAGATTATATTGAAAAAATGGAAAAAATGCTAACTGACAATGAATATGAAACCATTAACAAAAATCCTCTAAAAACTTGCATACAGTCATATGAAAAAACAATAGCAAAATCAAGCATAATACCAAACAAATATGCAGTTAAACCGGATAACCCAACCTTACCTAGACTTTATGGCTTACCCAAAATACACAAACCATCCATAACAATGAGACCTATAGTTAGCAGTATAAATTCACCAACATACAAACTTGCAAAGTGGCTAACTAACAAATTCAATTCATTTCCAAAATTCGACAGCCTAAGCATCAAAAACACCTATGAACTTATAGAACACATTAAGGATACTGAACTAAAAGAAGAGGACACACTAGTCTCATTTGATGTTAAATCACTGTTTCCCAGCATACCAGTTAATCAACTCCCACCGTTGATAGAAAAATGGCTCAAATCACTTGGAATGGCATCATCTGAAATTTCAGACTACATTGAACTAACCAAATTATGCATAGAACAAAATTTCTTCCAGTTTCAAACAAAATATTATCACCAAACTTCAGGGTTAGCAATGGGCAACCCACTATCACCCTTCCTGGCCGATCTGTACATGAGTGCATTAGAAATAAGGATCAACAAAGGTTTCCCTTGGATGTTCAAACTCTGGCAACGATATGTAGATGACATCTTTGCAATAGTACCAAAAAAACACATCAGTGATGCACTAAAACTTTTAAATATCCAAGAAAAAAGCATCAAATTCACTGTAGAAATAGAAAAAGACGAGCATTTACCATTTTTGGATCTAAAAATAATGAGGAATAAAAACAGACTAAACTTTGGCATTTACAGAAAACCAACACAGACAGACAACTACATAAAAGCTAATGGCTACAACCCAAGATCCCACAAACAGGCAATCTTCAATAGTTTAGCACACAGACTGGTAAACATCCCTCTCACAGCAGTAGAATACAAAACAGAATACAACAAAATAATTGAAATAGCACAAAAAAATAACTTTCCCAAATCATTAGTGGACAAAAAAGTGAGCTTAGCAAAAAAGAAGAAGCTACTAAAGGAAACCACAACATCAAAGATGCCATTCCATCAAACAAAAAATCTGGTATATATCAAATTGAATGCAATGACTGTAGTCAAATTTATATTGGAAAAACAAAAAGAAATTTAGAAACAAGAGCAAAGGAACACTTTAGAAACATAAAATATAAACAATTAGAAAAATCAGCAGTTGCCACACATTTTTGGGAAAAAAACCACAACATAAATCCAGAACCAAAACTACTGAAACATACATCAGGAAAACAAGAACTATCCACATGGAAACAAATCTTCATTTCAAAAAATAGGAACAAAGTATTCAATTTCGACATCCCCCAGAAGGATTTGTTCAGCAAGTTCCTTGAGCCGCCACCAGAGGAGACCTGTGACAGGGTATCGTCAGCTACACCAACGAGAACCAGTCGAGAGCCGGCCGATGATAGAGGCAAAGCCTCTGAAACTAGTTCCGGAAAAATTTAAAAGTAAGTGTTGTCTAGTGTCTTTAATCGACTCTCTTTAAAGTTAATTACAATCACCTTATTTACACAAATACACAACTTCAAGAAACCTCTTTATTCCAATGAGTAAGGACTATGATACAATGAAGCACAAAATTAATATAATTTTGAGTCGAACTAATACTCAATGCTCCATTTAATTGAGCAATTGAGTGGAGCATTGAGTATTAATGGAACATTGAGTATTAGTTTGACTCAAAATTATATTAACCTCTTTATGTGTGTTTGGAGGAATTTAGTAACAGTGACGTCAAAATTAATATAAAAATTATTTGTGGTTGGTTTATTGACACTCGTCACTTACTTTTTCATATATTTATGAGAGACTAGTTTCAAAGGCCCTGGCCTCCATTTTCAATCTCTTTCCAACTGGCATCTGTTGTTGTCTGCTCTCTCTGGTGGTGGAACTATGAACTTTTTTGTCAAATTATCTACTGGCGGGATTTCAAAGTTCATTACGCGATCCTTATTTTTCCAGATGAATATGTTCTCCCATGTTGTCAATCTATTTTGGTTTATCACTCCTTTTAATAATTTTGGATTTGGATCAATGTCATGGTTTTCATTCCAAAAATGAAATGCTACTGCTGACTTGTCTTCTTGTTTCAATCTGATGTTTCTAAAGTGTTCTTTGACTCTGGTTTTTAAATTTCTTTTTGTTTGACCTATGTAGCATTTTTCACAATTCTTACAATTTATTTGGTATATTCCAGATTTGTTACCTGAAGGAATTTCATCTTTTGTTTTTGAATTTAGTAATTTTAAAATTGAGTATCTATTAGTAGGTGCCAAGATGATATTTTGTTCCTTGAATATCTTCTTAAATTTATTAAATGTTTTTGGATGATATGTGAATGAACTGAATATGCTGTTGCTTTCTTTTTCTTTAATAAATGTGGTTGCTTCCTTAATGATTTTCTTTAGTTTAGATTTTCTAATTTTCTTCAACACCAAACTTTTGTTGTATCCGTTTTCTTCTGCTATGTGTATTATTGCTTTTTGTTCCTTGAAATATTCTTCTTTTTCCATGGGTATGTTGACTAGTCTGTGTGTAAGGCTGTTTATTATTGCATGTTTATGTGTAATTGGGTTGTGGCTATTATTTTTTATATAATTTTCTGAATGTGTTGGCTTCCTGTAAATTCCAAATTTTATTTTTGTATCATTCCTGATGATATTTAGATCCAAGAAAGGTAGTTGTCCATTGATTTCCTTTTCTATTGTGAATTTGATAGTCCTTTCTTGCAAATTGAGTAATTTTAATGCATAATCTAAATGTTTACTTGGTACAATTGCAAAGATGTCGTCAACATATCTATACCAAACCTTGAAGATCAATGGGAAGGACTTTTTAATTTGTGTTTCAAATGCACTCAAATGCCTTACACACAGACTAGTCAACATACCCATGGAAAAAGAAGAATATTTCAAGGAACAAAAAGCAATAATACACATAGCAGAAGAAAACAGATACAACAAAAGTTTGGTGTTGAAGAAAATTAGAAAATCTAAACTAAAGAAAACCATTAAGGAAGCAACCACATTTATTAAAGAAAAAGAAAGCAACAGCATATTCAGTTCATTCACATATCATCCAAAAACATTTAATAAATTTAAAAAGATATTCAAGGAACAAAATATCATCTTGGCACCTACTAATAGATACTCAATTTTAAAATTACTAAATTCAAAAACAAAAGATGAAATTCCTTCAGGTAACAAATCTGGAATATACCAAATAAATTGTAAGAATTGTGAAAAATGCTACATAGGTCAAACAAAAAGAAATTTAAAAACCAGAGTCAAAGAACACTTTAGAAACATCAGATTGAAACAAGAAGACAAGTCAGCAGTAGCATTTCATTTTTGGAATGAAAACCATGACATTGATCCAAATCCAAAATTATTAAAAGGAGTGATAAACCAAAATAGATTGACAACATGGGAGAACATATTCATCTGGAAAAATAAGGATCGCGTAATGAACTTTGAAATCCCGCCAGTAGATAATTTGACAAAAAAGTTCATAGTTCCACCACCAGAGAGAGCAGACAACAACAGATGCCAGTTGGAAAGAGATTGAAAATGGAGGCCAGGGCCTTTGAAACTAGTCTCTCATAAATATATGAAAAAGTAAGTGACGAGTGTCAATAAACCAACCACAAATAATTTTTATATTAACCTCTTTATTGTTTGTTTATGTCTCTTTAGCATGCACCAATTTGTTCTGCTAGTAGTCTCTGTTACATACACATAGATTCACCTCTTACACAGAATTGCACATAGATGTTGAACACCACAACTCTGATATTTGCTTGTGAACTGTTTCACTGCCTGTTCCGCTCCCCACCAACTCATCACAACAGAGCCACACTTACTAACCTGTGAACTACTTCTTGCACCGTTCTACAGCCTTCCGAGGAACGGAGCTGGGAATTCACTACACTACTTTGTACTGCTCAATCAACTCCACAACTCGACTGATTGACTAATTTGTGAACTGCTTCACTGTGCCGACTCCTCACCATGCCCATTTGTCAACTCAAGTCAACTTGAAGTTTGAAGTAGACACAAACTCTAAACACCAAATGCTACTACTTACTTCTACACCATGTTTCATATCAGCATTTATATAATCCTGCCAAGCGCGGTCAGAAGCTTCTGGTGATATATCCTTCTCAAATCATCTTGTAGAATGTATTGGAATGTTTTTGAATGGTATTTGCACAGTAACAATTAGCATGCTCCTCCTTGTGATGTCTGATTGGGGTCATTGTTGAAGGTGCATTAATCTCTCATGGCAGACCTACTCCTCCTTTGTGACATCAGTTAGTACCACCCTGGTGAAGATGGGTCTCTGCAAATGCCAGTGTGACACTATGGAATGATGCTCAAACCCTAAGTGTGTATCACTGCTAATTTTTAATTTGAGCTTAGTATACAAACATAAATTGTTGTCAGGCATTTCTTAATTTTAGTTAATTTAAAAGAAAGTAAGTTAAGCGAACGTAAGTTAAGCAAAATAGTTTGAATTGAACTATTTAATATTTTATAACTAGTGCAGGATAAACTTTAAAAATATAATTTCTGAAGATCATCTGAAAATTTCAAGCTAATAAGTTATATTGTGTGTTCCATGGAGTATTTTGAACAGTTTATACTGGAAAGAATTAGTTAACGTTCAATATGATGCTTTAGCTAAACAGTGCAGTACCAATTAAATACCTATTATGGCTTTAAAATTGTTGATAATAGAAAGCAAAGTATATAAACTTCTAAAAAGGATGCTAACAACAGTGATAGTAGTAAATTGTAGAGCTACATGTAGGCACATTTAAAACAATTTCACATCTTACCTTCCCAAGCATATACCTTCATGAATTAATCCTTTTTACAGGACAACCCTTAACTTGCAGCAATATATTGAAATTTAACTGTATTGGAACACCATAGTGAAGCGAATCAATTATTAAACTATAGATGAGTCGTATCTTTTACACAGCTTTACATAAGTGAAGCTGATGTGTAAAAAACATAACTCATCTATAATTTAATAATTGCAGCAATATATTTCTAACAAAGAAATTCACAACAATGCATTAGACAAAAGTCAACTATATGTTTAGCATACATGTACATAAATGCTGCTTCAAAATGGAATAATTTATACAGACACCAAATTATATATGAAACTTCATTCAGTTAGAAGTCTACAAATAAATGTAATACCTTCAAATCAACACTACTGGCACATTTGGTTATTTACTCTTCCAAGGAGAAATTTCTTAACAATGAAACACATGTTGTGAATAATCATATGTAATTTAGCCATCAAATCTTTTATTTATTTTAGAATTTAACTGAGTGTATAATTTAATATATATAAGCCATTCAATAATTAGTTGTACTAATCTTTGAACAGACTGTGTTGTTGCTATAATTGCCTGTCTAAGTTAACTCTTAAGTGGTAATTTCATTTTCAGTGAAAGTTCAAAATCATGTAGGCTCATTTCTGGAGACTATGAAAGATGCTCCAGAATTATGCATTTTCATCTGTAATATGAGGACATTTTCTACAGCTATATGAGGACGAGCACCTTCATATAGCAGAATTGATTGAGAACTTAGAAGCTTTGAAAGTTTATGATGCACAGCTGGTTGTAAATGGTGTTCCAGAAGATAACTGTAATATGCACCATTCGCCCCATCTACAGGAACTGAATAGTGACAAGGGCACTGTTAGAATCATCAGCAACTATGAACAGGACTTTAACTGGATCCTGTTTTTGCTGATACCTTTTAGCCATGGGGAACCATTGTGCTGCCACCCATTAGATAGTCTCTTCAATTTTAATTTAATTGAGCCCAGGTTTCATCTAAAGTTATGATACTTAAAATTAAATTCTGAGCTTCACATTCATAATATTTCATCCTAACTGTAAACTTTCTGTTTCCACACATGTTTTCCTCATCAAGATTTTGTGGAACCCATCAACTGCAGTT
Source organism: Mantis religiosa (assembly GCA_030765055.1). Lineage (NCBI taxonomy): Eukaryota > Metazoa > Arthropoda > Insecta > Mantodea > Mantidae > Mantis > Mantis religiosa. The sequence goes on from CM060950.1 coordinate 102,251,579, forward strand.
TTTCCTCATCTTAACTTCGTAAGTGCAGGAAGAAACATACCAGGATCAACTTCCAATTTCCCATGCTAGTTCAGTACAAGTCTGACAAAAGTGTTCTTCCAGCTGGCCTCCAACAGCATTCACATGCTTATCACCACTTGTTGATTGTGATCTGCTAGCACCATGATCTTGATGAACATCTTCCCTACCTCTACAAAATGCATGTACCTGTCTAGGCACACTATATGGTATTATCTCTGTATGTAATGCTGCATGGCATTGTTAAGAATTCTTACCTCTTGCAATCTGAATTTTATTGGAAAGTCTTTTTTCGTATTTACTAAATCTTTTAGAACCCTGCATATAACAATAAACAGATTAAGCTTACTACATCGTATGAATAAGATTATTCCCTTAAAACTCATAGATAATGCATATAGGATCCCTTCTTTCTTACTGTAACTAGCTTGCATCATTTATTAGTGATAGTGCCGCTTACAAGCATTGTTGCTGCAATTACTTATATGTTTATTGTATTTATTAAATGCTTATTTGACATTTCCTACATCATTGAATTACTAGTGGCCTGTACAACTTACTGGACTATAAAACTACTGTAACTGCTGCTACTGCTTATCTCTTACTATTTACCACATTTTTGCATATTTTTACCTAATTTTACCAATGCAAAGAAAGTTTGTTAATGAATTTGGTTCCTTCAAGATACAGAATTTTATACCTGTTGAACTTTAGGCTTGTAAAAAAAAAAAAAAAAAAAAAAAAAAAAAAAAAAAAAAAAAATTAAAGTAAGCCTTTAGTTAGAAAAGCTCAGGTACCAAAATAATTTCTATTACTTATGTTAGGTTTTCATAGTATTGTGGCAATTCAGCCATTTTTGTCATTAAAAGTAAATATAACATGATTAGTGCTTATTAAATTTAAAGGGAGACGATTAATGTCATTAATCGACTCCCTTTAAATTTAATTTATCATAACAACACTTCCAAGAAAGGAAATGATTAGTGCTTCTTCATTATTTTGCCATCCAATAAATTCTGTAAATAGAATTCTAATTTAATTAAATTATTACATTACTTCACAGTGTTAATTCCAATTTACCATCTCAAATTGGAATTCTAATATATTGATGAAATTTTTAAAATGTTGGTTTTGTTTCAGATTTCTTGTATGAAAGAAGAAATGACATTGTTGGGTCGCCTTACTTTTCCAAGATTGCAAATCTAACTGCAGATATTGAAAAAATATACAAAGATTTTAAGGACAATGATTTGCTCACAAACTTCAAAAAATACTCTCACATGATTTATGAGTTTCTGAGGGAAAAATACTTCACAATGGTTCCATTCGGTATGAAGAAAATTTATTATCTTAGCTTTATCATATTACCCATCTCCAGGTTTTATATATATGTACGTTTAACACTCTTCTTTCAGAGATTCTGAATTACTTATTTTTGACTTCATAAAATATATTTTCTACTAAACTAGTAATGAGTTTCTGTTTGACATAAATGACAGAACAATGTGTTTCAGATCTGTATTTTAGGATACTGTGATGCAATATAAAGTTAAAGAAAACTGGTGAACTAATAATCACTCCAAATTTATTGCCAAAAATTACTTAAAATTTACTCTTAACCCAGAAGTGCTTTTATAAAGGAATCCAACAGATGCCAGATGTTGAAGTACTCTTAAACTATAAGATAATTTAGAAACTTTGAGGGGCAGTATTCTTTAATAATAATAAGAAATCCATGATATGGAATTCTTTGGTCATGTGTTCAAGTTACTTTATGAGAAAATCCATACCTCAGAAAATAAGTACTTATAGAAGGAACTATTTAAAATTCATATCACTGTGAATAAAGAAACTTTATCTTAAATACTGTGTACATAAAATGTGTTAAAAATATTATAGTGTTAAAATGAGTGTATCTAGTAAAACTGGAAGTATTTGGTTTCTATAATAATGTTTTAGATAGTAGCACTAATAGCTCTAGCACTACTAGCACTAATACCACTTCTGCTTTGTAATTATTATTTAGTAATAGATGTACATCTAGAAATATTTAAGGTATGTGTGACTCATTTAACACTTTTCTTTCCTGGTAGCTTCCATTTAAAAATACATTATGTATATATGTATGATGATGATGATGACGACGACGACGACGACGACGACGACGACGACGACGACGATGATGATGATGATGATGAAATGAAATGTGTAGTGTTTTAACGCCTGCTTTTACTACATACGGCACAGAGGGCGATGACACTGATGACACATGAGATGAAGATGGAGCACCGGTGGAATGAGATGGCGGGGGAAACCGGAGATCCCGGAGAAAACCCGCCCCAGCGCCGTGTTGTCCACCACAAATCTCACTTTGCGGTCGCCTGGGATCGAACAGGGCCGCCTTGGTGAGAACCAAGCGGTCTAACCACTGAGCCCCGGCGCAGCCGATGATGATGATGATGATGATGATGATGATGATGATGATGATGATGATGATGATGATGATGATGATGATGATGATGATGATGATGATGATGATGATGATGATGATGATGATGATGATGATGATGATGATGATGATGATGATGATGATGATGATGATGATGATGATGATGATGATGATGATGATGATGATGATGATGATGATGATGATGATGATGATGATGATGATGATGATGATGATGATGATGATGATGATATAATAGTAATATAATAATACACTTAAAAGACTGGGACTTAAGTACCTACAAATTGTAAGTCACCATTGGGGTATGTGATCTCGAATTTGAAATACCCTCATAGTTGACTGGGAAAATGGAAGTCAGATGATTTAATGTTGTACAGGCATGTTGCCATGGTAACTTAGGAATAGAACAACTATGTGTGAAGCAGAAGATCAGTGGTTCAAATCCTGATATTGTATTGAATTTTTCAGTTTTGATTCTACCTTCCCTACATTTCTTTCCTTTTTTTCTATCTTATAAGTTCCAGAAATTCTGAATCAAGGAAATTATATCTTTATCTTATTTTTCTATTGAATATAACTTGAGAAATACATTAGCACTTTAATCACTGTAAATGAAATTACGTATCTTAAATACCAGTCTTTTTCATATATGCACATATAGTATCTAAACCTGATAAAGACACTTCTGACAAGTATTTTTCATGCCCAATATAGAATGGGACACTGAGAACCATAACACATAAAGAGCATTTATAAATAAAAATTCAATTTTATTTTTTCATATATAAATAATATCAACTGCAAATATGTTTTGCAAAACATTTTTTACTGCTATTAACACTTAAGCTCTTAAGTGCATGCACTCCATGTATTTTTTCCTTCCCATTTTTTAATCATTTTTTATGTTTTTTATAAATGAAGAGTAGAATGATGTAGGAATAAAAAAATTAGGATTGATTTTTCTATGTTTTGTTGTGTTTTTCTATAGGCAAAGAGCTGCAACAAATAGCAAATGAAATAATTGAAGAGTTCAAGGAATTAGGCAAGCTGCCATCTATTAGATATGCAATTCAAAAGGCAAATGAGCTTTATGAAAGGGTAAGTTTGTAACCAACCTATAATTTTGAGTAGCTGAATTATCTGTTTCTCTCCCTCTCTGATTTTATATATGTATAATATACCTTTGTTGTTTAATTTTAATATTATCTTTTGTTTTCAGGTCCATTGGTTCTACAACTCACTAGATATTGGAACGAAGTTTCAGAAGTTAATAAAATTGATTCACACAAAGTTAACTGAGATCACAAACACAGCTCTTCAAACAGAAAACAAGTATCTAACTTTTTATTGTTTTTTCTTCATGTTTCTCTTATAATTCATAGTATTCAGTGTTTTGTTTTAGCTTTTTAGCTTATAAGCAGTGTAAATTTCTATTGTGAAAAGTCCAAATGTCCATTTATTATCTATTTGGAATACAAAATCAGAAACTGCAAATCAACTTAAAAACTTGTGTTATACTACAAGGTACTTCATTTAAAATCTAACAGGTACACAGTATTTTGCCTGTGCTCAATTGGATGTGACACAGCCCACTTGCTGCTACATAAATTCTGCACATAAAGAATGTAAAATAAACCTTATAGAAGATTAAATTTATTGGGAGTCGATTAATGACACTAAACAACACTTACTTTTAAATTTTAAATACAACACTGTTTTCAACACTTCCATGAAAGGACTTATAGAAGATGCTGGAAATGTCTTCCACCTTTGGCTAAACAAGCATTATATGGAGAACACATTCTCATTCACGCTATTAAGTTGGGCCACTGTTATGTTTCAGATTTCATTTCTAAGTGTGTTGCCTTAGAGTCTAGTAGTGTGAGAATCTGGCAAGATTGTGAGAAAGAGAAATGCAATGTGCTCCATTAAATTTTAAGTGAAGAACCCTGTATTGTGATTCTGACACAAAAGGAGTCTCGTATAGTAAGAAAAGCCTCATAAAAAGTTTGAGAAGAAAATGGAAAATATTAATGACTACAGTATTCCTATGATTTTAAAAGTTTTTAATGTACTGATTAGTTAAATGTTTTACAGGTATCGTGAAGCCAAAACTAAATTCATATTCGACCCAGAAAATGGCTTCGTTATATGGGAGCAAAAGCTGCCAATGTCCTGGCATGCATTTAATGAAACTCCAAAATTTGAGGTAAAATAAAAGCTAAAAATCTAATACCCTATCCATATTTGAAAAATATTGGAATACTGCATTTGAGAAATTTTCATTGTTGTATTGAAGTCCTGGTATAAAATTAAATGAAATTGTAACAGATGACAATGAAAATTAGAATTGCTTGGGAGAATGTTAAGTAACCATTACTGAAAGCATCTTTACATTTAAGAGCTGTATTAATTGCACAGATTGCTTTCCATTTACATTATACCTACTAGGGCATCAGGCACGTTCAAGGTAAAATCTAGTATGCTACTGATAATTCTCCTAAATTGTAAATAGAACGTGAAGTCATATACTATGTTGTTAATGCATTTTTAAAAATAATAGCAGTACTGTATAAAAATATCACTTTTATTCCAGGAAATACCAGAATATAGGACACTGAATGATGTACAAAATTATTTTGTAGCTTCAAACACAACATTTTGGACACTGTACTATGAGTACAAACCATACACTGAGCTTTCTAACTGGCTCCCACCATTCAAAGGTAAGACCATTAAAAGTTATATATAAGCACTTCCCAATATTATACTCCATGGTTAGTATACTGCTAAATTTGACAAGGTCATTTCGTCATATGGTGCTGTAAGCAAAATATAAAAATCATTATTCACTTTATACTGTTTGTCGTAGGTCAACAAATGTAAATATAAACAAATGCTTCACTGTGTAATACTTCCAGTTTTGGGATCAAACATACAGATATTCATGCATAAAAATTATGGGCACTTAAAAAAAAAGTGGCCAATATAGTACTTCAAAGAAATGAATTATCTTCCTTCTTTAGTGTTAAAGGAACACATATTATCTCAATTTTTTTTTAATATTATAATGTAAAAGGCTGTCACAAGGTCGTTGTTGAAAAACTTTTCAGCTACCTCAGCAAGCCTATGCTTCACTGAAGGCCCTTTTCTCTCTAAATTAATTGTACACAGTAAACATTGAGCTAATGAACATATAATGCAAATATTCTCAAATATATTAGATATTACAATTTTAATCTCTCCGTAACTTGCTTAATTCAAAAGAGTGAAATCAAAATCTAACTGCAGTTGCATGTTTCGTCATCATCTGAAACATAGTCCTTAACATGTAAAAGTTATTGTTTATTTTCCCAGTTCTAAGACTCAGTTTTAACTCAGTGTTAAAGCAGGTTAAAACTAAGATCTGTAAATTCTGTTCCTGGTGGTCACTCTTGTGACTCAATATTCTGGTATGTTTTCACAACAGTTCAATTGCAGTTTTGCAGTACTTCCCTTGCCAATAATATACAATATGTTATGAATGTATATAAATGTAGTTAGTCTAATTGATTAAATATTACAAATAGAAGCATTATTAACAGTGAAGTTTTCTTCATGTTGAAGTTTTGTTGAGTCACACTTGTTTACACTCACCCTCACTTATTATTTTTAAAACAAGTAAACAAGTGTGACTCAACAAAAACTTCAACAAGTATAATTGATGCTCATATTTTATGCCTAAAACAAATGTTCTATCTTGCAGCTCAAGCAATTGTAGCTGGAAGTCAACATTTTATGACATTTGACAGAAGTTTCTTTGAATTTTATGGCCAGTGTTCTTACCTCCTAGCAAGTGATTTTATGGACCAAAACTTTTCTGCAGTAATTACATATGACCCCAATAGCAAAATGGAAGCATATGAAATTGCTGTAATCATTGGAAAAGAAATTGTACACATTAACATCTTTGATGAGGTGAGTACAGCTAAGGATTTATTCAATGAGTTAAAGTTTAGATAAGACAGATGTACAGCTGTCTTGAAATGGACTTCAGTTGCTGCACCCTCTAAACCAATTACATACAGTCTGCAAGAGTATACTTAGCTTACTTACATTACAATAGATGTTGAAAATCTTGACTCTCTGATTCATCCAGCTTTTCTGCAATCATCTTCTATAATTATTAATGTCTAATATTGCTCTAAACATACCCTGTACACTTAAGCTTATTTACAAGAATGTTGTGACAAAAGACAAAAATGTTCATCTTAAAACTTCTTTGCCATTAAATTGTTAGCTCAATGCTAAGGTACAGTCAGCCTCTCTTTTACACAAATACAACACTCAACATATCTCTACAATGTTTGTTTGTCTGTTTAGCATACAACCTTCATGCTGCTAATAATCTTTCTGACCTATACACAGATCCACCTCTAACATGGTACTACATGCCGATTCTAACAAAGCTGCAATATTTACATGTAAACTAAACACTGATTCCTTAGTATGGAGCTGCACTTACTGACCTGTGAACTGCTTCCTGCACTTCCAAGGCCTGCCAGCTCCTTCCCCACAGAACCGCACTCAGCTCAAAACACCATACTGTTTTCTCTACTACTCACTGTACTACTATCTCACTAACCTACTGACTCTAGGCCTTGCATAGACTTTTATATGTCGGCTGCAGGAGATTCCTCTTTTGGCATTACAATCTCAAAAGATCTTGAATGGCATCTGCACAATAACAGCCCAGCCCTGACTCATAACATCAACTCATTTTGTCAGCTACTGCCTGCCGATGGGAGGTGGGTCTTTCTTGCCCTACCCACTACTAAACAGAAATGGTGACACATTCTCTTGGGAGGCCAAGTGAACGCCAATGTGACAATATGAATAGCTGCCTGCTAGGACACATCTGACTTTTTACAGAGGAGTATTCTGCATGTCACTATATAGAAAAATGTACTCTTCTAAAGCAAATTTAGTCATAATGAAATACATGTACCATCTACAATTAGCTTGAGAATGAACCAAGTGGCAAATATAAGAGCTATTGCCCTGTCCAAAAGCATTGAGCATAAATTTCATCTTATTCTAGACTTGTAGATATAAAATGAAAGAATTAAGGTGTTTCTTCATGCTTCCCTTAACTGAGAAATTTTCTTCCTCTTTTTTTCCCAAAAATTGATACATGCAAAACATTTTAAATTAAGTTACACGCTGTAAAAACATAATTTTGACTTTCCAAATCATTCCCTGAATCAGGATTTACCAAAAGTCAACAAATATTTTAATCACTGTGAAAATGTTAAAAAAACTGTCGATTTCACGAAAATTTTCAAGAAATTGCACTTACACCGCTCTTGGGACTGCAAGCAATGCAGTCCAATGAGTTCACTAAACTATGGAGTGTGTGGTAGATAGAAACATGAAGGGGGGCAAGCGGAGGGGGAAATGGAAGCAGTATGCACATTAGTGAGTTGTCCTGACAGTCCAAGAGGTAGAAGCGGCTTCATATATGAACTTGCCACACAGTCTATGAACTTGTTGTAATGACTTACTATATATATGGATGTAATCTATTCAATTTAAGCAAATAAGGCAACAACAGTAAAATTAAAATTTGCTCCTGCAGTCCTCCTTTATCAGCCGCCACTAGGTCTGACAGAGAAAATAGAAGGGAAAATTGTAGCTGTAAAAACGCTAAACGGAAAGGAAGAAAGAATATTAGATGTTAGAAGATTTTTAAGTTGTTCAGAAAGCAAAAGCAAAATGGGCAAAGAACGTAAGGAGTACAAGATAGGAAAACAGAGGGAGGGAAGGGAAATATTAAAATAAAGAGGAAGGAACACAAGAGCTATCTGACACAGCAAAAGGCCTGGGTGCTATGCAAGGCAAGGTAGCAACAAGGCAATCAACAATTTGTACATAGGTTAGAAAAGTAAAAAACGGTAAAAAGCTATAATACATTTTTTCAAGTGTGACTTCCATTCATCCAGCCATGACAAAATGTTAATGTGTAAGATAAGAATAGTTCCTTTAACACCAAAAATGTCTTCTGCAATCTTAATTTAAGAGTGCTTTTTTTTTCTCTCTCATCACAATAACTAATAAGGAATGGCTGGTATATGTTTATATAGAGATCTTCTCAGCATGGACGTCAACTGATTGTATCATATTGGAATCAATCTTTAGCAATTAATGGGTAACTATGTAGGTTTGCCTGGAGAAATCATAAATGCATTGCCTTTATTTCATTGGCATATTCATGAACTTTCTCAAAATAGTGAAAGCTTACTTCCTCACTGGCTCAACTATCAGCGACTTCATTTTATGGCATAGTGTTAAGTCGTTCCCTTATGAACAAGAATCCAAAATGTGCAGTGATCATTGCATTCTTCATAATGGCTACCATTTGGGAATCTCCCAGCAATAGTTCTGAGAGCAGACTAATTTTAAACCTATAGCTTTGCTGTTCTATCAATTAGTGGTTGTGTATCCCTTGTATAGTCTACTTTTCTTTCATTTTAATGCAGATTTTTCTGTATTTGTTAGCACATATTGGTGTTTATTCTAGTGGAAAACCTTCTGTTCTTGTGAAAATACTAAAGTTCCTTTTATTTTCTGCTTATATAGTGTATGCTATCAGAAGTACTGCTTGGAAGCTGTTAAAATGTGTTTAAATGTACTTTTGATTACTAAATTGACAATATTTATAAATTTTAGTAAAATGAGGTATGAAGCTGACAAATCAAGTTCAGGACAGATTAAGAATTTAATTTTTTGTTGTTCCATTTATACCCTACCTTTAACTGCAATGGTCATATCGGCGGCCATTCTCCTTTGGAACATATCGAAGCTGTTAACTCGTATTCATTGGGTTTTAATCAGTAGATCACACACACATTCTCACTCTCATTCATATTTCCAGACTCTGGGGAAGATGAGGAATTATCTTGGTTGGAGAAAAGTCCCCATCCCCACTGCCAGGAATCGAACCCGGGTCCCCTAGCATGGTAGGCAGGTGCTGTACCGACTGAGCTACGGGGCCAGCCTTCAAAAAATTGTTTTGTTGCAATTGTATAATAAGGATTGAAACCAGAATGCCAAATCTGATTTTAAAAAATTGTTTTCAGATGTTAAACACTATAACACTGAATGAAAGGCCTATGAATGTGATTTTCTCTTGTTTCATAGTAGAACTTACATTCTCGTTTATTCACATTTGGATTTGCAGTTGGAACTTCATTTACAGTAGATGTACATATATTCAGTATGTTATTAAATATCTTACTCTTTTCCTAAGCGCAGAACCAAATTCATTATTTCTTACTATTATAGCTATGAGACTTGAAAAATACTTGAAACTGCATGTGGTGACTAAAGACAACATGAAGTTGAACTAAATTCCCTTTGTCACTAAAATCATTACCCCAATTCTAGGTTATAATCTCTTTCACTTTCACCTGCCTGTCACAGAAGAATGAGAAACCAAATTCTCTCAAATTGAAGGAATGGAACATTGTTGAAGTCTAATCTTCTAGTTTAGCCAAAATCATACAGTCTGAAACACATCAGTGCAGTACAACAAAGGAGCTACTTCGGGCTCATGATTCAATGGCTTACCTTGAATGTTCGGTTTTTGCTTCTCTCATGGCAAACAACAAAATGGCGGAATGTGGCAGGCCTGCAATTTTTACTTCGACTTTAAATAGAAAATTTAGCTTAGTAGCTTGTTATGAATTGTGCAGTTCAGTTTGTTGTTGTCATTTTCTACTACAAAATCATCCTATTATTAATAACATTAATTGTTATATGTATGGAATTATAGCATATCTAAGAGATGCGATTCCTTACTGTGTTTGATTGTTTGTTATTTTCTTTGTTGCATGCAGTCTGTAAGACTTAATGGAGATGGAGTCAGACACTTACCATTAGCCATTCAAGATGCTTATGTATACCAAGAGGCATCAATGATAACCATTGAGAGCCCACGAGGATTTACTATACAGTGTAATCTGAAGTTTGATGTCTGCACCTTCACCTTAACAGGTAATGATTACTTTCTTTAAACAAAATGGAATTGTATTCGAATTATGAAAATTAAGTAATTCATTAAATTCTTGTAAAACAATCTCTTTCAACTAAAATTAGGCAAGTGAGTCAACCTTGTATATACTTTTCTCCACTTACAAGTTTTTTATGAAGACTAGTTTCTGGGGACTTCTCCCCTATCGTCAGTTCTGTGGTTGACTGATGATGCATCCGGTGTCTGCATCTGGCTTGGTGTTGTGCTGCCATCTAACATCCTGGTAAGTTTGATGACGTCATCTACCGCGGGAATTTCAAAATTCATCAAGGGGTCCTGTTTTTTCGTAATAAATATGTTTTCCCAAATCTGTAGTTCCAGAGGTTTCTTTGCCTGTTTGATCAGTTCTATTTGTTGTTTTATGTTGTGATTCTCAGACCAAAAGTGATGCGCTACGGCCGACTTGTCCATTTGTTTGAATATAATATTTCTGAAGTGTTCTTTCATTCTTGTTCCTAGATTCCTTTTGGTCTTACCAATGTATATCTTGTCACAATCCTGGCAACTCATTTGGTAAATGCCTGATAATTGAGTTTTCGGTGTGCTATTTTTTAGAGGGTGGTTTATTAAGTTGCGGATGTTGTGTTTGTTTTGAGGGGCTAATTTTATGTTGAAGCTCTTAAATATCTTTTCAAATTTTTTGAAGTATTTTGGATGAAATATAAATTTTCCATATCTGGTGTTTGGGTTTTCTAGTTTTTTTAACGTAGTAATGTCCCTTAAGTTTTTGTTTCTTTTGTGTCTGTAGATCAGTTTTTTGATAAAATTTGTGTTATAGTTGTTCAGTTCGGCAACCTGGTGTATGTGAGCGTACTCCTGTTCATATTCTGTTTTTGTTAGCGGAATGTTGATTAATCTGTGAACTAAACTATGGAATACTGCATATTGATGTTGTACTGGGTTGAATGGGTTGCATTTAATGTAATTGTCAACATGTGTTGCTTTTTGGTATATTCCAAATTGTAATCCTGTTGGTGTTCTAATGATTTTCAAATCTAGAAAAGGTAGCCATTCATCCTGCTCTACTTCAATGGTGAAAACTATGGATTTTTCTTGTAGGTTTAGCAACTTTATAGCATCCTCGGTTAGCCTTCTAGGGACTATCGCAAACACATCGTCGACATATCTATGCCAATATTTGAAAATATGTGGAAAGGCTTTAGTAATGTGTGTTTCCAAATTACTCATGAACAGATTAGCTAGTAATGGTGAAAGAGGGTTACCCATGGCCAAGCCTGCTGTTTGTTGGAAGATCTTGCTGGAGAACGTGAAGCTGTTTTGTTCAATTCATAGAGTGGTTAATTTGATGTATTCCTCTATTTTATCATCTGCAACGTTGCTTTTGGATAACCAGCCTTTCATCAATTTTGGAATTTTTTTTACTGGTATGCTCATGAATAGAGATCTCATATCAAAGGACACCATCACCTCTTCAGTTTTTATAATTGTGTTTTCAATTTTCTTTACTAAATCAAATGAATTGTTTATGCTTAGAGATTCAAACTTTTCAAACTTGTCAAATTCTTCCACCAACCATTTTGCCAGGATTACAATTTGGAATATACCGAAAAGCAACACATGTTGACAATTACATTAAATGCAACCCATTCAACCCAGTACAACATCAATATGCAGTATTCCATAGTTTAGTTCACAGATTAATCAACATTCCGCTAACAAAAACAGAATATGAACAGGAGTACGCTCACATACACCAGGTTGCCGAACTGAACAACTATAACACAAATTTTATCAAAAAACTGATCTACAGACACAAAAGAAACAAAAACTTAAAGGACATTACTACGTTAAAAAAACTAGAAAACCCAAACACCAGATATGAAAAATTTACATTTCATCCAAAATACTTCAAAAAATTTGAAAAGATATTTAAGAGCTTCAACATATAATTAGCCCCTCAAAACGAACACAACATCCGCAACTTAATAAACCACCCTCTAAAAAATAGCACTCAATTATCAGGCATTTACCAAATGAGTTGCCAGGATTGTGACAAGATATACATTGGTAAGACCAAAAGGAATCTAGGAACAAGAATGAAAGAACACTTCAGAAATATTAAATTCAAACAAATGGACAAGTCGGCCGTAGCACATCACTTTTTGTCTGAGAATCACAACATAAAACAACAAATAGAACTGATCAAACAGGCAAAGAAACCTCTGGAACTACAGATTTGGGAAAACATATTTATTACGAAAAAACAGGACCTCTTGATGAATTTTGAAATTCCCGCGGTAGATGACGTCATCAAACTTACCAGGACGTTAGATGGCAGCACAACACCAAGCCAGATGCAGACACCAGATGCATCATCAGTCAACCACAGAACTGACAATAGGGGAGAAGTCCCCAGAAACTAGTCTTCATAAAAAACTTGTAAGTGGAGAAAAGTATATACAAGGTTGACTCACTTGCCTAATTTTAGTAACAATGGCACTCCACTTTCTGAAATACTTCTTTTTATTCTATATAATCTCTTTCAAAGTTAACCAAGGAAACTAGATAACACACAACTTCTTTCCTTTGTTTTGCTTTGCTTTGTTTTGTTTGTGTGCATCTTTTTTTCGTTTGCTTTCCTTTTTAATCTTTTTAACTTTTGCTCAAATGTTAGTGTACAATGAACCTTAATAATATAAAAATGTAAATATTAAATGTAACAGCGTCTTGACCTTTTGAAATGTTTATAAGCAAAGATTGGCAGTGACTAAATTAAATTAAAACTTCATAAAATCCTAATTTTCATTCAAGTCATCCTAAACCATAATGACCACAAGAGGAACAATAGTGTCAAAGAGGTATGCAGAGACTATTAAAAGGTATTACTGATTTTGAGCTTTTGATAGATTTGTGCATGAGGAATGGAGAAGGGAGAAACTGAACCTTCACTGTAACCATCATTATTCATTCACGGTTGTGAAATTGCAGGCCAGGTAATGCGTAAGAATGACCCCTTCCTCCTCAACAGAGTCTGACAACAACAGATGCCAGTTGGAAAGAGATTGAAAATGGAGACGAATGTCTTTGAAACTAGTCTCTCATAAATATAAATAAGTGATGAGTATTAATAAACCTACTACAAATAGTTTCTGAAATTTCTTTATATAACTTTATTCACCATTGGGCAAATTTAAAAATTTTTTTGAAGTAATTTTAAAAGTCAAATTCTTCTGGGTTTGTGGCTCAAATGCTCCTCAGAAAGGTGGAGTTGTATAATTCTCATAGTTAATCTGTAGGAATTAAAGGAAATGTCATTCTGTTTTGAGTTTGAGAATTCATTTAATAAGATTGAAAAGTAAAATTCTTAAAAAATAGCACATAATATTTCTTGTATCTGATACAGAATACTGCCTACAGTATATTAAATTATAGATGAGTCATATTTTCTACACATCAGCTTTACTTACGTATGCAATATGTAAAAAAAAAAATACTGATATGTACTGATTACTGGTGTGTAAAAAAAAAAAAAAAAAATATGGCTCATCTATAATTTGATATGTTTCACTTCACTGTGGTGTTCCAATGTAGTAACAGTTTAGAGCAATATATGATTTAAAAAGGATTATAGAGACACTCTGTGGCAGATCAGTAAAAACATATTCACTCTATGTATGTGCATTTTCATATGTGCATGCATGCGTGTGCGTGCATGTGAGAGACAGAGAGAGAGAGAGAGAGAGAGAGAGAGAGAGAGAGAGAGAGAGAGAGAGAGAGAGAGAGAGAGAGAGAGAGAGAGAGAGAGAGAGAGAGAGAGAGAGATTTCACTCTTTTACCTTGTGTTTCAGGATGGTATTTTGGAAAAACAGCAGGACTATTAGGTACATTAGACAATGAACCAAGCACAGATTATCTCACTTCAAGAAATACACAGGAAACAGAATTAGTTAGCTTTGCTCAGAGCTGGTCTTTGGAACCTCAGAAATGCTCTGGAAAGAATTTTGCTAGAGAAATTCCATATCCAGATGATAACATATATTCTATATGTGATTCATTCTTCAAGCTGAAAACATCACAGTTCAGTCCTTGTTTTCCAGTGGTAAGTAATATACTATACCTTTACACACTCGCTGAAATTTTAAGAACAATAATATAAATTACCTTTTAAATAATTATGTTTCCATTATACTTATTAACTGGAGAAAAAGTTACTGAAGTGGGACACATCAGGCAATCAACTCTGCAAATCCTTGGTCTTTTACAATATTACAATTAGGTCCCTATACACAAAGTGAACAAATGTTGTATGCAGCATTCAACTAAAGTGCATAAGAATATTTCTTTTGCTCTCTTAAGTTATAGTTCATATCTGTACTATTATCATATCAGCATATTACGCCTATTCTCATAGAGAACAAACCATTATTCAAATAAAATGGACAAAAATATATTTTGTAGTACTCTTTGGAATAATATGAAACTCCACAGCTAGAAAGTCTGGTGTCAATGTTGAATGGATTTCAGCTTCTGTGATCTCACTCCCAAGGAACATCTTTGACCTTGAACACTTGGGACCATATGAAAATATGCATAGAATAACAAGCAGTCATTAAAGCAACAGTGGTTTGTGTCATTTCCATGTAAAACTCTGATCTTCTGTGCTAGCACCATTAGCTGCACTACCTAGTGTTAGAGTTGTGTGAATGTTATAGCTATCATACATTTGTGTCTCTTGGAATGATTGCATGTGGGGTACTGTGTGAACTGTGTACAATGATACCATGAAGGGAATTAGTCCTATAAATTTGGTCCAAATATTAGGAACAAATGTGCGACCTGCTGAATATGGAAATGACATTGGGGTTGTGGATATGGAGTTCATGGATATATTTTGTCACATAATAATTCAGAAATATAATGGGAAAGACACAGAAATACATGATGTTATGTTGGATAGATATATTGATTTTGAAGAATAGGTCGACCCTGAATCTTAAGATGAGTGTTTCAACATTACATAAGGTTCTCCTCCAGAGCAATAGGAATAGTCATGTTACTAAAATTAGGCAAATGAGTCAAACTTGTATACACTTTTCCCCACTTACAAGTTTTTTAATGAAGACTAGTTTCTGGGAACTTCTTCCCTATCCTCACTTCTGTGGTTGACTAATTGTGCAACCGGTATCTGCGTCTGGCCTGGTGTTGTACAGCCATCTGAAATCTGGTAAGTTTGATGACATCATCCATGGCGTGAATTTCAAAATTCCTCAAGAGGTTCTGTTTCTTCGTAATGAATAGATATGTTTTCTCAAATCTGCAGTTCTAGAGGTTTCTGTGCCTGTTTTATCAATTATATTTCTTGCTTTATATTGTGATTCTCAGACCAAAAGGGATGTGCTACAGCAGACTTGTTCTGTGTTTGAATTTAATATATCTGAAGTGTTCTTTCATTCTTATTCCTAGATTCCTTTTAGTCTTCCCAATGTATATCTTGTCGCAATCCTGGCAGCTTATTTGGTAAATGCCTAATAATTGAGTTTTTGGTGTGTTATTTTTACTACACTGAAGGTAACGAAAAAACTATAGTAAAATCAAATTGCTTAGAAATTCTCAAGGGGATGACATTTGGACAGGAACATAACTATAAACAAATTATTCAAACATTGAACCAAAAACCAGTTTTATATCTAAAGGCAGACAAAGGAAACAAGGTAGACATTATGGACCAAAATGATTTCAACCAGCTTGTTGAACAGCTACTACAAAATCTAGAATATACAACCCTCTTTCACCATTGTTAGCTAATCTGTTCATGAGTAATTTAGAAACACACATTACTAAAGCCTTTCCACAGATGTTCAAATGTTAGCATAGATATGTTGACAATGTGTTTGCTATACTTCCTAGAAGACTAACCGATGATGGCTACATTTACTAGATTTGAAAATCGTAAAAACACAAACAGGATTAGAATTTGGAATATATAGAAAAGCAACATATGTTGACAATTACAACATCATTATGCAGTCTTCCATAGTTTGGTTCACAGATTAATCAACATTCCACTAACACAAACAGAATATGAACAGGAGTACACTCACATACACCAGGTTGCCAAATTGAACAACCGTAACACAAATTTCATCAAAAATTGATCTACAGACACAAAAGAAACAAAAACTTAAAGGAAATTACTACATTAAAAAAACAGAAAACCCAAACATCAGATTGGCAAATTTACATTTCATCCAAAATACTTCAAAATATTTGAAGAGATATTTAAGAACTTCAACATAAAATTAGCCCCTCAGAACAAACACAACATCTGCAACTTACTAAACCATCCTCTGAAAAATATCACACCAAAATCTAAATAATCAGGCATTTTACCAAATAGGATTGTGACAAGATATACATTGGGAAGACTAAAAGGAATCTAGGAACAAGAATGAAAGAACACTTCAGAAATATAAAGTTCAAACATATGGACAAGTCTGCCCTAGCACATCACTTTTGTTCTGGGAATCACAACATAATGCAAGAAATAGAATTGATCAAACAAGCAAAGAAACCTCTAGAACTGCAGATTTAGGAAAACATTCATTACGAAGAAACAGAACCTCTTGATGAATTTTGAAATTCCTGCCATGGATGACGTCATCAAACTTACCAGATTATCAGATGGCAGCACAACACCAGGCCAGACACAGACACTGGTTGCACAATCAGTCAACCACAGAAGTGAGGATAGGGAAGAAATTCCCAGAAACTAGTCTTCATTAAAAAACTTTTAAGTGGAGAAAAGTGTATACAATGTTGACTCATTTGCCTAATTTTAGTAACAATGGCACTCCACTTTCTGAAACACTTCTTTTTATTCTATATATGAATAGTCAAGTCCATAGTCAGTATGAGCTCTCACCACTGAAATATTCAAAGCCCAATGTATTAGAAGATATTAATGAAAGTGTACTAGAGAACATTTATGAATACAATTATATTAGTGGCTTCAATTCCTATACCAAACTATTGAGCTATAAGTGGATTAAAAGTAAATCAAATTGCAGATTTATTCTAAATCATGTGTCTCGCAAACGGTGAACAGGAGCTTGTTTCAAAGGAAAGAGACTGTTGCAATTACAAACTACAAAAGAGCGCATAATATACAATTTCATTGTGCAAGGGTGTATGGATCCACAGCTCACTGTTGGTATCTACAAATGTTGACACTGGAAGTTGCTAAAATGGTTGACTTGGACGCTTTCAGAGCTCTAATTTGCTTTATCAACCATCCTAAGGCTGAATATGGTATTTCATCCAGGCATATTAGTACATTGGTCACATGTATGGGCATAGCTGATGATAGTATATGCCAAAAGGCACAACAGTTTGTGGAAGAAGTGAACATGTTTATAGAAGAGGAGGCTGTAGAGAAAGGTAATGTTTGAAACAGGGACCGGAGTCAATTCCAGTATGAAATGACTCCAGCAACAACACTATCCCATGTTGTAGTCTCTACATAGCTCTACCCATCACTACACAATTGATGTGACTTTATCAGTAACAGGAAAACTAGCAAATGAGTTGTATGTCTGTTTTCAAGAGACACAATGCACTGTTGGCCCAATTGTTTCAAAGAAACTCAAAACAATCTGTCCATGATACATTCACATGAAGGCCAGCAAAAGTAGATAAATCATTAAAAAGCACATGAGACGTTTCCTAACTTCAGTCCTTGGTGAATAAGTAACAAGTGAAATGAGCCTATTGTGGTGTGATTCCTGATCAGGTCATACAGATCTTCGATGTCTAAATGCAAGTTTACCAAATAAAAATGTTACACTGAAGATATTTCCATCAAAAACAACCGAACTTGCCAACCCTTTGATGTTTATTTCTTTCATCAATATAAGGAATATATCAGGAATGTTGATTTTATAAAGCTACAGTATGCCAAACCCCAAGTGAAGATACATGATTGCTATTTCATTATCAAACTTCACTCTATGATTTATAATCAGTTTGCTGCATCAAAGTATAAGCATATGTTGCAATATGCTTGGCAAAAAGCAGGATATGACATTGACATACCTATAGTATAATTTGCAAATGTAATTAGTAAGGCTTTTGATATTGGATGCTGTGAATGCAAAACTTTTTTGGAATGTGATAATATGGCTTTAATAAAGTGTGCACATTCTTCTCTTCCACTTTGTTTTAATGACTTCATTGATATACTGCATCTGCATCCTCAGCTAATGTCAATTGTTGAATTTTGATTGGGTGAGGATGTTAGGAATGTCCTAAAAAAACATGTTCTAGGAAAATATAGCAATATATGGAGCATTGAATACTGGTCCAACTCAAAATTATATTAATTTTGTGCTTCATTGTATCATAGTCCATATTCATTAAGAACATATGTAATGAATAAACAAAAGTTATGAACAAAAATTATGAATAAAAGCATTGTTAAAAGTGAAGCTATTTCATATTAAAACAATTAATGAGTTTTAAATTTTAATAAAGTATAACTCAATAAGTCTTTTAACACAAAAATATGTCAGTCTTTGAAAAATGAAAAGTATAAATCTTGGTACTAAATTTACACAAAACAAAGTTTCTTCCATCTTTAAAGTCATAAGATGATCCTTAAAGTACATACTGATTATATTTTATCCAAATCCAGCTCCTTAAATTTTTCAGTCAGTTCATTCATTTACTTTATCAATTGAATACAGAAACAGCTTTTAACAGATTTTTAATCAATGCTTTAGGGTAAAGCTGCTTTATTTAAACAAAAATTAATGGTCTATACCTAGCAGCTAATCTTTTTAATAGCATAAACAAAATGTAATACTAATATCAATATGAGAGTATTATGTTAGTAGTCAATATCTTTTAGTAAGGAATATATCACAGGAAGAATTGTGCAGTCAAAGAAGTTGCTACTGTGTTATTAGTTTTATTTTTGTTAAGCATTAAAGGTTTAACTTCTATGAAATATTAAAGTCAAGTTTGCTGCCTATAACAACACTGTGTTCTGATCAACATAACTTCATCTCAGCATTATGTAGAAATTCTACTACAGGAAGTAGTGAGGCCTAAGTTTTGTTTAATAATCTCTGCTTATTTATTTTTTCTGCCTTTTTTTAGGTATATCCTATGCCTTTTTGGAAGATGTGCATTAATAGTGGAGAAAATTCTGAACATGACACGTGTACTGCTGCAGTAGCATATATGCAAGCTTGCTTGATGGAAAATACTCCTTTACGAATTCCAGATGCTTGTGTCAAGTATGTTTCACATTTAATATCTAGTGTACTATAAATATAAAAAATGAAAATGAAATGCTGAAAAATAAGCATTCACTACAGAAAGTACAGTAAAACATGATCAAAGAAGAATGTTTATTTCAGAAATCTTGTCTATACAAATATATTGCTCCCATTACTTGAAATACATTTCTATATGTAATTTTTTTTTTTTTTTTAAATAAAAGAAAACTTGTTTAATGTAGAAACAGAATGTAAATTTTAAAGTTACTTATTAATTCTACAATGCAGAAAAACAGGGTTACACATATGGACTCCTGTATCACATTATTTTGTTTTTATTCACATCTACATGAGCTCGTTTCTTCTTAGCATGTTGTTTCCTGAAATGTGATCTATCCAGTATAGTCAAGAACCTTAAAGAAATGCGCTGCATATATTTTCTTTCTATTTTCTTGGTTTATAGCACTTCGTGATATCATGTCCAACTAAATATGTTGTTAACACTGAATGAAAAGATGAATGTGATCAAGGTGAGTAAGAACAATAAACTTTCTCTTTGTGAAATGATGTTGTGCTTCAAATGCTGTAAAATATAAATTAAGAAACTTTAAAGAATAAGGTAAGGGATGAGTGAATGAAAGGGAACAGCCAAATGAAAAGAAAGAAAAAGAAGCTCAGATAGTATGGGAATGTAAGTGTGTGAGCAAAATGCTTGCCTTTTTCTGGACCCATGTTACAGAGTGAGGTTCTGAAAGTCACTAAAGAGCTAAGAAATGTGGAGATTAAGACATCTACAGGATGGCTGAACAACTTCAAAACTAGATCACAACATTGTGTGGGGAAATTAAGGATGTGTAATAAGGGAATGGAAGACAAAATTGCATCACTTATTTGTGGATTACTATCGTTTAAATGTGCTCAGTGTCAGGACTGCTTTATTGCATACTGTATTGAAAATGTCTCATAATTCAAGATAGAAGTATGTATATTGGCAGAAAAATATCCAAGGTAAGATTGCTTGTAATGTTGTGCAGAAACAAACTAGTGGAAATAATGTTATTGAAAAGGCAGCAAAATTTCATCGTTTAAGAACTCTAGACATCAGCAAGCTTCCAGTCACATGGTAAAGGAATAAAAATATGTGGATGGCAAGTAGCCTTGTGGAAGAATGGCTCCTTTTCTTAGATGGTGCAACATTGTTATCCCAACATAAAGTTATTGAATGTAAAATTGGCTCGGTTACCACCTGGTTCAGCCAACATCACTCAAACCATGCACCAGGAAGTTATTTATATATCCAAGTCCCATTATTAGGCTTATTTTAACCCATAACTGGTAACGTAAGTTTTTCGGAATGTATCTGGTGAGGTGTGGTTAGACAAATCCCAGAACTTAATTAAGACTGAGAAGGAAATGGTTATAAATATCAACACAATACTGAAATGGTATATGAAGGGAAGTATAATGAACATAAAAATATCATATTTGTTGGCAAACCTTAACAAACACAGAACTTATATGGTTCGCATTTGGACAATGTGAATAAGAATGAAAAAATGCAACACTTTAGTTCTTTGAGGTTTTAAGACAGAAAATATTTCCTAAACTGATAACTTCTAAAATAGTACCATCTAGTATGATGAATATAACCAATAATTAACATTTTGTTTCGCTGAGAATATGTTAAATCACTTTTGAACACAGTTTACTTAGCACAATTTTCACACATGCTCAATGCACATTTTGAGTTGATCAGAGTTTCACACTCAGCACAAGTAATTCGTGTCTTACTGTCTTTGATTCTAGGGCAAATACTACATCTTACTTGTTTGTGCAACTGTTGTCTGGCTAACGTGGGATGAGTTTCGTTGAGGATATGCTCTCTATTTCGACGTAACTCTCGAGGCCGTTGTCCATTTAGGAATTTTGCATTAAGCTGTGGCTCAATCATCTGTCGCACTAAAGACTTAAAAAAAATTAAGTCTGCTTTGGTCAGGATTTCCTGAAAATGATTTAAAGATAATGTAAGCATTGCCTAGACTAAAATTTAACAGTGTAAAGAACACAGGCAATGGCCACTGGTTGGAATGTTGGCTTGTAGAATAATGTTCACACAGTCCAAAGCATCAATGCCTCCTTTAGTTTCATTATAAAACTGTATGATTTCTGGTTTTTTGGTTACTTTGTTGGTACATATTGTATGGTGCATAGATGAAATAAGCATACATACCCTGTTTTTTGTACAAAAGATATCAACGTGCAGTCATTTGTGAATCCATACAAAACTGAACTTTCTGGTTTATTTCTTGAGGGAAGAAATTCTATAGGTATTTCTCGTTTGTTTTTTCATTGTTTCCACATATGTCAACCCTCTTATTTGCAACTCATAGATAAGTTTAGCGGATGTAAACCAATTGTCTGCTGTCACATTACGGTTTGCCATTATGATGGGCTTCACAGGACAAAAAAAAAAAAAAAAAAATGTTGGTTTGCTAAGCTTTCTTTCATTTTCTGAGAGATGACCATTTTTGAATTTGTTGAATTTGAATTTGTTTCCAGCGTCAAAGTATTTTTACACATCTCTTTTTTTCTTTACGAGTTTCTCCTCATCTATTGCATCAGCATCGTGTTCTCCTACAAGAGCACTGACTGGCATCACCTTCATTTCTTAATGCTTCTTCCTCAAAAAAACTATAATGTTCACTGTAAAATTATTGCAGCACCTCACCTTATTCACCACTGAAGTCACTTCCCAACTCTTTGAGAATATCATTGAATTTTAGTGATTAACTAAAATTAGGATAATTACTTTTTATAGTATTATTTAAACTTGCCATAATGATGTCTAACTAATTGCAACACCAAGTAAAATGTTCCATAACTGGTGAGGTGGGTTGTATGCCACCCTGGTGAGTAAGAAACATGAAATTACTCTTGAATCTTTTGCACTGGCTAAAACAACTTCCTAGTCACTCAGCTGCTAGAGAGGCAACTGAAAGGTACACCACTTCCAGGCTTATCAGCCATCTAGCTTGATAGTACAATCACTTGAAAAATTTTGTGGGGTAGCTCCAACCTCACATCACAAGCTGCGGATTAAATGTTGGAAGAAACTGAAGTGCATTTGCTCATGGACAGTCAGTTTCTGTCCTCGATCCAGTAAGTTAGATTGGTCCAGTAGCACAGGAGTTAAAGCTGAAACAGTCACCAAGTGCTTAAAAACAACAGGCTTTGGAGACAATGAAAAAGTTTCTTTGTACTTATCAAAGCTGAGAAAAATACTGCAATAATTGCTGACTTAATTAAAATGCGGAACATTTTATGTAGGACAGAGGACTACATTCAAAGTGATGACCTTCTGTCAACCGACACAACTTATTATTCTAGAATGATCTAATAGAAATCTTCAATGCAAAAGATGAGGAAACACAGAAAGAAGAGGAATAATATGAGGAGGAATAAAATGGAGATGTCGAAAATTAATACATCTGAAAAAGTAATCATATGCATAAAGCATATCATGGAATTTGCAGCACACACCTATGACCTTGCCATATCTTTCATTCCATAGCTGGGACCCAAACCACGGATCTTCCGGTCTCCGTCCAGCCGCTCCAACCATTGAGCTACTATGGCCAATGTACCGATATGACATTAAATTCACCAACTGACTCGTATTTTCCCCGGTAAACCACTTAGGAGTTCTCACAAAAACATGAGGAAACTACCTTAATGGCGACTTACAACATGTAGGTACTTTAAGGCCCGGGCTTTATAGTTAACCACTATTAGATCAATTAATGGAAATTAATTGTTCTTTCACACCGGCCGTGTGTAGGCTAAATTGTGGAAACGTAGAGTCAGACTGAAAAATTCAATTTGGGGAGCCAGTCATGTGGTAACAGCATTAGCAGAAAAGCTTATTTTTACATTCTAGTTATGACCTAGATGTTTTAATGTAATTACTCAATCCAAGAACATTGTGAAAGAATAGTTTCAAAAATATTTGCTTCTTTGTAATCTTGCTTTGCATAACAGACAGATACATTTAATTCTCATTCTCATTTTCATTTCTTATTTTGCAGGTGTGAACTCACAAATGGCATACAACTTGAAGAAGGAGATTTCCGCCAGCTTGAGGATACTGATGTACCACAGTCCACAGATGTTGTATTCATTATCGAAGCAAAAGACTGTAATAAAGATCTTAAGCAAAAAAGAAATTTGGACTCTATTGTTTCATTACTAGCTAAAGAGCTGGCTGACTTAAAACTATTATCTAACAGGTAAATTCATATTTTGAACTTCTTTTCTTTTTCTTGCTCTTTAACATTAATTTTAACAATGAAATTAGATAAATGTTCCTTAATAATGAGCACAGAATCCACTGAGTTGAAATCTATCCACAACTTGTCTAAAGAAAATAAGGGAAAACAACAGAAAATAAAAGCCTTGTTGTGATATTGTCCTACATATTGTGACTTTGTGGGTTCATAGAATTAAAAGTCCAAGTTGCAGAAATTCAAAATGTTCTTTATTTCCGTAGAAATACACTTTGTCCACCAGCAGAATTACGTAACACACAATCTTCCAAGGATGTTGACAACAGCAAAGAGTTCACTTCCAAAACACCCATTTCAATTACAACTCTCGCTACGACTCTGTTTACAACTACTGCTCTGTTTACGACTACTCCACTGGTGTGTCGCCTCTCATATATACCACTACTCATATCACTAAACATTTCTGGAATATTCTGTAACAAACAAGAAATCAATTGTTCTCTATCTATCAAGATGTGACTAGAATGTTCCATTTATTTTATCTTCCAATCACCCCACTTAAATAAGTATCACAAGAACCAAAAATTCACTTTATCAGTTTTGGCATTCCCTTTATCTCTGTTTATCTGCTTAGGCAAGCTCTTTATCTCCACCCGGCACTATCTCTCCCTTATCGCTCCGTGCCACGCTATTGTAAATAATAGGTTCGCGACACTGCTCCCTGCTCAAGGCTGGTCGTCCCGAACAGCACAAGCACCATCGTAGCAGGCCAGACAATCCAAGTGTATCACCAACATCTTTCCTCGGGGCACCTTCTGGATGTGGTAGACCACATCGTTAATCCTCTTAACCACCCAGTATGGTCCTTGCCATGGCTGTTGGAGATTCGGGCAGCACCCCTTGGTCCGGGTAGGGTAGTACACCAGACCAGTCACCCTGCTGGAACCCTTGGTTTTTGGCTTGCCTGTCATATTGTGTCTTCATGCAGTCACTCGCCTTCTGAATGTTCTGACGAGCCATCTCATGCATGTCGTGGAGATGGTCCACCAGGTTCTCCACAAACTCGGTTGCTGGCTGTTTTGCATCTGGGGAGCTTCCAAAAACCAGGTCACAAGAGAGGCATAGCTCTCGGCCGAACATTAAGCTGGCTGACGTCATCCCCGTGGTGTCGTGTGTAGATGAGCGGTAGGCCAGTAAGAACAGTGATACCTTGACATCCCAGTCTCGCTGAAGGCTGGCCACAACTTTCCTCAGGTGTTCTTCTGAGGTCCTGATGTACCTTTCGACCATGCCGTCCCACTGTGGATGTAGGGGTGTTGTGCGGGTCTTGTTCACCCCAAGTCTATCCAGTGTCTCCTTCAGCAGGCTGGACTCAAGATTGGTGTCCTGGTCGCTGTGGAGATCTAACGGCACCCCAAATCGGCAGAACACTTGCTCCACGAGGCAGTCTGTGATTGTCTTTGCCTCCAGGTTCTGGATGGCATACACCTCCGGCCACTTGGTGAAGTAGTCCACGACCACCATCAGGTACTTATTGCCTCGGTTGGACACTGGGAATGGTCCAGCTATGTCAACGGCAATCCGTTCGAATGACGCTCCGACATTGTACTGCTGCATGCAGCCCTGGCTCCTAGTCTGGGGGCCGCGACTCACCGCGCACATGTGACAAGGCTGGCACCACCTCTCAGCGTCTGCTCGGAGCCTCAGCCAGTAGTAGCGCTGTCGGAGTTTGTCGATCGTCCGGTTTGCTCCCAGGTATCCTCCTGAAGTACCTGCGTGCACTTCCTCCAAGAATTCCGGTACCTTATTTCGGGGAAGTACCAACTGTTCTCTCTGCGTCTTCCCATCAGGCGATTCCCATACCCGGAACAGCATGCCCTCTCTGATCTTTAATGAGTCCCACTGAGTCAAGTACGACTTGTACGTGGTGCTCCTTGGTGCGATATCCTCCCAGGTTGGTCTTGTCCCTGCCTCCACTTCTCTCAAGAGTGGCCCCAAGTCTGCGTCCGCCAGCTGCTTCCTCCTCAGGCCTGTGCTATCCCAGGCAACTGCAAGCACTGCCCTGACCACTCGGACAGCTGTGGCACGCTCCTTCTCTTCCACTGGCTGCACTCTTCTGGGCAGGGTCTTTGGGACATGGCGTCTGCGTTACCGTGGCTCTTCTCTCTACAATGTTCAGAGGTGAAGTCGTACTCCTGCAGCCTCTGGACCCAACGGGCTGTCTGGCCTTCCAAGTTTCTAAAGCTGAGGAGCCAGGTTAGGGTGGTGTGGTCAGTCCTCAGGTGGAATGTCTGACCGTATAGGTACTTTGGAAGTGCTCCAAGGTCTTTACTACCGCAAGTAACCCTCGCCGGGTGACGCAGTATTTCTTTTCTGCCTTGGATAGCGTGTTGCTGTAGCAGGCTATCACTCGCTCATGGCCGTACTGGACTTGGGATAGAACGCCTCCAATGCAATGGTCGCTGGCATCAGTGTCCACAATGAAGGTGCTATCTGATTGTGGAAATCCCAGAATATGAGAACTACACAGTGTCCTCTTCAGCCGCTGGAAAGCGCCTTCGGCGTCCTCCGTCCACACATAAGGCCGGTGTTCCTCTGTCAGGTGGTTAGGGGCTTCACGATGTTGGAGAAGCCGTTTATGAAGCGGCGGTAATAACTGCACAACCACAGGAAACTGCGCAACTGTCGCTTATCCTTTGGGCGAGGCCAATCTCTCACATCCTGTCTCTTTTCCGGGTCTGTGGATACTCCGGTTTGTGAGACTATGTAGCCCAAGTAGTTGACTTCGTTGCGGAAGAGCTGGCACATCGCGTTCACTTTCAAATTGGTCGCCTGCAGTCTCTGTAGCACCTTACTCAGATTCTCGAGATGGTCTTCGAAAGTCTTGCCGACGATGAGGATGTCGTCCAGGTATAGCAGTCAGGCGTCGTAAGTCAGTCTTCTCATCACTGACTCCGTGAGGCGTTGGAAGGTAGCTGGTGCGTTGCAGAGGCCAAACGGCATAACTGTAAGCTGCCAAAGCCTTTGGTCTGTCGAGAACGCGGTCTTTTCCTTGTCTCTCTGGTCTAGAGCCACCTGCCAGTAACCCAACTTCAGGTTCAGGGTCGATAACCACTGCGCACTAGCCAGCGTGTCCAGGGTGACGTCAAGCGGGGTAATGGGAAGCAATCCTTCCTGGTGACAGCGTTCAGCTTCCTGTAGTCCACGCAGAAGCGTAGCTCGCCGTTCTTCTTCGTCACCAGAACTACAGGGGAACACCAAGGGCTGTCAGACTCTTCTATCACTCCCCTAGATTTCATTTCCTCTAACATATCTCGTCCCACCGCTTATTTCGCCAGCGGAACGCGTCCAGGTGGGTGTCGAATAGACCGGGCGTCTCCGGTGTCGACGCGGTGGAGCACTCGGTCCGTGCAGCCGTAGTCGCTGTCACCTTGGCTGAAATCGCGCTAGTATCGTCTCAGCAGTTGTCGAAACTTCTCGAGCTGTTCCGCGGTCAGGTGGTGGGCCACCCTCTCCAATAAGCCTTCCAGCCGAGGCCCCAGGTGTTTCGTCAACACCGGCTCCTGTGTCTTGTCGATTGGTGTCACACTGACCACGGGCTCGCACGTCCCCAACTCTGCCCCGGCCTGGATGTAGTTATCGGTGTCTGTCAGTTTGAGCAGCCTCGCCGGTACCTCCTCGCGGCACGGCAACAATGTCCTGGCCACAGATAGTTCGTGCACCGGCGTCTTCTGGTCCAGCATCGTGTTCTTCGTCCGCTGTCCTTCCAGTCGCGTCATCACCACCACCTCGCTTCTCGTGGGGACAACCACGTCTTCCTACAAGACGACCCTGCAGATTCCAAGGCGCTCTTCGGGTTGCCGGAGTATGACCTCTTCTCCGTTAAGCCGCAGGACCTTCCTGCCGACGTCGACCGTCACCTCGTGGCTCCTGAGGTCACCCGTCCTAGTATCACCTTCTCAGCCACCTTCGCGACGAACACCCACTGATGCACGGCTGACGGCGTGTAGTGTCACTCGAGGGGATGGTGGTGAAGGCGCCGACGTGCCCCTCGCCACGATGGCCTTACTCGTTTTCTGGCTGCTCTTCCTGATGTGGACAGTCTCTCTCCAGGTCTCCCGGCTGTCCACACCCTCAACATACGTCACTTGGTCTTCGCCGGCATCTCTCGACTGGTCTTCGGTCTCCATTATAGCGTATACTCCTTGTTCTTGAAGTCGGGGTAGCTGTCACCTTGGCTGCTTCCATCCTCAAGGCTGCCGTTAGCGCCTCGTGGATAGTTTTGTAGTCGCCGAGCATTAGGCGCTGACGAATCTCCGTGTCTCGTACCCCGTCAACAAAGGTGTAGGCGGCTTCTCGAGATACGAACTCTGGTAGGAGGTCGACTAAGGCTTTGCTGGCCAGCTGCTCGATTGCCAGGGTGAACTCCTGCAGCGTCTCCCATGGCTGCTGTAACCTTGGCTTCAGCTGGCTGCCGTATGCTGCGGCTAAGCGGTGGTTTCCGAAGCGATTCTCCAGGGCCTACCAGATGTCCTTGGGCGCCGCCGCTGTCTGTACCGCGTCTGGACCTCTGCGGCCCGTCCCTGGAAGCTGGCTATTAGCTGTGCGACCTCTTCCTCCGGTGACCACTTGTTGTGCTTGGCCACTGTGTCGAACTGGCGGCGGAAGACTTCGAAAGTTGTCGCGCCGTCGTATTTAGGAGGTTTGACGCGCGCAGATGTTGCGGCGCGTCGGCCTTCAAGTCCTTCAACCTCCTGCCGACGATGTCCTTTACCATGGCGTTCAGGGACTTGGTGTTGCTGTCGGCTTTTCCCTCCAGGTCACTAACGCGGCTCGCCAGGTCTTCGACGCGCTCGCCCAACTCCGTGACGTCCTCCTTTACGCCGGCCAACTGCTCTTCAAATTTGGCGACGAGGGCTTCATTCGCATCCTTTATTTCCATGGTCAATTCGGCCATCTTTGTGGTCATCGTCGCGGCCAATTTGCTATTAGCCGTTTCCATCTTTGCGGCCAGGTTGCTATTTGCTGCCTCCAACTTCTTTAGAATCAGTGCCAATGCAGCCTCCATCGTCATAATGTCTCACTCCTGACACCAATTGTGACTTTGTGGTTTCATAGAATTAAAATTCCAAGTTGCAGGAATTCAAAATGTTCTTTATTTCCGTAGAAATACACTTTGTCCACCAGCAGAATTACATAACACACAAATACAATCTTCCGAGGATGTTGACCACAGCAAAGAGTTCACTTCTAAAACACCCATTTCAATTACAACTCTCGCCACGACTCTGTTTACAACTACTGCTCTGTTTACGACTACTCCGCTGGCATGTCGCCTCTTATATATACCACTACTCATACCACTAAACATTTCTGGAATATTCTGTAACAAACAAGAAATCGACTGTTCTCTATCAAGATGTCACTAGAATGTTCCATTTACCTCACTTTATCTGTTTTGGCATGCCTTTTATCTCTACGCTATGTTTGTCTGCTTAGGCAAGCTCTTTATCTCCACCCGGCACTATCTGTCCCTTATCGCTCCACGCCACGCTATCATAAATAATGGGTTCGCAACAATATTAAAAATGAGTTTCTGACTTGCTAATTGAAGTCAGAGGAGAAACTAATTTGTTTACTGTATCTGCTTCCCAAAATCAGTAACATAAATGGAAAACTTGAAGGCTTATTACTTCTACTATTATAACAGCACTTCTCACCACCAAATAACTCAAATATGCTGTCCATTTACATAAAAAATGAAGCTTGTTAAAGTGAAGCAACAAACAGTACACAAATATAATTATTTGTAACAAAAGCTTCACTTATCTTTAAAGAAATTTCCATCAGTTTATTTAATTTTTGTTACAAATAATTATAATTGTGTAGTATGTTGTCCATTTGTTAAAATCAACAAGAAAATTCAAGAGATGATTCTTTTGCATAGTACAGTGGAATGAATTCATAAGTGAATAAATAACCAACTTCACTTATGAGAACTTCTAAATAGTAGTGTTTTAAAGTTATACTAAACATATATAGCACATACAAATGATGTATCCAATATCATGAAACTATAGTGAGTGTATGAATACATAAATACTCTTTGACTATTTTCTGTAATCATTCATTCTGAAATCAGTTTTCATTAAGAACTAAAACATCAGACTGGCCAACAAACCTATATGCCTCTTGCTCACAGTTTTTATTTATATAAGTATGATTACACATATATGCACATTTTATCTTAAACCATTGATTTGTGATACTGAAATATTTATAATTAAAATATTACAGGTATGCTGTTGTAACATTTGGTGGAGATGGAGTCTATGACAAACCTCGAAGTGTTGTTTTAGACAACAATATTTTCACAACACAGCATCAGATTTCTCAGTATTTTGAATACATTCCAGTTGGTAAGTAAGAACCTCATAAAGTTGTAACTTAAAGCTTCAGCGATTCTTTTAAATGTTAACGAGTTTGTTCCCAATGGAAAATGAAATATAAATGTTTAATTTCAGAAAATGCTTTTGCTCACATTTCACTGCAAATCAGTTATGCAGAGTTGAAAACTATATATTAATTTTAACTTGTGCATATAGTGAGTTAAGTTTGTTTGATGCTGCTATAACAGATTGAATTACAATCAAGGTATATGTTCTAGTTCAGACATTGTGTTATTCATATCAAGCAAATTAAACTTTTGTCTCCTACGAGAGAAATATTTTTTTAGAGGGGAAAATTAGTGAGTAATACTTTATTAAACCTTAAAACTTCATTCACATCAAAATGAATGATTAAGAATTTATTACTCAAGTATTTTGAAAAGTTACTGGTATAGTGCATTAAACCAATAATAATCAAAATTTTATTAAAACCCCCTGTGACTTCAAAGTTTGATGCCAACATTTAAGACACATCCCAAACATATACTTGTACTGTTTTTAACATGCTTTATTGTTAAAACAGAATGTAAACTTTCATGTATGTCTTTTAGAGGTCTCTTTTCTTTCTGCATTTGAAAATGAGAACTGTGTCACTTAGAATCAGAGTAGAAGTGTAAATCTGCACTATAAACAACAATTCTTAAATGATTAGTTCCATTCATTTTTTGTGAAATATTATAATTTTGTTCATCAAATTTGTTATTGCCACAGATCTTCTGTACATTAATATTTCATACATATTAGGCTTTCTGAATCCAATATTTTGAGAAACCAAGAGATAGATTACACTGATGGTCACAAAAAGTGACCTATTTCCCTAGATTATAAGAGTTTTTCCCTTTGTAAGATTTCTGTCCGGGTAACTAAAACTTTTAATGATACCCAGCTAGTGTGTATCATTTCTCTGTGTTACCATCTTGGTAAACAATTCAAGGTCATAAAAATAATGTTGCAATCTAAGTGAAATGAAGGGGTATTGGAGATACTGCCTCTAAGAAAGAGTTTCACTATGATTGGTACACAAAAATTACATAATTTGGCCCTCCGAAGGGAGAGGTAAAGAATTATTTGCATGTGTTATTTAATGTGTTGGCAGCTACAACAATTATATGAGAGCTTTCATCAATATTATTTCTACAATTTTATGTTTTGTTTTTACACCAAAATTCAGTGAAACAGTTTCAACAGTATTCCATTAGTGACAACATGACAGCTTATCTGTAATATTAACCTTTTGTAGTTTGACCATATTTTAGAGTAGGTAAAGTACTCTATTTTTCCAGTTGCTAGATTTATACTAGGGAAATTGGAGTAGTCACACTGGCAAAGGTTGGGATGAGATTTGCCAATATCAACATGGAACAGCTGTGTTCCATTATAAGCACATTTTATGTACATCAGTATACATTTCCATTTTTCATCTGTAAGAAAATTAAACAGAGAAATTTGCTTATCTTAGAGAAGTGTTTAGTTTCCTGTCAGATTCATAAGAAGATGTCATTGTGTACCTGTTTCCTCAAAATAGTATTCTTGTTTCTATTAAAAACAAAATTGCTTACTTAGGTTGTAAACTTTATATTAATATAAGGGCTCCAATCCTTAAGGGGGGACGTATGCAAATATTCAGGGTCTTACATAAATAGCCATAACATCCAAAGTTTTCAAGTTAGATAAGTGAAACTTAGTATACTCATTTAAGATAATACAGTTAATATGCAAAATTTTTTTCATAATTTTCCATTGTTTATAACTAATGCTACATATTTTTTCTATATGCAGAGATATTTACAAACTTAAGTCCATTTTTTTTCAAAATTCACATATGCTATCTTTCGGAAATTTGGCATGTTATTTTAAAACACCCTAAAATGAATTTGTTGGATTTACATTTCTCATTGAAGCTGTATAGAATTTAAAAAAAAAAAAATGTTAATCATATGCATCCTTTAAAAATTAAAATAATTTCATATATTTTGTATCATCACATTCCATCTGGAGCTTAATCTTCAATTCTAGAACCAACAAAATGTTAATTCTGGCATAAGAAAGCTGTGTGCTAAATTGCCTTTTAATTTTATGTCAGAACTTCCCATATCCATAGTCTGTATCCTCATTCTGGTCTTCTTTTTAAATTCCTCTTCTATCTTGCTTCTTTCTGCATTAATTTCATAGCTCTTTCTGCACCAGCGATGCGAATGTTGTCGATACTCTGCAAAATTGTTTGCATAAACACACCAGGTTGATACCGTAACTGGTGCATAACTTTCTTTCTGCCAACATTCCCATCATTAAACACTATTGCAGCATCAAATGTAGCAATTTTCACCACTATGGAAGACACAAATGATGTTTTGGGACACCTTTTCCACATCAGACTGTTGAGGCTTTCATTTGGGTTTTGTGTCTCTCCATAGAGACATATTTTTAGCAAGTCTGGGTGTGCTAAGAATTGGTAGGTGGGCTTTATAGATTCCAAGACAGCTGATGGAAGACTATGGCTATGGTTACATGGCTCATTTCTTTTCACTGGACACTAAGATTCATCACAAAGACCATGTTGTGGTTCTTCGTTAGTAGACAGTTTATGTAAATAGGTGGCCCACACTGCACCTTGCATATTTTTCACATCTCCAATGTTTCTTCTGATAGCAAGCCCATTGTAGTTCTGCAGTACACCTATTTCTTTCTGTGTCAGTCTTCCTTTTCCACCACTAGGTTTGCCATCTTTGAGCTTTCTTCCCTTCATCTCCTGACATTGTTTTCTCAGGCGAGCACCCATTCTCTTCTGTATATGGCCAATACATTCAAGTTTTTCCATTTTTACATTGGGGCCATATGGGTAGCTCTCTAGTACACTTTTAAAAGCACTAGAATCACCATCACCTAGATATTTTGTATATCTAACCTTATGTTTTTCTTTTGACCTAGAAAATATCATCATGCCTGCAGGTTCCATTGCACCACTGCTGCCATTAAAGTTTTTTGAACAAGTTTTCTTGTGAATTTCTAACCATTTTTCTCAGTTTCTTTACCATTATCTTTTTTTCTATTTGTACACACATGAAAAAACTTGCTCATTACTTGCAAATCTAAAACTTTACCTGTATCTACAGTTATTACAGTTGAAACTCCATACAGAGATGTGTGGCCACGTTTCATCCATGTATTGTCACATGATACACATAGATCATGTCCCAATTATTTGTTCTTCTGTACTGTTATGAGCAACAGCTTCTTTACCAGCCTCAGAATCAGCCTGTCCATATAGACTGGAAAAATCTTGTACAAAGAGTGAAGAAAAAGCTAAGAAAAAAAGGAGGCATGGCTACTATGCAACACTAGGGCATTTAATTTTTTAAAGGTACATACAGACCACGTACAGTCATAATATTTTGGTGTTTGATAGCTAACACTATATACTATTTTACAAAACAGTAAAAAAAAATTTAGATTTTTTGAACAATTTCTCGTACGTCCCCCCTTAAACCATAGTTCTGTTGCACCTCAACTACCACAGCATTAATGACCCAGTAAGTGCCTTTAAATGTACCTACATCATCATACTAGCATTTTTATACTTAAGAAATTTAATTATACTGAAACAGCACAGTCAATCTGCTGAACATCCACAGTCACAATGGTGTAACAGAATATTCCTAAAACTGTTCTTCTTGCTTATGTTAATATTAGCAGACATAATTTATCTTTAATTTAGATAATGTTACAACAAACGTTAGAATAGATGCTACATATTGCATATACATGTGAATAATGATATATTGGGTTGGTGCATAAACTGTGTCACTTTTAGAATGCCATGATCTTATTAGCTCAAAATACACATCATTACATTATATTGCATTGCATTACATTACATTATAATATACAATAACATGACTGATACATTTTGTCATAAACTTAATTATTAATGCATTCACTCAAATCTTTGTCAATGACTTTTTGCCAGCATTCAGGTAGGAGCTCAATCCTTCTCCTGTAAAAGTGTTGAGTTGAGTTTATTGCAATTCAATACAGTGCAATTCACAATTGAATCATGTCAATAATATATTAATTGGATTAGTTACTGCTTAAACATACACAAGTAGAATATAACAATAAAACAGCTATTTACAATAAAAACTCTTCAATAGTATATAATATGCTCTATCAAGAAATTTTGTAATTTTTTTTTTTTTTAAATTTACAAACATTTTTTCCATTTTAATTTCTTTTGGTAAAGCATTATATAATTTTTACCCCCATAAAACTAGGCATCTTCTCATAAAGACAAAGCCTGTGACCCTTAATGTAAAATTCATTCCTAATTCTTGTATTGTAATTATGATTATCAGAATTGGCTGACATTTGTATTTTGAACTTGTTTAAGTACAGGATGGTTTTATACATATAAAGACTAGGAAGTGTGAGGAGCTTTATCTGTCTAAAGGAGTGCCTACAAGATTCCTTGTTTGCAAGATTAGCAAGGTACCTAACAGCCCTTTTTTGTAATGCAAAAATTTTATTTAAATTTGCTTTACCAGTGCTGCTCCATATTTCTAAAGCATAGGTGATGGGCGCTTGAATGAGGGAAAAAATTAATTGTCCTGGCAGTACTATCAGGCACAAACTTTCT
This sequence comes from Mantis religiosa, assembly GCA_030765055.1. Lineage (NCBI taxonomy): Eukaryota > Metazoa > Arthropoda > Insecta > Mantodea > Mantidae > Mantis > Mantis religiosa. The sequence continues at coordinate 102,286,739 of CM060950.1, forward strand.
TAAATATCTAAGAACAAATAAGTTTTTACTGATCTTGGATGCAAGTCCATTAATATGTGCATCATAGGTAAATACTGTCTAAGTTTAAACCTAGAAGTTTTGTGGCTTTTACATTAACTATTGTATGATTAATAGTAAGCTGAGTTGAAGAGTTCATGTGTTTGAAGCCAAAATTAACTATTTCATATTTAGGTGGGTTCACAAATAGATTTAGATCTCCAAAGTATTCTACCACTGATTTTACTGTATCATTAATGTTGGAGTTCAGCTGAGATATAATTGTACTGTTGGCAACAATTGTAGTGTTGTCTGCAAATTGTGTTATGCTAGAATTATTAGGAATTGTTTCATTTAAATCATGAATGTATAGAATAAACAGTAATGGTCCTAGTATTGAGTCTTGGGGTACTCCGTTTGTTGCATGTTGTAGTTTGTAGTGTTGAATTACATTCATAACCATTTGAGTTTATAACCACATATTGTTTCCTATTTGCAGTGCAGGATTTTAATAGGCTATGAGCACAGCCCCTAATGCCTAACATATATAGTTTATCCATTTGTTACAAGTTGAAGAAATTTGTTAGCTAGTTGCCAAGAAAAACTTCATCAATAAACACTTGTCCTGAATGTTATTAGAGACTGGAAAAGATGATAATTAGAAAGGGCTAAGTAGTGAATATGAAGGAAGTGAGGAAGTTATCAAACAAATTTGGCAATTGGAAATATGGTAATTTTGGCCAAATAAAAGCATGCATTATCATGGAGTAACAGTACAGGTTTACCAGGTGTTTTATTTTCAGTAGCACCTTCCTGCCTTGTAGGGGTTTATTTCTGTAAGTATGGGATTGGCACTCTTGGGATCCCTAGCCAGCAGTCCTCCGTGTTCAGGAGGATTATAGTTAACAGCCCAACCCATAAAACACATTACTTCCTAATCCTTTGGAGGATAGCCGGGGCAGGGTGGGGTCTCAGGTGGAATCCATTCAGAACCCCCAAGAGGTTTGATTTGGCATGGGGATAGGTGAGGTTAGTGGCATCTCTTCTTGAATGGAATTCACTACACTACTGTTAGGGATTTTTCTGTTGTAATTTTTAAGAGAGACATATGGTGGATCTTTCCTTGGAAGAAACTACAACTGCATCACTCTTCCGTATCTAATCATGCGCTTTGTTAAACCAGAACAGCAACCTCTTAGCCCTTTGAGCCCCTTCATGGTTCAGGCCACAGTAGAAAAGAGAGGCTGGCTCAGTACTGAACTGTATCTGGCAATACAGTGGATCTTCATTGATACAGATTAAGGATGATCACAGTCCTTCAGTTACTAAAGGGACATACCATAATTTGGATGTCATGAGGCTATTGTTGAGTCACATACTACTTTTGATGTGTCAAGGTATGGTGGCTTCCTCTGTCTTAGATGGCCTCTCAAAAGAAGAAGTTGTTTCCTATCTTTCTAGCCAAGGAGTCAATGCAGCTCTTTTTCTTTCATCCCCCTCTCCATTGAAATTGAGGCAGATTCCTAACAGTCTTAAAACTGGATATGAGATACTGGCTGTTCCTCAATACATTGTCAACCCTTTACACTGTTTCGTCTCTCAAAGGTTCAGACATAATTCAGTAACCTGTTGCAACAGCCTTTATGTCTTCAGCGTGGAAAAAACCAACATGATGTTTCTCCTTGTCCTTCCATCTCCAAATGTTTGAACTGTAATTGTGTCATACTGCATACTCTCATAGCTATCCTGTATATAAATAAAAGTACACCTTTCAGTAACTCCAGAGTTCAGAATAAAATTGGCTATCGAAGGACAAAGGAGAAACTTTGCCTGTTAGTTCTGACAAGGTTAGCTTGTGAATACTTCAGTGAGTTTTTTCAGTCAGGTTCCTCACTCTGCAGCTCCTTCTCACCCTGGTTCTTCAATATTGAACTATATCTACCTTTGTACCTGCAGTGCAAAATGAGAGTTCCTCTATCAAATCCCTATTTCTTTCCAGGTGTCCTCCTTTTCAATTCCTTTGAAATCTTCCAGGTGTCCATGTAAATGCTATACTGCTTAGCAATCACTGCTGGGAACTTTTCGTATTCCAACCATCTCTTGTTGTGGCCAAATGGTTTTAGTGATTTACATTTGCATAACCCTGCAGACCCATCTATGGATACCCTCCAGAGGTTTAGTACTCCCCAACTCCTTCAAGAGACTTGCCTTTATACCACATTCACTAAGACAGGAACCTACTAAGTATATTAATACTGTCAAAGATCTGCACTGTTCCAACTCTGATCCTCTGCTATCATCATCCAGCAATTTCTGCTACAATTTCATCTCCCACTCTCTCTTACAGCACTAGGCAACAAAATCTGCAGCTTCCACTTCCATTGTTGCAGATAGGGACATTTCTTCAACACCGTTTACTCTAAAATGTCTCCTTTTTTTCAAGGAGTTGCCCACACTGGTCTTATGGGTCTATTCCTGGACACTATCAACATCTCAGCAGGGACAGTTTTACTTCCAATGACCAGTTTTCAGTTGTAGTCTCAGAAGATGCCAAAAGCTACTGTGAAGTCAGCCAAAGCTATCAGTCGTACAGATAAACCTTTTAAGAAGCAGCATCCTGAACCACCTTTGTTACCAAACCCCAGGAAGAAGAATTTGAAAGCTAAGGTTCAAGAACAAAATATAACATGCTTCAAAACAGTTTGGACATGTAGAGGCAAAATCTGACTTAAGTGATTTTATCCTTTTCCTTTACTTCGTTTTTATAGTTTAATTTTTTCTCATTTACTTCTCATGGCTCTTTTGCAATTGAATCTGCATAATTATCATTCTCAGAAGGAAAAGCTAAAACTTCTGCTTTTCACTTATCACCCTCTGATTATGTTTTCAGCAGAGTGACCACCTTGAGGACGACATGAACTTTCATTATTGTATAATTTTTCGTGATGATTTCCTGTTACTGGTGGCGATCATGCCCTTGGGGGGACTTGAATCCATGTGCATAAAAAAGTTTACTGCATTCTTGTCCAACTCAATATGGATTTACAAACAGTAACCCATATGACCTTGCCATATCTTTCATTCACACTTTACTCCTTATACCTTGCACTTAATTTTGCAGCTGCATAAAGCTTCCTAGATTTGCTTACTTAGTTAACCAAACAGTTTTTATACTAGGCAATACAATGCATATCACCCTTTATGGGGTTTATTCCAAGATTATCCCAGAGGTAAACAGATTGTTGTAATTGCAGAACTTCACCATTCAGTTCTGCTCAATTCTGGGCACCTACTTTTCTTTGTAATTCTACTGTTCCTGTCTTCATCTTTCCTTCTGTTCACCATAGCTCGCTACCTTTATACGATGGTCCATAATATATAATAATTACAGTAGTGACCACTGCCCCATTTTACTTCATTTGATTGTTTGTGGAGTCAACCCTACTTGACCACCAAAGTGGGTTTTTGTAAAGTGGATTGGTGGATTCTGCAGTGACCCTTGATACTAATACTTTTTTCCTAATCGATGTTTAGAACTAATATTTGTGGAACACAATACTAAATGGTGCTGAACTTTCCATTCCTCAAATACCCTTTGATGGATGATGTACTCTCGTTCCTGGTGGCAGGAGGAATGTAGCGCTGCTCTACAGACCCATGGAAAAGACCTTGAAATTGTTTGATCATTATCGAATACTGGAGAATATGTGAACTGGAGAACTTGTGAACTGGAGAAATGAACTCAGGCTTGGAAAATAATTTGTCAATCTAAAACATCTTCATGAGAATATTTTATCTCTATTAAATTAATTGGGAGTCGATTAATTTAATTTATACAACAACACTGTTTTCAACACTTCCATTAAAGGATTTATTTTATCTCTACTATCTCACAGTGTATTCCCTCCTTGTAAAAGATAAAATCCAATGCATTTGTGGTAATACTACTAGCTGTAGCCCTACCCTACGTCTACCACTGCTATCCTTGGGCTTTCTGTTGCTAGTAATATTGTTACTGATCCTTACCTTATAGCCAATTCTCAGGGTGGAGCTTTTGCTTCTGCCTCCAGTTCTGCTCACTGATTCCTACTTCTTGGTTTTCAAGAACTGGGTAGTCAGTAGGTTTTGATTTCACTTCTCAGAATCTTGAAGACTATACTCTACCTTTCTCGTTGCATGAATTAGAATTAGTGTTTTGGTCACTCCTCATACTGTGCCTGGCCCGAATGGTATATGTGCACAGATGTTACACACTTACCTTCAATTGATTTTTCACACTGTCACTTACATTTTGATTTTCTGAGGGACTAGTTTCAGGAGCTGTTGCTTATCTAAACAGGAAGACAAGTCAGCAGTAGCATTTCACTTTTGGAATGAAAACCATAACCTTGACCCCAATCCAAAATTATTAAAAGATGTAATACCTAAACCATAAGAAACTGACAACCTGGAACAACATCTTAGTTTGGAAGTATAAAAACTGCATAATAAACTTTGAAATCTCACCAGTCGACAATTTGATAAGGAAGTACATAGTTCCAACACTAGAAAAAGATTGTAGGCAACATCAGTGGCAGTCAAACTTTCAAGGTTGAAAATGGAAGCAACAGCTCCCAAGACTAGTACCTCAATAAATCAAAATATAAGTGACATAGTGTGAAAAACCAACTACAAATAGTTTTATCAATTAATTTGCATGTCAGTGTTACTAAATTCCTCCAAACATGTGTACCTTTAATTATATTTCACTGCATGGTGCCTTCCCATCTCAATAGTGCAAATCAGTTATAGTTCCTATTCTTAAGCATGAAAAAGACCCATAGGTACCCTGAATACTTAACCATTTCTCTAACCAGCTATGTTTATAAACTAATGGAAAGGATGACACTAAGGAATTAATGTGTTGTCTTGAAAACTATGCTCTTCACACATCTGCACTTGGAGATAACTAAAATTTTCAAAACCCAACTTTAGTTTACTATGAAAATTTTCCAAACTGTAAGTAGCTTGAAGTTTGAGATGCTTTTTAAAAGTATAGATTCAGGATCAATTTTGTCGTTTTCTAACCAAAAGTGTGCTGCTACTGCCAATTTTGCTTCTTGTTTATATTTTAGATTCATCTTTCTTTGCCCTTGTTTTCAAATTACTTTTTGTTTTTCCAATGTAAATGTTGTTGCAGTCTTTGCAGTTAAATTGTATATTCCTCATTTTTCCACTGCTGGTAGGGCATCTTTTTGTTCAAAATGTAGAAAATTTTGGATGGAATATGGACTTTTGGTTCCCAGAGTGGTATAGTCTGAATATTTCCTGAAACTGAAAATGGGCTCTGGGATGGTATGTGAACTTTGAATACATGTATTTTTCTTCTTCTGTTAACGGTTTGGTGATTTGTTGTATCGTCTTCAATTTTAGTGGCTTTTGGACTTACTTGTGCATTGTTTTTCTGTTGAGACCATTGCTTACTACTATTGTGTAGATTTTCTTTTTTTCTTTGTTAAAATCTGTTATGTTGAGAGGTAGGTGAAAAACTTATGTATCATATTGTTAAAGACTGCTTACTGATTGGTGTTCGACTATTACTGGGACTTTATGTAGTTGTCTGTGTGTGGACTTTCCAGATATGCCAAATATCAGATTTTCTTTGCATTTTTTAATTTTTGAGGTCTAGGATTTGGAGATGTTTTTCAGATTCTGTTTCATCGGTAAATTGCTTGTCCATTCTTGAAGGTGTAGTAATTTTAAGACATCAATGTGTTTTTCATGATTAAAGGTAAATAAATATATCTTCCACATTATAATACCAGGTCCTGAAGATCCATGGGAACACTTCTGTAACCCTTGAAGACACCATGCTCTGGAGTCGCCATCAGGTTGATGTTGGGAACAATTGAGATCTTAAAACATGTCCTGTTTTATATAAATATAAGTGATGTAGCATCAGTAAAACAACTCGCATATGCTATACTTAAATATAGTTTTTGTGGATTTTGTTGATGACCTTACCACATATGGTATCCATGTACCTAATTTTTGTACCGATTCCCACCTTATTTGGCATTATGAACTAGATGATTTAGGTGGTTTTCATTAAAAGGAGAAGGCCTTTCTAAATGCTTTATCACACAAGTTAAATTTTTCTTCCCATAAATGAGAAGACCATTTACATATCATCTCGGCAAATGCTTCCCCTCTACGAATTATGCAAATTCTTCTTGTCTCATCTGCAGCACTAGGTCATTGATTAACCCTGCCCCAGGGCAACATTAAGCTGTATTCAGTTTGAAAAATGTTTTAGTGCAGTTCTTTTGTTATGATATTGTACTGTCCTTTGTTAACTATACACAAAAAATTTTGAGTCTTTTGAATTGTAAATGTATTATTTTTACAATTACATTATAGTGTTGTTTTCTTTTTTTTTTTACTATAAAAAGGCAAAATTTAAGAAACTGCAGTCAAATGATACCCCGTTAACTTCCAACTGTGCCAACACACTGATTATTTTACTTGGGCTTTTCCCATCCTTTACCACAGGCACATTTAACTGCAGTTGCCAGAATTCAAACTCACGAAATTTAGCTTTGAATGGATCGTCAGTCCATCACTATTGCTTTAATGACCATGGCTATTCGAGTCAATTGCGTTAAGGCACTGCAGAAAGCGGTATGAGAACTGGTTTAGCAATTGCTGCAAGAGCGACATAAGTAGCAAAATAATTCACGCAGTAAAGGGTTAAATCAAAGAGCAAAATGTATCCAAAGTGTTCATTCTTCTCTACTTGACACTCCATACTGATTGGCCTTAAAAATTGTCAAAATGAGATGCTAAGAACATACAAGCCACTGTTCACAACAATCAAACTCCAAACTGAAGAAAAACAATTGAGTAATGACAAACAAAAGTTTCACAGTACAGTAGTGCAGACACAGTGAAGAACAGCACAGACTTATGCACCAGCTCTATGTATAAATATTGTACTAACTGTTCTTGTTTTATATCGCAATTGAAGATTTTTATATTTAATATCTCATATTGCTTTTGTTTGTTTTCAGGTAATGGAAATGCTGACATTTTTAGGGCTCTCAGATTTGCTTCCAAACTATTGTTCAGAGCGGGTGTTTCCAAGACTTTTATTCTTATACCCTGTACTGATTGTAACCCAGCAAACACAACAGTAAGATCCATAACCAATTATTGTTAATTTTACTTTTTCTCCAGTCTTTTATGAGTAAAGTTATTTAGTTGGATTCTAGTATGGGATCTGTTGAAAAAATTCCAGAACTTTATCTACAAAATTTTTCTCTTACCTTTTACTTATTTTGCATGGTTTCCTTTGAAATACTCTTCTCCACAATTGATACACCTCTCCCAATGCCATTTCCACTTCCAGAAGCAGTGTTGGTAAACCTCTTTTTGTATTGCGTGAAGTGCCATCTGCAAATTTTATTTTATTTTCTCTATCACTGCAAATCTTCATCCGTTCAGTGAGATTTTTAACTTTGGAAATAAAACAAAGTCAGTAGGGACCACATCTGGAGAGTACGGAGGATGAGGCAGCACAGTGATTTCATTTTTTTGTGCAATAGTCATGCACCAACATGGATGAATGTGCGGATATGTTATCGTGATGCAAAAACCATGAATTGTCTAATCACATTTCAGGCCATTGCTTTTGACATGATCCAACCAAAATGTAACATACTTCTGCAATCTCTCGGACAATCATTCTGTGATTGGTATGCATAATTTCATTGACATTCCGGATATAAGCATTGTTGGTAGCTTATGCACTCTTTGCTGTAGGCTTTTTGCATCATTTGTTGTGTCTCTGTAAAGGTTTTCTTGAGTTTCATGCAAAATTTAATGCAGGCATATTGGTCCTCTAACTCTGCCATCTCAAAATTTGGAAATTGTGTGACACAACTTTCTACTCAATAGAGTACTGAACAATAACAGGCATACAATAATGAAACTTCTGACATTTACACATAAACATTGGTGCGTGCAGGGATGCTAATTGCAATTTGCTCCAACACTCCATTGGCGCAAAATCACGAATCTGGAATTTTTTGAACAGACATGTGTATCAAATTCTGGAAGTTACTCAAGAAATCATATCTATTTTTAATAATACCATTTATACAATTATGAGATAAAAACTGTGATATTTCACATAAAGTTCTTGGTTCTAATAATAAATGTTTAGTAATTGGACTATGATACATATGTTGAAACAGAAATATTTTTTTCAGCTTGATTACACAGTTCTACATCAAGTGCTCCTTGAAAATGACATTACCCTGCACATACTGATGAATGATGAGTTCAGCTTTGAGAAGGGAAAAGTGAACAAGGTATTTTATGGTAAGTAGTCTGTTTGTTTTCATGTATTGTATTGTATTGTATTCTTTATTCACCATTTGAAAAACATTTTTACATTTTCATGGCTTCATCAAGTTGATAAATATACAATTTACTAAAATGATAAATATACAATTTACTAAAATATATTTAAAATTAAGATTCCTGACAACTAATGTTTACAACACCTAATCTTATTTACATGATTTGGTTAGAGACTGAAAATATAAGATAATAGATAATCAAACTAATAACTGTACATTACATGTCTAGGAATTCACTCACTGAATAAAATGAGTTATGTAATAGGAATGACCCAAGCTGTTTTTTAAATACTTTATTATCTTTGATAATTTTTATATTTGATGGTAATTTGTTGTATAGTTTGCTTCATACAAGACACTAATCATAAAAAAGTGATGCAACATCTTGAACATGCCCCGCAGGATTTCAAGACATCTGAAATAAAACTTAAATTGTTAACAACTGTACTTCAAGAAGTAGTATCAGGACTGCATAAATAAAATTATATTTTAAACAAAAAGGATATATATTCTCCTTGCTTTAATTTGCATAACATCTTTATTGTAAAAAAAATGTATTTTCTTTATATTCAGGAATGGATGGGGAAACTGCATATACTAAGAAGGATGTAAAAACTTTGGAAGGTTCGGTTGAACTGAGAAGACAAGTTAAACTCCCTAAAGCTAGCATGGGATACTGTGCAGCACTGGCTCTGGAAACCAACGGTAAGATTCAGTTGTTTTAACTCAAATTCCTAGTTGTACTGATCATATCTGATTCCAATTCATTCTAATAATACTTTATTCCACTAATCATGTAGAGTACATAGTTCTGTAATGTAGGATTGAACTCAGTAACATCCAATAAACAATTATAATTGTTTGCTGTATGATATAACAATAATAAAGCACTTAGAAATTGTTAAAGAAGCCACAGTACAGAATGATCACTTACAAAGAATTCCTCTACACATTAGGTAGCTCAAAATCTATTCATATTTTATTAATTTTTTGCCTTGTATTTCATGAAACGGAATTAACCACAGTAAGCACAGAATATAGAGTATTTCCAAAGTCACTTCAGAATTTAAACCATTATAAATATGGTTGGTTAGATCTGTGTTAAGCAGTTGGCAATGAATGCATTCGCTCTCTTGCATTCCAGTATTTTGAGGTTATGTTGGTACATTGATTAAAGGTTGGGCAGCAGAGTATGTGGTTTCCATCCATATCTTCTTTAAGTGTACAGAAAGAACACAGAGGAGATTTCACTATACCAATCCTATATAAATATTTATATAGACAGTCATGGCCTGTTAGAAGTCTAAAAGTTGCTGTAGAGGATTTTTTGGATAATGTATTGATTCTAGTCATGCTGTTACATAAATTTTCCTGTAGTTTTCCTTTTTGTTTTTAATCTTTAATTTTTTATTATATGTTGATATAATTATTCTTTTGATAGTGATAACTTAGTAGCTCAAATGAATTTGACCTAATTTTACTGCCTTTTTTTGGCTAAAAAGTCAGCTGTTTCATTACCGTGTATTCTGGATGTAGGGATGAGGATATGAGGTCTTGCATGAAGATAATGCTTCCCATATCATGATTCCTCAGTTTAGTAATAAGAAAGTTTAGTAGCATACCATAGCAACACTCACCATTTCCAGTAACTTCTTATTCCATTTTTGTCTTTTTTAAAGAAGTAAGGGCCAGTAGTGAATTGCAAATTGAAGCCACACCATACAGTAAACCTTGAATTAAACTTTGAGAATTGTTTTTTGATCAAGTTCTGTAACTATGTTTATTAACTCCACCATTAAGAGAGAAGTATGCTTCATTTATCCAGTAACCCTGTCTAACAATCATTATTAATATAAATCTCTGCTGGCACAAATAAAGCAAAATCATATCTGTCCCACTTGTTTATATAGATATAGTCTAAGGTGTTTTCTTAGAATTCTCCAAATTGTGGTATTATTCATCTGAAGCTGCCTTGATACCTGTGCAATAATACTAATTTCATAATTATAAATGAAAAATGTGCTCGCTCTTATTGTCAAGAATTATAAATTTTCTCAGACCTTTAAAAAAGACTCTTCATTTTTTAATAGCATTGAATTAGCTGTATTCCATCATTTAGTGATAGAGGCATGATTTGTAACTTACAAATTCTTATACCATTTTGCATAAAATTGCTAATTTTTAACTCAACTAAACTGCACCACTAACATTGTACCTAAAAGAAAATCAAACCCTGTTGTTTGCCCAGTGTGTGACTTTTTATCCTACCTTAGTTATAATATTTTTAGCAGTTTAAAGTTTGTAGTGACTTTGGAAAGATCCCTATATACAAAATTGTGAAGCCCTTTTAATTAATTCTATATTTAAATTTACATAATTGCTAATGTTTTATTGTTATTCTATATTTAGGTACTGTATTTACTGCTAAGAAGTTGGAAGCAGACAAGAAAAATATGATCAAGAAGTTTGCAACAGTATTTGCAAAACGAGTAGCAAAGACAGCTGTCCCATGTGCCTGTCAAACATGTGAATGTACTGCAGATAACAATGGCATGAGCTACATGGAATGTTTCCCTTGCATATATCCATCACCAGCATCCATTAACTATGTGAGTATTAAGCTCTTATCGGTTTCATTTTTGTCTGAAAACACTGAATAGTTCTAAAGAAAAGCTAAATTGTGACATAGAAATGCACGGCACTTAAATTTTCATGAATACTTTATCTATGAAACTATTATAATAGATCTAACTAATGAAAAATAATTTTATTAGAAGTTAAGTAATTGCAAAATTTAATTAAAAAATCAAAATGTAAATTTAAGAGCACACCATATAGAAATGATGTTAATCTCTCCCCCACTCTCTTCCTCCCTTCCACCCTCTCCACCTCTCTCTCTCTCTCTCTCTCTCTCTCTCTCTCTCTCTCTCTCTCTCTCTCTCTCTCTCACACACACACACACACACACACACACACACAGTATACAGCTCTTAAAGAAAGGACTGGTTACAAATAAGACTTTTTCGAATGAAACAATAAACTTGATTTGTGTACCTCTTTTTCTGTTCAACAGTCATACAAATTGGTAGCTGTAGGATAAACATTTTTTCCCAGAATCCATTTACCTGAACAACAATCTAAATGATGATTGGGAATAAATTCTCCAAGGTTTTGGAAAGGTAGAATCAGACTGAAAAATTCAATGCCTTTGCTGGGATTTGAGCCATGAATCTTCTGGTCTTTGTCCAAATGCTCTAACTACTAAGCTACCATGGTAGCTGGTGCAAGTCATTAAATTCTCTAACTAACTCGCACATTTACCACTGATTGACCTAAGAGTTGGTTACAATATGAAGTCTGGGACTTAGAAGTACTGTGACGGAAACAAAAAACACAAGGTCCATCTCAAACTTCCTTTTCACCAAAGTCATTAGCGCAATGCTCAGGTACAATCACCTTCTCTTTTACACAAATACTCATTTTCAATATGTCTCACACCCTACACTGGATAATCTAATTGAGTACAAGAAAACTTGTGCAAAATCTAGACAAGTAATTAAGGATAGCAAAAAGACATCCTGGACCAACTTTGTGTCATCTTTTAATTCACATACACCTTCCTTAGCCGTATGGGATAGGTTAAGGTGCATGGCCGGAAAATCTATATACATCCTGTCACTAGTCTTAAAACTACTGCAGGTGCTGTTGTTGACCAGCATGATGTGACTAATACCTTTGGCAGTGCGTTCGCTCAAGTGCCTAGCTCAGATAATTATTCGCCTGAGTTTCTCCAAATTAACACTCAGGTGGAATCTCAAGGTTTTTCATTCTGTTCTAGAAATCTTGACGATTACAATCACCTTTTCCCATGGCAGAGTTAAAACATGCTCTTTCATCTTCGCGGCTATCTGCACCAGGACCAGATGGTATCCACATGTGATTGTTAAAACAACTCTCTCCTGAAGGGAAGGCATTCCTATTTGAGGTCTATAATCACGTCTGGGTTGACAGCAGTTTTCCCATGAAGTGGCAGGAGGCCACTATCATACCCATTTTGAAAGCTGGAAAGGACCTTCATTTGCCCTCCAGCTACTGTCTTGATTCCCTCACCAGTTGCATCTGACAAGGTGATGGAACACATCATCAATGGACGGTTGTTGTGGTGGCTGGAAATTCACAACCTTCTGAGAAACATCTAGTGCGGTTTCCGACGTTGCTGTTCCACAGTTGACCATCTTTTGTCGATGTCGACACAGATAATGAACAGCTTTATGAAGAATTGCCAGACCATCAGCATAGTTTTTGATCTCAAGAAGGCTTATGATACGTGTTGGCATGCAAGTTTGCTACTTACCTTACACAGCTGAAATATATGTGGATGCCTACCTGTTTTTCTTCGGGAGTTCATGAACGACTGTGTTTTATGAGTAAGGGTCGGCTAGGCTTTTTCGAGCCTGTTTCTCCAAGACAACAGAATTCCTCAGGAACCGGTACTGAGTGTTACATTGTTCGGTATTGCTGAAAATTCAATCTCTAAATGTGTTCCTTGAAGGGTTTTTTTGTGCTTGTTCATAGACGACTTCGCCATCTACTGCAGTTCTCGGCATATTCCATTTGTGGAGCACCATCTACAGCAATGTTTAGACAATCTTAAAGATTGGAGTTTCAAAAACAGATTTCGGTTCTCCACAGAGAAAGCAGTCTGTGTCAACTTCTGGCATTGTAGGAGTCGATTACCACCTTCACTACGACTGGGTCCGTATGTCACCATTTGCAAATGAAACAAGTTCTTTGGACTGATTTTTGATAGGAAGTTTAGCTGGTCATTGCATATAGCACGGCTGAAAGCATGATGTGTTGGCATAATGAGTGGTCTGCTTTCCACAGAAACAAGCTTAGAGCAGTGAAGGAGTTTCCAGTAAACTGGACGATCTCCTGTTGCTTATCCCATCAGGAGGTAATTAGTTTGGCTCGATTAGGTACTGGGCACTGCTACTTCTGATATAGTCACCTTTTCAAGGAGGACCCTGTCCCTGTTTGTCTGCTCTGTAGTCAGGTTCTCGCGGTCTGTCATGTGTTGCTAGTATTTTCATCTAGGAGACCTTCAGGAGTCTCTGCAGCAGCCGGACAGCCTATCAGAGATCCTGGCATACAATAACAGTGCAGTGGAAAAGATTCTCCACTATATCATGAGAGTTAATTTTCAGATTTAGAGTTTAGTTTGTTTTTTGTTATTTTTGTTATATTCTATTACTGGCTTTTGCCATTGTTATAGTTATATATCTCTGTTTTATATTCACATTTAATATTGAATAGTAATATTTATGTGATTTTTTTTCCTATAGTTGTTTGTAGTTCCTATTTGTGTATTTTTATTTTTATGTGTTCTTCAAATATTTATATTTGATAGATACATTTCTACTTAGTGTTTAGGTTTATATCTTGCTTCTGCCATGATTGTTTTTATAGAGTGCTGATGATCTTGTAGTTGAGTGCCCGAAAACACAAATCATCATCATCATCATCATCATCATCATCATCATCATCATCATCATCATCATCATCATCATCATCATCATCATCATCATCATCATCATCATCATCATCATCATCATCATCATCATCATCATCATCATCATCATCATCATCATCATCATCATCCTCATCATCATCATCATCATCCTCATCATGTCTCTTTAATTCTTTATGCCTTTGTTGCACACACAAACTTGTGCTGATGGTAATCCCTTTGATATACACACAAATTCACCTTTCACATAGAGCTGCACGCCAACTCTGAAAAAAACAACTGCAAAATTTGCTCCTGAACTGTTTCACTCTGCCAATTCCTCACAAGGACCCACATTTATTGACTCATGAATTGCTTCCTGAACTATTCTGCAGCCTGACAATTTTGCTATATGGAGCTTGGAATGTAAAACACTTCTATGCGCTATTCGTTAGACTCGCATATTTCGACTGACTGACTCATGAATTGTTCCACTGCACATACTCCTTACCATGGAGCCATATTCATTGACTGACACTCGAAGCTCGAAACACACACAAACAGCTCTAAAACTAAGCACTGCCCTACCAGAGTTCATTTTGTCTCTTATATAGTCCTGCCAGGTACAGGAGATGGTTCAAGTAGTCATATATTCTCAAATTACATTCTAGAATGGTCTTGAACAGTATACATGCAGTAATAATATGACTCACATCATAACATCAGCTAGTGGCTTTCCTTGAAAGCCATATTAATTATATCAGCCACCTAGTGCGTTTGCTGTTGTGACGGTAGCTACCACATAAATCACCATTAATGTAAGTTATCTCATATGAATTTGAGATCTTGTTGTTTACCTGGAAACATGCAAGTTCTTTGGAGAATTTGTGCAGGCATGTTGACATGGTAGCTCAGTGGTTAGAGCAACTGGATGGAGACTGGAAGATCCATGGTTCAAATCCGGGCTATGGTATTCCAGCTTTTCCTAAATGAAGATTGCATACATCTGTTGAGGTATGATGTTCCGAGTTCGAATCGTGGTCAGGGTGAGTTACCTGGATGAGGTTTCTCCAGGGTTTTCCCTTATCCTGAAAGACAAATATCGATTAACTCTAAGCTCCATTGACCCCGGGCTCATTTGAGCATCATTTTCCCATTCCATTCCATCGTCCGATATAACTTAGCTGTTGGGAGGACGTAAATTACACACACGAAAAATGGTTTAGTTGCCACTTAATTCACTATTCATAACTTTTTTGCTTTAGTTAAGTAGATAACAATTAAACTCTGAAATTTAAATTGTGTTGTTATTTATGAAAGCTCTTTAACTGCTGTGGCTCTCAGTGCCCTATTCTATACTGGTTATAAAATACCTTTTAATTTTACTCATTGGCCTCTTTATTAGACTTTGGGTTCTTTTATGTGTTTTAAATCTATGAAAAGGGAACACTGACTTTACTTGCCTTCCAAAGAAGCCCATACTAAGGATTTGTATGCTGGAAAAAATCCATTGCTCTGTGCCAGTTTTGAACCCGCAAACTTGGGAATCAGAAGCTAGCATGCTATAAATTAAATTCTGAACTACCAGATGCTTAATACCAACCTTAATAATCAATATACAATGTAATAGTACTATATCATTTGCCTTATTTTCCAAAAATATCTAGGCATACATACAAGTGAAATATAACTTCTACTGACAAACTTTCAAAGTTTGTTTATGGATATCTGCTGAGTAGTTTAATAAAGGGTCTACAGTGTCTCATTCCTGAGTAATTTGATATAGATGTGCTAGATATGTTGGAACATAAACAGTAGATTTTGATTATGCAAATTAATTAATCAGTTCATTAACTTTTAAATACTGTAACATTGTTGGTGCATGATCAAATTATAAAAAACTGCAGAATGAATTATTGACGCGAGTAATGAGCAATCCTGAGGCAAAGTGTATACACCTCACCTTGTTCCATAACCTTTCAGTATCTGTTTAGTTACTGTACTGTTTCTTTAAAGTATTATGTTGATGTACTTAATCATAACTGTAGTATAGCTATGTGCCATAGATTGTTGCACACTCTAATTTTCAGATCAAAATTTTCTAAATGTGTTCCGTAGTACAAAACTACACTTAGCCAATTATCCCAGTACATAACCACTGGTCCAGGGCGAAGAAGAAAACAGGGATATCTTGCTCTGAAGGGATTGAACCTCTACAGTGATTAAAGAAAGTGTTTTCCTATTTGACACAATTCTATCTATATTGGGATGTGAGAGTCTGATAAATTCACATAATCTATGAAGAGCATCAACTACACTAGTGACGTGAATCTTTTTTGGGAAAGTCATGGAAAGGACCTCACTTGCTTTTATCTTGTGTGTTACACCATTTGTGAGAAAGCGTAATATGTATTTTGTACAACTTCACCTTTCTTATGGCTAGTTTTATTGCATAACCTCATAATTGATTATTATTTACTACAGATAGTCCTTTACGCACCACTAAATATGACTGCTCATTAACTATTGTCATTTTCAATAGACTGACAACAACATTTCCTATTTTTCTGAAACTTCAGGTATTTTGTGTTTCATTAATGCTTGCCTAAAGTCTCATTTTTACATGCTGCCTCAGGATTAAGAAAAGTCTCATCATAGCTCCTAGGAAGGTAATTCTTTCTTAATATTGGCTCTTCAAGAGACTCAATGTCAATACAGTAGTCAAAAATTTCCTAATTTGAATATTATACATTTTTTGAAAAAAATGTACTTCTTATATTTACTTGCTCTAAATAATACTGGGAACACTTTAGATTTTCCTACAATTAAATAAACTGGCCCACCTATCAATGATTTTGAAATCATTTCAGTTCATGTTTCTGAAGAATGCTAAATGGTACGAGAGCAAACATATTAATAAATTGTATATGATGTGTTCTTTTTAACTTGCAATTTTCTATTTTTAACTCCCAGCTATGCTTTAATGCATAGTCTCAATTTAGGGGTACCTATACAAAATAAGCAAAAGCTTTTATTTAAGCAAAATAAATTAAATTTTATTGGTCATAGTCATACATGACATAGTCATATATTTTGTCCTAGATGAATGTAGATATTTCATAAGAATTAATTTTATGTACACACACACACACACACACACACGCACGCACGCACGCACGCACGCACGCACGCACGCACGCACGCACGCGCGCACGCACCCTATAACAAAAAATAAGCAGACTCTGGAAGCGTATATTTTTCTAAGTCCACATTGTTTCCACGGCCGGTTTATAATGGTGTCACAGAATGTGTCTCTTTAGCTCCATCCTTCTGAATCTTCTCAGTTATTATAAATAAGGAAAATTTTCACACACTGTAATGCATGCAAAAAATTGAGTCTCATAATGGACTCGTAATTGAGTCTGTTACTAAATGTGCACTGATAGCCGAGTGGTTATAGGGAAGTATGTAGGAGCTTGACCTACAAATGTTCAAATCCCAAACATCATTTTGATTTTGTTTAATTGTAAAAATGTGAAATGTGTATTATGCATATTGTAATATAACTTTAAATTGCTAAGGTTTACTTGATTTTATGAAATTTATGCTCACACATAAAACTGAAACACCCTACTCTGTTTTTAAACTAAATGAAATAAATAAATATTTTATTCCTATATGTAAAATCAAATAAAAATGGAAATTAACTTTGTATCATGTGTGTAAACCCTCTGCTTTTATTACTGCCCTCATTCTGGAGGGCATGGATAGGATACTTCACATTATATGCCAGCACCATTCATAATAGATGAATGACGCCGGTGTTTGCACAACAACTATTAAGTCAATTTTCTAATAAAATTGTATTTATTTTGAAAACGACAAGAATGTTATTTGCATTTTTATAAATGAATCTGTTAAAAATATTATTGATCTTCTGCAAGAAAAACCTAAGGAATTTCTATTAAAGTGAGGATGACGACGATAAACATGCACAGCATGGATTCCAGCTCATGTTGGTCCACTTACGAGACACATGTGTTTTACCGTTTGGCTGCCATGCATGCGGCCAAGCTGCAAAGCATTTCCCTATCACATAGCTTTGAAAGAAACCAGAGTGGTATCAAAGCATATACTAGAAAATTAACTTTTTTCACACACGCCATATTTAGGTCAAAGTATGGAAAGATAGGGTCAGACTGAAAACCTCAATGCTATAGTCAGGATTCAAATTGAGTTTTTCAGTCTGACTTTACCTTTCCAAAGCGTATATTGTGAATGCAGCATCATCGAATGCTTCCAATGTCTGACTTCACCTTTCCAAAGCATATATTGTGAATGCAGCATCATCATCGAATGCTTCCAATGTTATATATATATATATATATAATATATAATGAGCAGCTACCAGAAACAAAGTTTGATTTGGAAAAAATTGGAAGCATTCACAATATACGCTTTGGAAAGGTAAAGTCAGACTGAAAAACTCAATTTGAATCCTGGCTATAGCATTGAGGTTTTCAGTCTGACCCTATCTTTCCATACATTGACCTAAATATGACTAGTGTGAAAAAAGTTAATTTTCTAGTATATATACCAAAGGGTGATGTCAAAGCGGTGTGCGTGCGTGCGTGCGTGCATGAGAGAGAGAGAGACGGGGGGGTTATTTTTAGCTCTTTGTGCATTTTATGTTAATTTATTAATTCAACTAATAAATTACATAAAGTTAGTAATTACATCTCCTATCCCTATCCATTCCTATATTTGGAAACATGTCCTCTAGAGCCTTGTATCATAATTCTCCACATCGACATTAACTTATTTCCTACACATGTGCTCATTTTATTAAATACAACATATATACTTTTTCAGTGTCCACTTTTTGTATAATTTATAATGAATAATTTTTAAAATATTTTATTTAACAATGATAGCAGAAAAAGAAGCCAGAACTTTTCTTTTTTTTATGCAAATTTTCTTTGAAGGATTTGTTTTTCCTAATGCATAAAACAGATTTTTTATATATTTAGGATTTACATGCTGTTTATACTACCATGCATTCTTTATACTATAAATGTATTAATAACACATTTACTTGCAGGATTTCACTGAAGATATTCCAATATTAAAGCTACCAAATTATTCAGAGGAAGAGGATGAATCGGAAGAAGATGCATCTGAGTCATGACATTTGTACCAAAATAGTTTGTACTTCAAAGTGTGATTCGTTAGGACAACATAAAAGGGAAAGTTGATATTCATTGTGTATTGAAATAAAAAGTACTACTTCATATTCATGCATTGTGCTTGTCCTAAAAACTCTTGATTCATAAAATTTGCATTACTATTAAGCTAAGTTAAGTTATTTATAAATAATTATATTTTGTTAGAAATATACTTCTATCCATTGTGACCTAGCTTTTGTGTAGCTGTTCATATTTTATATTTAAAATATATAGGTACATTAAGAATTTATTGTAACTTGGATCAATTTCTTAATTCTTCATTTCAGTAAAATACACTAATTTTATTCCTTTGTAAAACACTTCAGTGTAATAGCCTGTAATGTATGCAGCAAGTAGCATTATATTTTAAAATATAATACAGCCACCAGATGAAGTTTGTGTCACTGAGGACATTTCATGTGGAATAATATACTTAGACATTAAATAAGAATTGTATTAAAATCCTGTATTTTGAAATCAAAACAAATTCTAGATGCAATTATATAATTATTTTAATATAAAAATTCTAAAACAACTTTAAGAATGTTCTATTATGTGAGCAGGGTGTGAATTTACTATTTAAAATATTATACTACAGTATATTGATGCAGTATTTTATGTGGAAAGAAATACTTGAAATATGTAGAAAAACCAGAAGGTCAATGGTAACAGTTAATGAATATGTGCAGTGAAGCTAGTTACTTCTAATAAGCCAGTCTGCTCCTTTTCCACTACACTTTACCAATTCTTTAGTTATGTGTACATATTTCATGAAATGTTTGCTCCCATCTTTAGTTGCTAGTCAATTCACTTTGAATTCAATAAATGGCAGCAAAATAAGGAATATGTTCCTAATGTTTATGATAACTTTATTTAGTTAATAATTTTAAATGTATTATTCAGTGGCGAAGTGGTGATGAATAGGAAATTCCTGTGAAGTTTTAAGTTATTAGCAAAAGTGTGTGAATTGCATTTCTCCATTTTAGGCTAACAGTTCACATGGTGTGGGCAAGCTTTAGGAAAAATTGGAATGTCTGAGTGGAGAGGGGAAACAGGAATATATCTCAAAGTACAAACTTGAAAGAAGCGTAGGGACAGTGAAGCATAAATTAGCACAAAGTGAATCGAGAAGATATTGACACATTGCTTCACTCACACTGTTTATTCACAGGACATGTTTCAAGAGCTCTTGCTCCTATCATCAGCTGATACTTGATTAGTGCAAGTTGTAGTGGTTTCCTCTTTCCCCCACCGGACATCTTTGACCAGTACATCAACCACTACAACTTGCACTAATCGAGTATCAGCTGATGATAGGAGCAAGAGCTCTTGAAACATGTCCTGTGAATAAACAGTGTGAGTGAAGCAATGTGTCAATATCTTCTCGATTCACTTTGTGCTGAGGAATATATCTGCTTGTAGTGTGACCAGTCTTGCAATGTAAGAAGGGCCTATGTATGACTGTACAATGAAGAGAGTACTGAAGAGTAGCCGTAGTTCTTCGAGTCATTATTCTCTTATTTTTATTTAACACCACTGGAAATTATTATTTGGAGCTTCCCTCACTTTGATAGCTACACCTCACCACTGAATGCATTTCCTCTTGCTTTGAATCTGAGCCCCTGAGCTAGAGCTCTGCAGATTTATCTTTTAAATCCTTAGCTGCTATACTTGTGCATGAGAAATTAGCCTTCATATTAGCAAGGCTGCTCTGCACATTTGCAGTATATCCTCTCTAGACAATAACCTTTTAAGCATGTATATTATTTTAAATATAACTCTCATATTTTAATTTCTCCTGTGCATGAACTGGTAATATTTATACGAAAAGTACAAAAACAAAGGAAGAAAACAATTGAGTGAATCAAAGCCTTGGACTCAAGGCATTATAATGTGACATTTGCTTAGTTTGAAAATACTCAGTTTTCTCAAATACTATGCCATCCAATATATACAGAAAACATTTAAGTATTTAATACATATTATTAAGTTTATAAATAAAGAACTCATGGTATATAAAATGCTTCAAACGCACACTTAAGTGAAATGAATGTCATCCCAGATATCCTTACATTCAGGAGGTTAGGGGATAAGTGCAGATATTTTGATAATTGGTACTAATATAATATAATATGTATCCACTTCAGTGTGTATCTAGTTTATCTTCTTCATCTGAAATGTTCTCACAAAACATTTGCATAGTTTACTACCCTGAACTTTTTTGCATGGTTATAACTGTGCCTCAAAATGAACAGTATGTTTCAGTATAGACTATTCATTTTGCTTCCATATACAAAGAAGTATTTGAACTCAGGTCATTCATTATCACAAGGCTGACCCAGTCTCTTGCTCTACCCTCTCAGGGAAAATGAACATATATATATCGAGATTTAACTGTATTGGAACACCACAGTGAAGCGAAAAATTATTAAATTTTAGATGAGTCGTATTTCTTACACATCTGCTTCACTTTTGTACCTATTTTGAGGACATGTTTCGCAAATCTTCGTTTGCATCTACGGCTCTTGTGCGACTGACGCTAGATCCAGCGGTGTGGGTAATTCTGGGGTTGTTGCTGCCATCTGTTGATTTAGTGATGAACTGAAATGTGGGATTCTCTTCTAGCGGGATTTCAAAGTTCATTAGTTGGTTTTTATGTTTTTCTATGTATATCCTCTCCCATATGACGAGTTCACTATGTTTTTGTACGTATTTTAGTAATTCTGTGCTATCTTCAATTTCATGATTTTCAGACCAGAAATGAGCTGCTATTGCGGACTTATCAATATTTTTGTATCTTAAGTGCCTGAAGTGTTCTTTCTTTCTAGTGCCTATGTTTCTTTTTGTCCTCCCTATGTAAATTTTTTCACAGTCTTTACACTTAATCTTGTAAATGCCTGACATTTCCTCTGGTTTTATCTTATCAGTATTATTACTGTGAAGTAGGTTTTTAATGTTGTAATTGTTTTTTGGTGCCAATGTTATATTGTATTTCTTGAATATTTTTTGGAGCTTTTTTGTGGCCCAGGGGTGGAAAATATTATAAACAAATTTCAGGACTAGCTATGGGAAGCCCGCTATCACCATTTTTGGTCAATCTATACATGAGCTTTTTCGAAACACATATTACTAAAGCCTTCCCTCATATGTTTAAAACATGGTACAGATACGTAGACGACATCTTTGCAATAGTGCCCTACAAGCTAATAGATGATGCTTTGAAACTACTCAACCTGCAAGAACCCAGCATACAATTCACAGTAGAAACTGAAGAGGACTGTACTCTACCTTTTTTAGACCTTAAAATCAAAAAAGGCAATGAAAAACTAGAATTTGGCATTCATAGAAAAGCAACACACACAGATAATTACATCAAAGCAAATAGTTTCAACCCAATTCCACACAAACATGCAACCATCAACAGTCTGACACACAGATTAGTAAATCTACCTCTCAGCCAGCAAGAATATCAAAACGAATACCATCAAATCTTAAAAACTGCAATTAAAAATGGATATGGAAAAAACCTTGTAGATAAAAAACTAAAATTATTCAAACTTCAAAAGAAATTAAAACAGATCACAGCTCTCACACCAATAAAACAAGAAATTAGATTTGCTAAATTTACTTACCACCCCTGGGCCACAAAAAAGCTCCAAAAAATATTCAAGAAATACAATATAACATTGGCACCAAAAAACAATTACAACATTAAAAACCTACTTCACAGTAATAATACTGATAAGATAAAACGAGAGGAAAAGTCAGGCATTTACAAGATTAAGTGTAAAGACTGTGAAAAAATTTACATAGGGAGGACAAAAAGAAACATAGGCACTAGAAAGAAAGAACACTTCAGGCACTTAAGATACAAAAATATTGATAAGTCCGCAATAGCAGCTCATTTCTGGTCTGAAAATCATGAAATTGAAGATAGCACAGAATTACTAAAATACGTACAAAAACATAGTGAACTCGTCATATGGGAGAGGATATACATAGAAAAACATAAAAACCAACTAATGAACTTTGAAATCCCGCTAGAAGAGAATCCCACATTTCAGTTCATCACTAAATCAACAGATGGCAGCAACAACCCCAGAATTACCCACACCGCTGGATCTAGCGTCAGTCGCACAAGAGCCGTAGATGCAAACGAAGATTTGCGAAACATGTCCTCAAAATAGGTACGAAAGTGAAGCAGATGTGTAAGAAATACGACTCATCTAAAATTTAATAATAATGAACATATATAGTTTGAGTGGACCACATCTACTTTGAGATACTAACCAACCTGAAAACATACTGTTTTAATAAGTAAATTATAAGTGCACCATTGAAGTAAATAGGAATGTGACATTCTTCATTACACTGTTTTCAGTTACCAATTCAAATATCTATACTTATGCCCCTAAGAGCCTGTATATGAAAAATGTCATGTATGGGAAAATCCAGACATCCAATGTAACTACCCTATTTATCAAATCTCCTGGAATAGGAATAACATATATAACTGAAAAACTGTATATAATAATCATGAAAGCAATGAATGTCAATGGGAGCATAATTTATAAATGATGATTTCTACCCAGGGGAATGTTAACTAAAATAATAAGTGATTTAGAATCACATTCCACAAAGTTTTGGAATAAAAGTACATATCTTAATACTTAGAACCTAATACATGCAGAATTTCCACTATGCTTAATAGGCCTTTATTTGGCATGTGTAAATTCTTAACCATTTTAATTTATTCAGTCCTTAGTGCATACATACAAAGTATCAGCCAGCTAGGAGTAGGGGTTAATTTGCCATCCTCACTCCAGTTCTACTTCTGCATTAGGTGGAAGGCTAAGCATAGCATAATTGTTTTCCTTGGCAGTGAAGTGCAGCTATGCAACATACCTTTTTTAACTCCTGTATTATTTATATTTACCAAATCTGTAAATGAATTTGTTTATATGAAGTAGAGTATATTACATGGCATTACTGCAGACTTTGCTACTTTTGTAAGTTGTGTATCTAATGCTCAGAATTTAATAATAAAATAATTCTGTTCCTTGCTTCCCAGTATTTTGAGACTAGATCACCTTATTTTTGAAATTCTCATATGTCCAATGTCCATTACATTGTCTTTGCTACATAACAAGCACATGTGGAGGTCACTAATCCAATTTTGAACAAATGTCCACTCAGGCAGTTTAGGACTATGAGGAATCTAAAAATAACATTAAATGATGCATGTTTGGAGGAATTTAGTAACAGTGATGTCCAAATTAATTGAAAAACTAACTACAAATAGGTTTTTCAAATAACATTAAATGATTAAAACTTCATGGGTGATCAGCCATGTAAAAGTAACAAAGTTCAAGCTTTCAGCCATTCCAAGCTCAATGGCCTTCTTCAGAAACTGGATGAAAAACACTGCCCTACCATCCCTATGAGCTTCCTCATGTGGGTGGGGCTTATGTCATGCCACTACATAACAGTCTGTCACTGGCCTGGCTGGTTCACAGGCAGGATGAACTCGCATTTCAGTTTTCTGTGCTGTCCATCACCTGGATAGGGGTTATCCAGTCTTGGGTTTTCTGCACAGTCTGTCATCTGGATTGGGGTTCTCCAGTCTTGGGTTCCTCATGCAGTCCTTCATCTGGTCAGGGTTTCTATTGCAAGTATTTTAATGCTGAAGCCCAAGCTGTACTCAATTGAAGTCCCGAATCTCTATTGAAATTCTATGGATGGAGTTTAATCTCGATGACTTCTTTAATAAGTCTATCAAAATGTTTGTCTAAATGTTCCAGAACCGAGGCATCTTTGAAATTAATTTTGTGAACATACTCTATACAATGTTGAGCTACAGCTGACTTCTCTGGTTGAAGGAGTCTGATGTGACAATGTTCTTTACACTTCTCAACTGTGTGTCCTGTTTGTCCAACTACACTCTTCTGCATTCACAAGGAATCTTATACATCTCTGGAATGTAAGGTTCAACAAATCTTTTATCTACCTAATGTATTAACATGGCTGATCTCCCACTAAGCTTTAATTAATAACACTTACCGTCAAAGTTTTAAGTCTATCGTTAAATGATTTTCTAGATAGACCTGGAATTCATTTTAGTTTTAGCTGAAAATCCTTTCAATTAACTTTTTCAGGAGAAGTATCATGTCTTTCACATGGAACTGTGAAAATTGTTTCAAATAACCATTTAATGGTCTCATAAGGAATGTTTTGTTTTGCTATTTGAGTAGCTCTGGAACCCTCCTTTATTGCTCACTCCCAGCCATTACATTGAACTGAAATCCACTGGAAAACTAGGTATAAGTTTTGTAGCTGTTAAATTAGATTATGAATGTCGTTTATTTTGCTCATTTTAGATCAGTTGATTAAGTACCTGAATATGAACTTCAGAGTTTTGTAAGAAAACTGTTATTTATTTCACTAAGAAAATAGGTTTTATGCATCAATTTCTCCTCGGAACTTAATGATTTATGACATGTTTAGAGAATAAAACAAATTTATAAGTAGTATCTACTCTTTTGTCTTCTTCATGGTTGAAGAGGAACTGTGTAGATGTGAGTTGATTGTTCATCTTGAAATCTTATGTTATGGTTTCAAGATCATATGCTTTTAACTTCTGCAGAAGCACTCTCTTTCCTTTCAAAATCTGCAGTTAAGTCATAATGATATTCTATATAAATAATGTTTATTGGTAGTGATTAAATACTTTCTGCATAAAATCTAATTGAATTTAAAAATTGAAAGTATACATTAGATGTTTTGCCCATTTTTTTGTTCTGTGGGTGTCACATGATCTCTTAATGTTAAAACAACTTGTTAAATAGTCCTCCTTGTATCTATGGGAGAGGACTGTATTTGGGATGTTAGATGAGGATAGCTTCATAGGTAAAAAGTTATTTAATTCTGTTACTCACTAAACTGCTTACCTGAGATAATACCGTGACCGCCATGTGAAGCAGGAGCAATGAATGAATGGTCTGTAGAGTGGCATATCCAGTTTGGAGAGGAAAGGCTACCTAAAGTTGTTGTTTTCAAATGCTAGGCTTTGGCAATGAAGCCATTAGGCTATCTAAAGTAATTTTCCCCTATGTCTGACATGCATAAAGCTAAAAGGAATGCTCACATTTGATTAGTCTTAATTTTGCTCATCCTGCTTGCACTTTGCAATGGTATTTGCAATACTTAAATATTTTTTTTAAAACACTATGTAGCCTTTTAACACTATATAATATTTATTTGATATTTTCTGGGGTCACACATAACATAGAATCATCACTATCATCAAAAGTTTCCTTTAAAAGAACTGTTTTGAAGGTGCACAAACTTCTCAGATAACTGTCTTCTTCATATATGTTCCTTTCATCCTCAAATATTTCACTGTTTTCATCACTTATTGCAGCAAATTGTCTACAATTTTCTTCAGATTTAGACTTTTCATAAAGCTTATAGGACAATTGAGTCTTTAGGCTGTCTTCCAGGCACATTTTGCTAAAGTCATCATCATCTATATAGATAAGCTCAGGATTCATACTTTCTTCCTGAAATAAAATCCATAAATTAACACAATTCAATTTTTTCCGAGACAGAAATGAAATGTTAAACTTGGATAAAGTTTTGCAATTTACAATTAAATATAAACTGATATTTATTAAATTAAAGATGAGTCATATTTATTACACATCAGCTTCACTTACGTACCTATATTGAGAACATGGTTAAGCGAACCATCATACGCATCATCAGCTCTAACGCGACTAAAGCTTACACCAACTTACTAAAATACGTACAAAAACATATTGAACTCGTCATATGTGAGAGAATATACCTAGAAAAACATAAAAACCAACTGATGAACTTTGAAATCCTGCCAGAAGACAACCCCACATTTAAATTCATCACAAAATCAACAGATGGCAGAAGCAACTCCAGAACTACCCACACCACTAGCTCGAGCTTCAGATGCATTAGAGCCGATGATGTGAACAATGGTTCGTGAAACATGTCCTCAAATTAGGTACATATGTGAAGCCGATGTGTAATAAACACGACTCATCTATAATTTAACAATTATTTTGCTTCACTGTGGTGTTCCAATACAGTTAAATTTTGAGAAACTGATATGTTACCTGGTCTTGTCTCTCTTCAATGTCCATGCAGTCACGTTGTTTCTTGTAACTTTGTTCCCTGAAATTATGAAATATAATTTAAAAGGTTATAAAGCTTCCTAGTAAAACTCTTAATTCATTAAAAAAAAAAAAAAAAAAAAAAAAAAAAACTGAACTTGGGGTGAAATCTCCAAGTATGCAATTTTGAATTTAATAATTTTGACAAACTCTGATTGAGTGAATTAATTATGACAACTTGACATCATCCAAATTATAAATATATCATTTGAAAAATAGCGAATTGCTAAGCGCTAAAGGATAGGTAAAGGAAGACACTTTAACAAAATGTGACTCTGCAACACCATTGTTTTGTTTTTACAACAAAGTATTATGCCAAATTGATTGTTCAAGAATATACTATTTTGGGAAACCAAAAGAAGAATGAGCTCCATCAGTGTCAATGAAAATAAGTAACATATAGGGCTTAAATTTAAAGGGAGTCGATTAATGACACTAAACAACACTTACTTTTAAATTTTTCACACAGACTGGTAAACATCCCTCTCACAGCAGAAGAATACAAAACAAAATACAACAAAATAATTGAAATAGCACAAAAAAATAACTTTCCCAAATCATTAGTAGACAAAAAAGTGAACTTAGCAAAAAAGAAGAAGCTAATAAAGGAAACCACAACCCTCTCAGCTACAGAAACTAATATGATTTTCAAAAAATTCACTTACCATCCATGGGCCAATGATAAATTCAAAAAAGTCTTCAAAAAACAAAACATTCAACTAGCACCAGTCAACCATTTCTCCTTAAAAAACCTAATTTGCTCAAACATCAAAGATGCCATACCATCTAACAAAAAATCTGGTATATATCAAATTGAATGCAGTGACTGTAGTCAAATTTATATTGGAAAAACCAAAAGAAATTTAGAAACAAGAGCAAAGGAACACCCGAGAAACATAAACTATAAACAATTAGAAAAATCAGCAGTTGCCACACATTTTTGGGAAAAAGCCACAACATAAATCCAGAACCAAAACTACTAAAACATACATCAGGAAAACAAGAACTATCCACATGGGAACAAATCTTCATTTCAAAAAATAGGAACAAAGTATTCAATTTCGATATCCCCCAGAAAGATTTGTTCAGCAAGTTCCTTGAACCGCCACCAGAGGAGACCTATGACAAAATATCGTCAACTACACCAATGAGAACCAGTCGATGGCTGGCTGAGGATAGAGGCAAAGTCTCTGAATCATGTTCCGGAAAAATTTAAAAGTAAGTGTTGTTTAGTGTCATTAATTGACTCCCTTTAAATTTAATTTATCATAACAACACTGTTTTCAACACTTCCAAGAAAGGAATTGCAACATATAGGGCATTTGAAAAGTCAATTCAAACTTTAAACTGTTGTAACAGAAACAAAACTTGGTACAAGATTAGACATTCTCTGCAAATATTCGGACTAACAGATACTCGTATATTGCTATATTGTTAACTTTGGAAGAGAGGAAATACAGAACTTGCTTGAAAGTATTTTAATTGAGATGTGCAGGCTATGGTGCTTTATCACTTAACATATTTGGTTTAAATGGACGTGCTTGAAACACATTTATATTTGTTATATAGTTTATTTCAAATCTGTTGCTGTATCTTTAAACTTTGAGCTAATAATAAATGTCAGCACAGTACAGATGCAAGCAAATGTATTCCGATGCATGCAAGACTGACCTACAGGAGGGAGGCAAGTTTCTTATCAGTTAGTTGTGCGAGGACGGTTCAGTTTCCTTATACCTGGCCAGCAAGTTTGGTGCACAGGTATTTAAGCCTCAAAGGAAAATAAAAACAATTTTGCCATATGAAACGTAGGTGGTTTTATACAACTCTACAGTATCACCTTAGGTATTTATCAGTCCTTTTCTCATTGACGTCATTTTCTCTCTTCCTCTCTCGCACATACATTCCTCAATCATTTTAATCTCCCTTTCTTCTTTTTAAATGCATTTCCAATACTCAAACTTGTAGTTTTATCTGGAATGAAATACTTCCACCTTTCATAGATTAGCGATAATTAATATAATATTAAACAGCGTGGTATTTAAAATTAAGTGTACCTTGTTCTGAAAATAAATACATTATTTCCTTTGTTACAGTTCTCAAGAAAAGATTATATAGACATAACAAATGACTTGACACCAAATGACTTAACGACCAACGAAATAAATAAAATAATTATTTTGTTTGATAATGACAATTCATATACAAAATCACATTAGTGTCACCGGCATGTCGGAGGTTTCACAAAGGAGTTCTTTAAATGCCAATATGATGCATTTCACTTTTAGTCACACGTAGAAATCATCGAACTAGATCGGGTCTGAACTTGCAAACTTGGGATCAGAATGCCAGCATTTAACTCATCCTGGTCGGCTTATAGTATCATCATCACCATCATCATTATTATGGTTTTTAATTATTGTTATTATTATTGTTATTATTGTTGTTGTTTCACAACTTTTGTTGACATTGATGCTGCTGAGAAGAACTTCATCTTATTCAGCAGCTCAAAGACTTTCTCACAATGTGGCATGTTTGGAGTAGTTTTTTTTTTAATTTACGCCCTCCATCGTTAAGTCATATCGGACGATAAATGAAATGGGTGAAATGATGCTCAAATGAGTCCGGGATCCATGGAGCTTACAGCTACCGGACATTCGTCTTTCGGGATAAGGGAAAGCCCTGGAAAAATCTTTATCCATGTAACTCACCCTAACCAAGATTTGAACTCGGGACCTCTTGAGCGTGAGGCAGACATGCTACCACCTACGCTAGCAAGGCGGGTGTTTGGAGTAGTGTTGCTCATTGTATATTGCTGATTATCTTCACTGGAGTTCCGATGTCTTGAATGTTCTCTGCTAATAATGTTGAGACCACAGCTTCCACCAATGTAACTAGTGATTTAATTTTTACAGTTTGTAATTTCTAGGTATTTTTTATCTCTAATGCCAG
Organism: Mantis religiosa; assembly: GCA_030765055.1. Classification (NCBI taxonomy): domain Eukaryota; kingdom Metazoa; phylum Arthropoda; class Insecta; order Mantodea; family Mantidae; genus Mantis; species Mantis religiosa. The sequence goes on from CM060950.1 coordinate 102,317,025, forward strand.
ATTCTGGTCAGTTAGTCAAGTCTATAACTCCATATACATTGAGTATCTCCAACTAGGTGGTGGCATATAATTACACTTTGTAATGAGGAAAATTTTTCGTATAACCTCCATATTCATCTCTATAGTCCATTTTTTCCTCATCGCTAGTTCTTTTCTTCTAACAGCAGTCCTGAAATCAGGTTGCAAGTTGGAAGAGGCAGTGTATTCTTTCATCACCTCTGGGTTTTATGATTATCATCATGATCACCATCACCATTATTTATTATTATTATTATTATCATCATCATCATCATCATCATCATCATCATCATCATCATCATCATCATCATCATCATCATCATCATCATTATCATTATTGTCATTGTTGTTGTTGTTGTTGTTGTTGGGTAGAGTGCTAGACAGGAAAATTCGTCACCTGCCACCAGTGGTCTGAGGAGGGTAACGTCAGTGTTGATCAGCAGGTAAACTTGACCTTTGCTTTCACTAGGCTAAACTAAACGATGATAGAATTTTGTTCCCCTTGCCTCTCCAACCCCCTTGTCCATCTGAAAACTTTTGCATGCGTGGGTGCAATAAACTGTGACTAAAATGTCAAGTACGGGGCAAAAGAAATAATGTAGATATACTGCTTGAACAATGTTATAAATGCTTAAAATCAAAACTGGGTACACTTTCTGCATATAATATTCTAAGATATTATTGATCCTCTAAATTGATAGTTGTGGTTTCAATAAATGCACAATATATGTTATAGAAACATAATACATAACATGTATTTACTTCATCTTTTTCTCCACATTCATTTCAGGTTGCTTGCAAACATCTGATCTAAAATCTACAAATGGTACTGAAATACTCACATATTATTTTTCCCCCAAAGTGAGTTCTTGGGCTCGAGTGCTTTATGTTGCTGAGCAGTACACGAAACAGAATCTTGTTTATATTTTATGGCTGCTCCTTTCTTTTCATTTCCTAAAAATTCATTATGAAATTAATCGAGGAGCTACATTAAATACATAGAATTTCTGTTAATTAGACAATAAAAAATTGCTGGTTAGATTATAATTTGGAACAGGTTGTTTATTTAGCTTAGTCATAAAGCAGAACCCTAAATATTTGGTGGTATTTTGCAGAAACTGCACTACAAGCATAAATGAGTACGTGCAGTGTTAGCAACATAATATAGGGTTCTGTGAATCAACTATGGGCAGAAAAGTACTCAAAACATGGGATTAACATATATAAGGTAAATTTAACTTCGTCTTATCAAATACTTATAACACTTTAATAAAAGTTAATATCTTGTAAATGGCATGTATCTGCTTGTGTGATCATGTTTGTATATGATATGATTTCTGATTATTTAATTGCAAAACCTATTTGTAGCTGTTATTAATTTTTATATGAGTCGTATTTATTACACATCTGCTTCACTTTCGTACCTATTTTGAGGACATGTTTCGCAAATCATCGTTTGCATCTACGGCTCTTATGCGACTAAAGCTTGATCCAGCGGTGTGGGTAATTCTGGAGTTGCTGCTCCCATCTGTTGATTTAGTGATGAACTTAAATGTGGGATTCTCTTCTGGCGGGATTTCAAAGTTCATTAGTTGGTTTTTATGTTTTTCTATGTATATTCTCTCCCATATGACGAGTTCACTATGTTTTTGTACGTATTTTAGTAATTCTGTGCTATCTTCAATTTCATGATTTTCAGACCAGAAATGAGCCGCTATTGCGGACTTATCAATATTTTTGTATCTTAAGTGCCTGAAGTGTTCTTTCTTTCTAGTGCCTATGTTTCTTTTTGTCCTCCCTATGTAAATTTTTTCAGACTGTGATCAAATGTTCATTTTTCCACAGACTGTGAAAAAATTTACATAGGGAGGACAAAAAGAAACATAGGCACTAGAAAGAAAGAACACTTCAGGCACTTAAGATACAAAAATATTGATAAGTCCGCAATAGCGGCTTATTTCTAGTCTGAAAATCATGAAATTGAAGATAGCACAGAATTACTAAAATACGTACAAAAACATAGTGAACTCATCATATGGGAGAGGATATACATAGAAAAACATAAAAACCAACTAATGAACTTTGAAATCCAGCCAGAAGAGAATCCCACATTTAAGTTCATCACTAAATCAACAGATGGGAGCAGCAACTCCAGAATTACCCACACCACTGAATCAAGCTTTAGTCGCATAAGAGCAGAAGATGCAAACGATGATTTGCGAAACATGTCCTCAAAATAGGTACGAAAGTGAAGCAGATGTGTAATAAATATGACTCATATAAAAATTAATAATTATTTTGCTTCACTGTGGTGTTCCAATACATTTAAATCTCGATATTTGTAGCTGGTTTATTGATACTTGTCACTTACTTTTTTATATTATTGAGAGACTAGTTTCAAAGGCAATCACCTCCATTTTCAATCTCTTTCCAACTAGCATCTTTGTTGTCTGCTCTCTCTCTGGCAGTGGAACTATGAACTTTTCTGTAAAATTATCTACTGGTGGGATTTCAAAGTTCATTAAGCGATATTTATTTTTCCATATGAATATGTTCTCCCATGTTGTCAATTTATTTTGGTTTATCACTCCTTTTAATAATTTTGGATTTGGATCAATGTCATGATTTTCATTCCAAAAATGAAATACTACTGATGACTTATCTTGTTGCTTCAATCTGATGTTTCTTAAGTGCTCTTTGACTCTGGTTTTTAGATTTCTTTTAGTTTGACCTATGTAGCATTTTTCACAATTCTTACAACTTATTTGTTATATTCCGAATCTGTTAACTGATGGGATTTCACCTTTTGTTTCTGAATTTAGCAATTTTAAAACTGAGGGTTCATTAGTAGGTGCCAAGATGATACTTAGTTCCTTGAAGATCTTTTTAAATGTATTAAATGTTTTTGGGTGATAGGTGAATGCACTGAATATGTTGTTGCTTTCTTTTTCTTTTGTAAATGTGATTGCTTCCTTAATGATTTTCTGTAGCTCAGCTTTTCTAATTTTCTTCAACACCAGACTTTTATTGTATCCATTTTCTTCTGCTATCTGTAGTATTGCTTTTTGTTCTTTGAAATATTCTTCTTTTTTCATGGTTATGTGGACTAGTCTGTGGGTAAGGCTGTTTATTATTGCATGCTTATGTATAATTGGGTTGTAGCTATTATTTTTTATGTAATTTTCTGATTGTGTTGGTTTCCTGTAAATTCCAAATTTTATTTTTGTGTTGTTCCTGATGATATTTAGATCCAAGAAAGGGAATTGTCCATTGATTTCCCTTTCTGTTGTGAATTTGATAGTCCTTTCTTGCAGATTGAGTAATTTTAATGCATCATCTAAATGTTTATTCTGTACAGTTGCAAACATGTTATCAACATATACTAGTCTCTCAGTAATATAAAAAAATAAGTGATGAGTATCAATAAACCAACTACAAATAGTTTTTGCGATTAATTTTTACGTCACTTTTACTAAATTCCTCCAAACACATATATTCTGATTATTTTTTTAACTAGATTTATTCTTGAAGTATTCAAATTTCATTATATACACAGTGTTCATTTTTATCTGTGATTTACTGCACAAAATTTGATGTCATCAATAGCATCACTGATGGAGCGAGTTTATATACGATTGCCCTAGCGGTTTGAGATCATATTTTATGTGCTGACAGCAGCTTTGACGCCTCCCTCTGCCGGAAGGTAAATATACTATTTGAGAGGTGGTTTGTGCCCGCATAATATAAAGGTGCGTAGATATGATAACTGTTGTAGTTCATTTTAATAAATGTGAACACTATTATATGATGGATAAATACAATCAATATCTTGCAATTTGGTGTTTCTCTGTGAAGATATACAACTTAATATAATTTAATAAAGGAATACCAAATTAATAAGAGTATTAGTTTCAAAACATTTTAGTAAAGAAACATTTTTTTTTTTATGTCCTTTCAACATGTACGTCATATTGAACAATGAATGAATGAATCAGATGATATGATACTCAAATGAGTCCGGTGTCCCTAGAGCTCAGAGTTAACTGACATTCGTCTCTGTAGGATGAGGGAAAGCCCTTGAATAAACCTTATCCAGGTAACTCATCCTTAACAAGATTCAAACTTGCAACCTCTTGAGTGTAAGGCACACACCCTACCTCATACCACGGAGGTGGACGAGAAACAGATTTTAGTTAATTGATGGAAATTAATCATTTCTTCACACTAGCCATATATATGCTAAGGTCTTTGATAGATAGTCAACATGAAAAATTCAATGCCATGGCCAGAATTTGAACCATGAATCTCCTGGTTTCTGTCCAGTCATTCTAACCCATTGAGCTACCATGGCCAACTTGCCGTCACGACACTAAATTCTCCATTGGACTCGTATATTTCCTGGGTAGACCACTAGGGGCTCTCGCATTCGAGATACACAGTTTGTGGTGACTTACTATCGTAAGTACTTGAGTCCCAGGCTTCATCATTTAACTCTTATTATTTTAGTTAATTGATGGAAATTAATCATTTCTTCACACTAGCTGTATATAGGCTACGGTCTTTGCTAGAGTCAGCATGAAAAATTCAATACCGTGGCCGGGATTTGAACCATGGATCTTCTGGTTTCCATCCAGTCAATGCTAGCTCAATGGGTTAGAGCGACTGGATGGAAACCAGGAGATCTGTGGTTCAAATTCCAGTCATGGCATTGAATTTTTCATTTTGACTGTCTATCAAAGACCTTAGCCTATATACGGCTAGTGTGAAAAAATGATTAATTTCCATCAATTAACTAAAATAAGAGTTAAATGATGAACCCTGGGACTCAAGTACTTATGATAATAAGTCGCCACAAACGGTGTATCTCAAATGCGAGAGCCCCTAGTGGTCTACCGGGGAAATATACGAGAAAAATGGAGAATTTAGTGTCGTGATGGAAGTTGAACATGGTAGCTCAATGGGTTAGAGCGACTGGACGGAAACCAGGAGATCCGTGGTTCAAATCCCAGCCATGGCATTGAATTTTTCATGTTGACTCTATCTAAGAAACAGATTATTTATATTATATATTTATAATATTTATGTATTATATTTATTACTTCTAGATTGGGACCAGTCACTTTATAGCATCCAGTGTATCTCATTTTGCGAGTAACTGATCCTGTATCTTAGAAATGTTTGATGCAACTTAACTATTGGTTTTAAAAGATATAAGGATACCAACATTAATAAAGACATTTTAATTAAGCGTGAGAATGAAAAAGAATTCATATCTTATACTGATAAAACGTAACTTGTTTATGTTGCAAACAATATTATGTCAGTTTGATGGTACCTGGACACTTTTGAAAACATTATGCTCTGAGGGACTTGTCTGAATGCCGGATAGCATTGCATAAACTCCTCTATGCAGTGGTTTAAATTCTATTTATATGTCACACAAATTTTAATGCTGGTACGAAAGTAGCATTCAACCATGAAGACGCAGTGCTCTGACTTCATTTCCGTGGTGCTAACCTTAAGGTAGAAACAGGCTACTTATGCATATGTACATACTAGAATGTTGATCACGATTATCAAAGAGGGGTGGAAGGGGAGGCTGGTTGTATTAGTTATTAGCACAACCACACTCAGAGCGCTGTAATTTGCTTACTCTTCTCCAAATATTACTGCTTCTTCTCTGTAGAGGGCACTGTGATTTTGAGATACACTCACCAGTCAACTATGGCATCAGTTTTGCTTTATTGGAGGGCAGGAAATCACGAATAAAACTGAACACTGTGTATATTAACATTTATTTTGGTGCCACAAATATGGCTCTCAAGGATGACTCTGTTAACAAATCTGTTTCAGATCTTTGGCTTAAACATGTAATGGAAATTCCTTGCACTTATCACATAGTGACTTCATAACTGTATACTTACTTCTTTGGTGAAGTGCAGATTTTTATGACCTTGATTTGTTCTGAAATCCTGAAAAAGGGCTACTTCTTCTATCAGATTCTTATTCCAGTTTATCTCCTACATAGTAAGGCTCCCCTTATTTATTCCAACCTGATGGTAAGGAGTGCAACTGTTTTCTATCTAGTGGCTGTTAATTTGGCTGATTTCAGGATTGAAGTATGACATGGATCTCAGGTCTTCACATTCATATAACGTTGATCACTAAAGGCTTAAAATATTCATTCATATGATTTAGTGGAAAGTGTGTATCTTTGGAATTACAGCAGAATGTAGTCAAGTGGATCTTTCTTGGATTCTCCAGGTACTACTTGGAATTGTTTACAGATTATGTAGTATCAGGATGCCTGACTATTGATTAGTATATTAAGCTACCACAGCTGGGCAATAGATGTGTGAAGCTTCCTTTTCCCCAATTTTATGCATATCTGCACACACATAACCAGTGCAATATTCCCACTTTTCTCAGTAGAAGCCTTTAAAATACGTATTTCAACAAGACAATACGCAGTTATCATGCTTGGACTTTGATAAAACAGAAGTTTTCATCTGAAAACTTCAATGCAGCCATTAGCTACCACCACCAGGTTGTTTAGTGAGCGAAAAGGAGAGGATATTAATTGAGGAGAAGACTTGACACATTTAGTACCTAGATTTAGACGAACACCTAAAACATTGATGGTTACTTGTTCAATTTGTAATAAAAAATAAGGTAACCAGATATTGTCCTGCATGATATGTCTCTGAAATAAAGAAGCATGAAGTTCCATGTATAAACTTCTGTCGTATGCTTCTAAAAGGAAAGAAGTGAAACAGTTGCACCAATTACTTACTATTTTGTAAGATAGATGAATCTGCCATATTTGGAAGCCCATTGTATTTCTCTTGTTTCTGATGCTGGACTGTTGAAGGAGACAATTTAGATGCTGCTTCTTTTAGATTTTCAAAACTTTGTTTCTGGATGTTATAGGTTCTTTGTGTGCCTGATATTCTGGAACCATAAACAGTAAATAAATTAGGTATACTTCTAGAATAAAATAAGTGACTATACAGTATAATTACTTTAGCATATCACAAAACACTTTTGCAGAAACTGTTCAAGCTTTAACGTAGTGAAAGAAGTGCAACATTGTTGTACCTTTTCAGTCCAGTGTAAGAATCTCTTTCAAAAGATGAATTTGATGTATGCTCCAGAAAAAGTGAAGAAGTAAGGTTAGCCAAAGTTTTCTCTATCTGCAATGAAAATTAACTTACATGATGATAAAGCAGAAAAATGTTGTATACATTAGTTATGAACATTAGAAAGATATTAATATACAGTGCATTAGAAAATAAAGGGAAAAAAATCATGTAGTTGAGATTTGAGTTAATAAATCAAGCTTTGAAAGTATTTTTCTTATTGTTCTTATTTTTATTGCATTAGGTACTCTCTAATTCACATGAGACTACAGGAATGAATAGTAATAATTATAATAATGTAACGGGAGCGCTGGAACACCCAGTGAACCAGCTGGGAACGGAAGGCAGGGGGAGGACCGCGTTAGCCACACCTCCCCCTCGTTTGTCTTGTAGGGGTGACAGGCAGTGGTTGGGAGGAAAAACATCAGTGGGCCGTCTGTTTCTGTCCACCTGGTTCCAGAAATTACGTAATCTGGAACATTCTCCTGGTCACTAGAAACCGGCGATATTCCTATATAAAGAAGGTTACAGACAGACGAAGTTAAGTTGTTGGTCAATCAGTTGGTTAGTGTGTGTGAGTGAGGACAGTTCTTGGTGTAAGAAGGCAATGTTAGTCAGTGACGTGTTAATGTACGAGAAGATTGTGCAACGGAAGACTGTACGTAACTGTGAAGGTGTACCGGAGTTTATGTAATCGCGAGTACAAGTGAAGTTGTAACGGACGAACTGGTAAATTGTAATTGTGTGCAGCAAGTAATTTTGTGTAATTGGCAAGTGTTAAACTGTAAGTCGGTGGAAATAAAGAACACTATTGAGTGGTGTAATTGGACTTTTTATTCCACGAACCCACAAAGTCACACTGGTGTCAGGAAGCGGGAAGATAACATCACCGAACACTACAGCCATGGAATCCGCATTGGAAATGCTTTTGGCGAAGATGAACGAGTTAATAACAAAAACAGAAGCGGCAAGTAACAACATCACCGCAGAATTGAAACAAGTGAAGACGGCCAACGACAACATCACCGCGGAACTGAAACAAATGAAGACGGCCAACGACAACATCACCGCGGAACTGAAACAAATGAAGACGGCCAACGACAACATCACCGAGAAGATGGAAGAAATGAAGGCCGAGTTAACCACAGAAATGAGAGCAGCGAACGGCAGTCTGGCCACGGAAATGAAGGCGGCGAACGAGGCTCTCGCCGCAAAGTTTGAGGAACGGTTGGCCGGCGTGAGGGATGACGTCACGAACCTGGGCAAGCGGAAGGGTCAAGTAGACGACCGCCTTAATGATTTAGAGGAAAAGGCCGACAACATCGCAAAACCCCTCACCCGCCTGACGGAGGAAAACCGGCCTTATGTGTGGACGGAGGACGCCGAAGACGCTTTCCAGCACCCGAAGGGGACCCTGTGCAGTGCTTCAATTTTGGGTTTCCCACAACCGGGTGGCGCCTTCATTGTGGACACCGACGCCAGCGACCATTGCATTGGAGGTGTCCTATCGCAGATCCAGGACGGCCACGAGCGCACAAGAGTGGAAGAGGAGGAGCGTGCCGCAGCAGTCCGAGTAGTTGTGGCAGTGCCTGCTGAAGGCTGGGATAGCGCAGGCCTGAGGAGGGAGCAGCTGGCGGACGCAGACTTGGGGCCACTCTTGAGGGAAGTGGACGCAGGGACGAGACCGACCTGAGAGGAAATCGCACCGAGGAGCGCCACCTACAAGTCGCACTGGGCCCAATGGGACTCGTTGAAGACCAGAGAGGGCGTGCTGTTCCGGGTATGGGAGTCACCCGATGGGAAGGCGCAGAGAGAACAGTTGGTACTTCCCCGGAGCAAGGTCCCGGAAGTCTTGGAGGAAGTGCACGCCGGTACTTCAGGAGGACACCTGGGAGCGAACCGAATGATGCACAAACTACGGCAGCGCTACTTCTGGCTCAGACTCCGGGCAGATGCTGGTGGTACACCTGGACCGCCTCGCACGCTACGATGGGGCTGTTCGAGGCGAACAGCTTTGAGGAGGGAGCAGTGTAACGGGAGCGCTGGAACACCCAGTGAACCAGCTGGGAACGGAAGGCAGGGGGAGGACCGCGTTAGCCACACCTCCCCCTCGTTTGTCTTGTAGCGGTGACAGGCAGTGGTTGGGAGGAAAAACATCAGTGGGCCGTCTGTTTCTGTCCACCTGGTTCCAGAAATTACGTAATCTGGAACATTCTCCTGGTCACTAGAAACCGGCGATATTCCTATATAAAGAAGGTTACAGACAGACGAAGTTAAGTTGTTGGTCAATCAGTTGGTTAGTGTGTGTGAGTGAGGACAGTTCTTGGTGTAAGAAGGCAATGTTAGTCAGTGACGTGTTAATGTACGAGAAGATTGTGCAACGGAAGACTGTACGTAACTGTGAAGGTGTACCGGAGTTTATGTAATCGCGAGTACAAGTGAAGTTGTAACGGACGAACTGGTAAATTGTAATTGTGTGCAGCAAGTAATTTTGTGTAATTGGCAAGTGTTAAACTGTAAGTCGGTGGAAATAAAGAACACTGTTGAGTGGTGTAATTGGACTTTTTATTCCACGAACCCACAAAGTCACAATAATATTAATGTATCCCATGGCATAACAGCCTACAAGCGAGCCAGAGTCTGCCAACCCGACCATGGGCCTCACAGTCATATATGCAAGGCAGACACAGTGTTTTCAAGTAATTTGAAATGCGAAAACTTGGTAATTTCAAAAATATGTGATAAAAGGGTTGTTAAAGATAAACAAGACTTCTTTCGTAATAAAATATCTGACTCAGATAACAAAAGCAGAACAAGTTGGGACATTATTAATAGTTTCAAAGGTAACATCAAACTGAAAAAAGAAAATCACTTTGAAATTAAGTCAAACGGGAATGTTATAAGGAATCCTTCAGAGTTGACAAACATCTTTAATAACTTTTTTGTTTCTGTAGGTCAAAGTATCTCCAAAACACAACTGAGGCGGCATGACTGTAGCATTCAAACAGTGAAATTCAATAGCTTAACTACTCATATGTTATTCCTATATCCAACCAGTAAAAAAAGAAATAATAAACATTACACGAAGGATCAAATCCAAAAATAGTGTTGGCTATGATAATATCTCAATAAAACTAATAAAAGTTTGCAAAGAATCCATAGCTAGTCCTCTATTGGACATTATCAACTCACTACTAGCAACTAAATTTTCCCTGATAGTCCCAAAATAGCTAAAGTTATTCAAGAAAGAAAACGAAGTAGAGATGGACAATTGTAGGCCCATTTCCATATTACCTTCTTTAGCTAAGGTGGTGGAAAAAGTAATTTATTCTAGAACTGTTACTTTCCTTGATAGCTTTCACCTCATATCAGATTGCCAAAATGGATTTGTTCATGGGAAATCTACCATATGTGCAGCTTTAATATTTCTCAAGTATATAGTCGATAGCATTGATACAAGTAATGTTGCAGCCGCGGTTTTATTAGATCTATCAAAAGCTTTCAGTTGTGTCAATACAACAACTCTACTAAATAAACTTGAATGTATTGGACTCAGAGCTTTAAGTAATAATCTGATACAATCCTACATGTCTAACAGTATACAATATGTACAGCTGAAGTGTAAACAAGGTTACATCACAAAGGCATTCCCACTAATTTTTAAGCATTGGTACAGATATGTGGATGACATTTGGGCAATAATAAATGAGAAACAAGTCGATGATGCATTAAAACTACTTAATTTACAAAATCCTGCAATAAAATTCTCCATAGAAAAAGAGATAAACAATGAAAGCCCTTTCTTAGATTTGAAACTTACCAGAAAACATAATAAACTTGAATTTGGCATACACAGAAAGGAAACACACACAGAAAATTTCATAAAATCAGATGGATATAACCCAAGACAACACAAGCATGCTGTTATCAACAGTTTAACTTACAGGCTGGTTAATGTACCTTTAAACAAGATAGAATATAACAAAGAGTACAATAACATCATTCACATTGCAGAATACAATGGATACAGTGCTGAATTGGTCAACAAGAAAATAGATAAATTCAAAAGAAAACTAAGATACAAACAAGTAACTACTCTCTCCCCAATTAGCAATGAAACCTCATACAGAAAATTTACTTATCATCCCAGAGCTACACACCTTTTCCAAAAAGTTTTCAAAGAACACAATATTACTTTGGCCCCACAGAACAAATTTAGTGTACAACACCTTTTGAAATCACATAATACAAGGGAGATACCCACAGGCAGAAAATCAGGAGTGTACCGGATAAATTGCAAGGACTGTGACAAATTCTACATTGGAAAAACAAAAAGGAACGTGAACATTAGGCTTAAAGAGCACTTTAGGAACATAAGGAATAAAGAAATAGATAAATCGGTGGTAGCGTACCATTTTTGGAAGGAAAATCATGACATAGAACGAGAAATTCACTTACTAAAAAGTGTCCAAGGTCCAGCTGCATTAACCACGTGGGAAAAAATCTTTATAAAGAAATATGAAAGTAAATTGTTTAATTTCGATACTACATTTGAAGACAACCCCAATTTCAAGTTCATCAAGATACCGACAGAGACGCACCTATCACCTCTGAGGAGTTCACTGAACCGGCATCCATTAGTCGACAACAGCTGATGATGTTAGGAAGTCCTAACGAAACGCGTTCTAGGTAAATACTAGCAATAAATGGAGCATTGAGTATTAGTTCGACTCAAAATTGTATTAAGGTTACTTTGTTTCCAAACCTGTAGAGGTACAGTCTGGCATACCCCAGGGGTCTATTTTGGGACCATTATTGTTTATTCTGTATGTCAACAATATAAAAACTGTGATATAGGATAATGTAGCTTTGAGTCTATATGCCGACAACGCCACACTGGGTTTCAGCAACAGTGACTTACTAAATCTAGAAATAGATGCAAATTTGACCTCCAATATCATGGCACAGTCTTTTACTGATATCAGGCTGTGTACTAATGCACAAAAAAGCGAATGAATTCTATTTGGTTTTAAGAGACATCCTTTCGAACTTCAGCTTAATATAGACAGTAGTTTAGTTCAGTGTGTAAAAAGCGTAAATATTTTAGGTTTAGTCCTTGATGACAAGTTAACTTGGAACAAACACATTGAAAAACTAGAAAGTAAATTAAGCTCGGGACTTTTTGTATTGTAATATTTAGCCAATTTTCTCTCAGTAGATACTAGTAAGTTAGCGTATTTGCATTAATATGTTCACACATTTCTTATGGCATCGAGCTGTGGGAACACACTTCCAAAATAAACTTTAACAGAATTTTTGTCCTAGAGAAAAGAGCTATCAGATACCTGGCAAAAATAACATGTACGAGTTTAATAGGCCCTATTTTAAAAAAATTAAACATACTCTTCCCTGCATATTTATTTTGCAAACAATACTTTTTGTACATAACAGGAATACAACGTCCACTAATTCTGATATTCACACATATGAAACAAGGAAAAAATACAACTATATAGTTAAAGGTCACAGGCTAAAACTTTTTGAACATAAGCACCAATACTTTGATCAAAACTACTTAACAGGCTTCTGGAAAGCCTAAAAAATAATGTGTCATCTGCTAAACTGACTAAGCAGAGCCTATTACAGTATAGATGAATAATTTAATGATAACTTCAATGATTTTGAATAGATTGTGTGTGTTGGTGTTGGTATGGGTGTTTTTTTTACCTGGCATGCCCCATTCCTTAGGAATACTACATGCCCTTTTTATTACATTTTATACAACTTTTACAGTAATTTTACAATATCTTGTATTTGTATCAAAATGTTCTCTTACAATATTTTATAATATTCTTATATTTATATTATTTTACAATATTCATTATATACAACTTTTACAATAATTTTACTTGTTGGTGCATGCGTCTGTGAGGGACAATTTTTTGATAATGTTTGTTAAACATAATATATACCATCTTTATTATGTTATAGTGAACAATAAATTGATTGATACAACCATAAGAAAATTATGCTATAAGGGAAAAATAAATAAAATGAAAAAAAAAAAAGGTATATGATAGGAACTTTCTGGCTTTGAATTTGAGTTCAGCATGCTAAAAATACCCCAAGAACATTCAAACTTTGGAGGCAGGAATTTCATCACAGGTTAGTGTAATTAATATTAAAGAATCTTAATATGTATCAGGTTTAACCAAAACAGAATGTATAGCATTAACATTAAGTTGGCATATATTATGAGGTGCATTGGCAGAGGATAAATTGCAGCTGAAAATTTCTTTGCTGTCATGGATTTTCCTCCACCTTCAAGATTTGACAGGTATAACAAAATTATTCTTGAAAGCCTGGAAGAATTAAGTAATACTATCATGATGATTGCTGTTGAGGAAAGTATGAGGATTAATAATGGTCACACAAACCTTACTGCAACCCTGAATGCCTCTTGACAACAAAGAGCTCACAGTTCATTAGATGGTGAGGTGACAGCTACTTCCTTAGGTGATGGTAAAGTAAAATTGATGTGGAATAAATCCTTTCATGGAAGTGTTGAAAACAGTGTTGTTGTATAAATTAAATTAATTAGGAGTCGATTAATGACACAAAACAACACTTACTTTTAAATTTTCCCGGAACCGGTTTCTGAGGCCTTCCCTCTATCTTCAGCCGGACATCGACTTCCGGGAAAATTTAAAAGTAAGTGTTGTTTTGTGTCATTAATCGACTCCTAATTAATTTAATTGATGTGGAATGTTGAACTAAATGTCATGGGTACAACACTTGAGATATCTCTCACAAATATGTAATTAATTTTGATGGATAAGGTGGGGGAATGGAGTTTTAAGATAATTTCTTTGATTTTCTCTTTTGTAACACCTCCCACAGATTGATCCAGGATACTGTATCGAAAGCCTTTTCCAGGTCAATGAAACAAAGATGTGTGCCTTTTTGTATTCATTTTCTCTGATGTTTGTCTTAAAGTGAATATTAAATTCTGAGTATTTCTATTGGGTCTGAATCCATATCGGCTCTCATCTACTTGGGGTTCAATTGCTTATTCAAGACTATTTTCCAAAATTCTTGCGTAAATTTTACCTGGTATACTCAACAGAGATGTATCTCTATGGTCCTGGCAAAATCCACTGTCGTAGCTTTTTTAAAATTGGAATGATTACTGCTACCAGAGGAGACCTGTGACAAAATATCGTCAACTACACCAACGAGAACCAGTCGAGAGCCGGCTGATGATAGTGGCATAACCACAACATAAATCCAGAACCAAAACTACTAAAACATATATCAGGAAAACAAGAACTATCCACGTGGGAACAAATCTACATTTCAAAAAATAGGAACAAAGTATTCAATTTCGACATCCCCCAGAAAGATTTGTTCAGCAAGTTCCTTGAACCGCCACCAGAGGAGACCTGTGACAAAATATCATCAACTACACCAACGAGAACCAGTCGAGAACCGGCTGATGATAGAGGCAAAACCTCAGAAACATGTTCCGGAAAAATTTAAAAGTAAGTGTTGTTTAGTGTCTTTAATCGACTCTCTTTAAAGTTAATTTATCATAACAACACTGTTTTCAACACTTCCAAGAAAGGAATTGTTATTTTCTTCTTTATTCCTACCCTCCTCTTGCCCCATATCTTTTTTTATGTTGTTTATATTACCTCTAAAATATTTCCAACTATCTTCCAAGTCTGTTATTGTCTTTTTTTTCTCCTAAATTTTAAATTATTTCATTTATTTCCTGTTTGTATGCACCTTAATGCATTTATCTTTAAGTTTCTAAACGTAATTAGTTTCTCTTATATTTATTATTTTCTTTTTGCTATAGTTTTATTCCTCTCTTCCTCTTCTGTTACCATTTCCATGGTAAGTAAATAGTGATCACTACCAATTCCTCAGCCTCTTCTTACTCTTGCATCTTTAACATACTTAATTTGATACTTTCCAACAAAGATATAATCAATTATCGACTTCTCATTTCTGGAAGGTACAATATTTTTGTATAGGTGTGTTTTCTTGTGCTCAAATTTAGTATTTGTAGTTATGAGTTCATTTGTGATGCAAGTGCTAAGCATCTTTCTCTCTTTCTGCCTTGGGTCAGAAGCCGCTCCCAGTAATGAAACTGGTAGACAAACTCCTTGCAAAAAAATTAAAATTTCATGATATTCAGCTACTGGATGGTTGCCTACAATTTTAGCAACATATTTCCTAAATATTTCATGCCTTCTTTACTTGCCAATGAAGATACTATTGTCCAGATATAGTCACCAGACCTCTTTTGTCAGCCCCCTCATCACAGATTCCATAATTATTTGTAAGATAGCTGTTACATTAAGAGGGTAGAATTGTATACAAGTAGCTACTTAATGTTCTGAAAAAGTATATAGAGTGATCGCTTTTACTGTCTTCCATTTTTTGTTTCTGAAATCTTGTTTCAGTTTTTCACATTTAGTATGTGAATTTATCACTGAAATTTTCCCACTGAATGAAATTTCCGTCTAAGATTATATTTGGTTTGGCTAAGTTTTAAAACCTGACCCCACTGATCACCCTCATTACTGGTGATCCAAGGAGCTGATATGACATTCTTCATATGCTCCACAACATACATTTCAATATTATTTATAATGAAGCAATCCAGAAAGTAAAGACATAGCAATATAGCAGGTGTGACGTCACATCATGGCTCGAGCATTGCCAACATCCAGAGCATGCTTTCACGAAAATACTAACACTACGTAAGCAAACTAGCAATACTGTAATACATAAGGAAATTGGCAATGTATATTATTTAAAGTGGCAGTGTATCATTGTTTACCCACTTTATTCGTGCCAGCTTCACAACAATAATGATAGAAAATTGGTTGTTATTAGTAATATTATTATTTTTATCATTTTATTATTACTATTATAGTTATTAAATACTTTTTCATTTTACATTGCCAGTTTCCTTATACATAACAGTTATCACCAGTTTAATAAGAATAATAATGATGTTGATAATAATAAGCGTACTATGCAGTATTGCCATTACAATATTGCTAGTTTATAATAAGAAAAAGAAAATGTGTTGGCAACATTTCCCTAAATTCGCTTATTAAGCTTACTACACAGTTTTTCCGTTACAGTATCACTAGTTTATAATAAGAAAAACAAAATGTGTTGGCAACATTTCTCTGTATTCGCATATTTATAACTCTGCTGTTGGCAGCAACTTGTTTCTGTGACATCTTTCCATAACACATAACTCTACACTGTTATTGTGCACCTTTAACTCTAGAGTAACATAATTTTAATCTGAAAATAGTTGGAGTTTATATATTAAGTAACATAATCAAACATGTGCTACATTATAAGTACTCACATTCAACGATTTTCCAGTATTATTCTTATTAATTAAACGCATTTCATCAGAGTTGCTTCTGTATTCTGATTCCATCATCTGACATTCTGAAAACTGTTTGTCAGTTAACTTTTTTCTTAGTTTCTGATCATCTGGAATATTAGACATTTCTCCATCCTTACTTGAATAACTGCAGAGTTTTATGGATGGCAATGTAGTGGTTGTTACTCGTACACTCTTAAAGTTAGTATCATCATTTAATGTACTGAACTTTAGTTCTGTGTTCAGTGGTTTTGAATCTTCATGAACTGTGACAAGACATTTTGATGGGTTCGAATCTGCCTCTGTCTGTCTGACTTTTGAATCTGAAATTATACAGAATAAGATATGCTATTACTTTATGTTCATACAAATAGAAGTTTGGGATATATCCTGGGAATCTAGTTGACAGTGACTATCAAACTCAAAACTGTAGAAGAAAGCATCACAAAATAAAATACATCAGAAATGGAACTGAATATGAAATTTAATCAGAAGAGATCATCAAAATATTCCAAAGAGAGATCTTGAGTAAGCATAGTAAGAACAAGCTGGAATTAAAGACAACAGCAACAAAAATAAGAGTTAGATAGGTTATAGCTTTCAAAAGTGCCAACAAGAATTATTAATACTAACACTACCAGTACTAATTACAACCACCAACACCACAACTACTAAATAAAATACTATTACATTTTTATTTTCTAGGGAAAATTTAATGCGGTTTTAAATCTTGTATATTGAGTCTTTTAAAACCCTTCAAGTATACTATAAATATTTTACCCTCTGTAATTTCACAGATAGGTGTGTCTAAATTGCCTAAAATGTCCTGTACAACAATGATGTATTCGTACATGAATATTGAACTTCAACGTAGAATTTGTTTGTAGGTCTGCTATCTTTAAAATTTCTTTTTTACATTATAATATATTATTTTTACTATTTTTTATTGTTTCCATTTGTTTACTGTTTGCTTTCTGTATTTTTACACATATACACATAAAACACTAAATACCAGCACAGCTCAAACCCTCTATATAGCAGATACTAGAAATATACACACTAACAACCACAGCTACAAGAATCAACCCACTATTAAGAACTATATGTTAAGTTCTAATACTCAGGGAAACAAATTAACTAAAAATGTTAGCCTTGCTAACCTTACTTCTTTTGCACATAACTATATGCACGGTTTCATCCATAATTTTTTAAAGTATTGTTTTAAATAATCAGAGTACCATGGCTAACTGATTAGACACCTTGTCTTTCATTTAGACAGCTCGGGTTTGAACCCAGGAGACTCTGTGAGATTTGTAGTGCACAAAGCAGCATCTGTGTGGGTTTTTTCAGAGTTCTCCATTTTCTCCCACCATTCATCCAATCAATTGCTCCATGATCACATTTCCATTCATCCACTGCACCACCATTTCATATCATCTACTTCTTCACTGTCGTATCAGTTATCAGACTGGCTCCATCCTGGATATTCTCTCACAACCAGACTTCCTTTGCTCTTCAACAGACGTCTGACTTCAGGCTTACACTGTTGGGTCCTGGAGGTGTAAGTCCTCAATATAAGGAGGGTAAAAAAGAAATAGAAAAAAATAATAATCAGAGCTCCTTGTAAGTGAAATTTCAAGGGGTTGCTTAGTAAAGTGCTGGCAGAAATTTTTTGTCCTGGAAGTGAAGCTCTAGCTAAAATTTTGCTATATTTGGCTACATATATGCTATTTGCTGCCCTTCCTGAATGGAAGGATGATTCAAGGAATATCATTGGTTAAGGAGCACAAAGTCACTACTTTTGCATTCTTCATCAGAAATAGAAGTTTTATTGCACTCAGCACACAACCTAAGTATTTTACATTCTGGCTGTGACTAGATATCTAGTTTGAAAGTTCTATTGCTTGAAAAAACATTTATGCACAAAATAGATTATCCATATGTGACCTGAACCTGCAAGAAGGAAGTGATGCAACACAAACAAAGTACTGAAACCAGAGATGGTTATAATAGAATATTGATGTGTTTGTGAGCATTCTAAAGCAAGTAAGTAAGTAAGCAAGTAAGTAAGACTGTACTTCTATACGATCTACTGATAGAGATGTTTTTATAGTGGGACAGATTTTATTTAATAGACTGCCAACATCAATTAAAGCATTAAATGGTACGAAGCAATTTCAAAACAAATTAAAATAATTTTTAATGGATAAATGTTTGTACAAAGTTGATGATCTATAAATATGTTTTTATACTTTTTATATTTTGCTCTATATCCTATAATTGTAAACTTTTAGATTGTAATTGGCAATGTCAGAAACTGCTTTGCAGTCTATTGACAAATAAATAAAATATGTAATATAATAATTAAAAAAAAAATATGTAAAGTCACTTCCAAGTGAGTCACTTTCCCTCAGCATATCAGTCAACCCATTGCTACTGCCCTTACACCTGAGTCAATAGCTATTAACTATTGTTGAGTGCCTAGACTAGACTCGTAAGCCTAATGGCAGAGAGAAGAAATTTCTTGGGCATAATGTTTCATGTGTTCAATCTTAGTTTACCGCCAGTTTACTGCCACCATCGCCACAGCAGCTGCCACTGCGTTGCCACTATCACTACCAACAACACTGCCCTAGACCCGTAAGCCTAATGGCAGAGAGAAGAAATTTCTTGGGCATAATGTTTCATGTGTTCAATCTTAGTTTACCGCCAGTTTACTGCCACCATCGCCACAGCAGCTGCCACTGCGTTGCCACTATCACTACCAACAACACTGCCACCACCACAATTTATTTTCTTTCCCTTTCCATCCTTAGTGAGTAGCCTCAACATGAGCTATCCATATTGTGTTGAACCTGGGCTTAAACAATTTTGATTGCTACAGTACCACTGTAAAATTTGACATATGGTATTCATTAATTTCTTATGTGGTGGTAAATGGTTATTATAGACTTGAAGATTGATTTTTAAGGTTTTTAATTACTGTGTTAAAGTTTTCCTCTTATTAGGATTAGGATTACTATGGAGGGGCACTGCGACCAGTCTTGATCTATAGTACCTATGCTCCCAAGTAGGGCATCCCTGGGAGGAAGGATGAGGTAAGAGGAGACAGAGGGTAACAGTCCCAAGGAGCCATGACAGTGCAGAGGGCAGGGTCCCTACATTTTACTTAGATGGAAACCTTCCCTGCTAGGCCAGGACAATGGACATTCCTCCTCTACTGTGGTTTGGAAGCAGTTCCAGCAGCCGGTTTGGAGACCGGCAACTGACCTACTGGAGGAGGAAGTGGTTCACTCAGAGCATATCATCCCTCCATGCACCGCAGAGACACCCACTGACATTTCTACCCTGAAAGACACCACCAGATGAGGGTAGATGTGAAATGATAATGGAGATGAAATGGAGGGACAGGAAATTCGGGGGATGTAATTAATCCACCCAGTATTTTCCTGGCGACCCAGGAAAACCCCCCCAAAAATCCCTTGGGTCAGGTAGGTTGGCCACGAGAATTGAATCTGGATCTCTCGAATGGGACCACAGATGAAACTATCTGAGCCATCCCACTTGGTTTTACTCTTATTACTCCTAAGTTACAAACAAAAAGAAATATGTAATAGCAATTAACTTTAAAGAGAGTCGATTAAAGACACTAGACAACACTTACTTTTAAATTTTTCCGGAACTAGTTTCAGAGGCTTTGCCTCTATCATCGGCCGGCTCTCGACTGATTCTCGTTGGTGTAGCTGACGATACCTGGTCACAGGTCTCCTCTGGTGGCGGCTCAAGGAACTTGCTGAACAAATCCTTCTGGGGGATGTCGAAATTGAATACTTTGTTCCTATTTTTTGAAATAAAGATTTGTTCCCATGTGGATAGTTCTTGTTTTCCTGATGTATGTTTCAGTAGTTTTGGTTCTGGATTTATGTTGTGGTTTTTTTCCCAAAAATGTGTGGCAACTGCTGATTTTTCTAATTGTTTATATTTTATGTTTCTAAAGTGTTCCTTTGCTCTTGTTTCTAAATTTCTTTTTGTTTTTCCAATATAAATTTGACTACAGTCATTGCATTCAATTTGATATATACCAGATTTTTTGTTTGATGGAATAGCATCTTTGATGTTTGAGCAAATTAGGTTTTTTAAGGAGAAATGGTTGACTGGTGCTAGTTGAATATTTTGTTTTTTGAAGACTTTTTTGAATTTATCATAGGCCCATGGATGGTAAGTGAATTTTTTGAAAATCATATTAGTTTCTTTAGATGAGAGAGTTGTGGTTTCCTTTAGTAGCTTCTTCTTTTTTGCTAAGCTCAATTTTTTGTCCACTAATGATTTGGGAAAGTTATTTTTTTGTGCTATTTCAATTATTTTGTTGTATTCTGTTTTGTATTCTTCTGCTGTGAGAGGGATGTTTACCAGTCTGTGTGCTAAACTATTGAAGATTGCCTGTTTGTGGGATCTTGGGTTGTAGCCATTAGCTTTTTTGTAGTTGTCTGTCTGTGTTGGTTTTCTGTAAATGCCAAAGTTTAGTCTGTTTTTTTTTATTCCTCATTATTTTTAGATCCAAAAATGGTAAATGCTCGTCTTTTTCTATTTCTACAGTGAATTTGATGCTTTTTTCTTGGATATTTAAAAGTTTTAGTGCATCACTGATGTGTTTTTTTGGTACTATTGCAAAGATGTCATCTACATATCGTTGCCAGAAGAAGAGGACACACTAGTCTCATTTGATGTTAAATCACTGTTTCCCAGCATACCAGTTAATCAACTCCCACCGTTGATAGAAAAATGGCTCAAATCACTTGGAATGGCATCATCTGAAATTTCAGACTACATTGAACTAACCAAATTATGCATAGAACAAAATTTCTTCCAGTTTCAAACAAAATATTATCACCAAACTTCAGGGTTAGCAATGGGCAACCCACTATCACCCTTCCTGGCCGATCTGTACATGAGTGCATTAGAAATAAGGATCAACAAAGGTTTCCCTTGGATGTTCAAACTCTGGCAACGATATGTAGATGACATCTTTGCAATAGTACCAAAAAAACACATCAGTGATGCACTAAAACTTTTAAATATCCAAGAAAAAAGCATCAAATTCACTGTAGAAATAGAAAAAGACGAGCATTTACCATTTTTGGATCTAAAAATAATGAGGAATAAAAAAAAACAGACTAAACTTTGGCATTTACAGAAAACCAACACAGACAGACAACTACAAAAAAGCTAATGGCTACAACCCAAGATCCCACAAACAGGCAATCTTCAATAGTTTAGCACACAGACTGGTAAACATCCCTCTCACAGCAGAAGAATACAAAACAGAATACAACAAAATAATTGAAATAGCACAAAAAAATAACTTTCCCAAATCATTAGTGGACAAAAAATTGAGCTTAGCAAAAAAGAAGAAGCTACTAAAGGAAACCACAACTCTCTCATCTAAAGAAACTAATATGATTTTCAAAAAATTCACTTACCATCCATGGGCCTATGATAAATTCAAAAAAGTCTTCAAAAAACAAAATATTCAACTAGCACCAGTCAACCATTTCTCCTTAAAAAACCTAATTTGCTCAAACATCAAAGATGCTATTCCATCAAACAAAAAATCTGGTATATATCAAATTGAATGCAATGACTGTAGTCAAATTTATATTGGAAAAACAAAAAGAAATTTAGAAACAAGAGCAAAGGAACACTTTAGAAACATAAAATATAAACAATTAGAAAAATCAGCAGTTGCCACACATTTTTGGGAAAAAAACCACAACATAAATCCAGAACCAAAACTACTGAAACATACATCAGGAAAACAAGAACTATCCACATGGGAACAAATCTTTATTTCAAAAAATAGGAACAAAGTATTCAATTTCGACATCCCCCAGAAGGATTTGTTCAGCAAGTTCCTTGAGCCGCCACCAGAGGAGACCTGTGACCAGGTATTGTCAGCTACACCAACGAGAATCAGTCGAGAGCCGGCTGATGATAGAGGCAAAGCCTCTGAAACTAGTTCCGGAAAAATTTAAAAGTAAGTGTTGTCTAGTGTCTTTAATCGACTCTCTTTAAAGTTAATTTATCATAACAACACTGTTTTCAACACTTCCAAGAAAGTAATGTATTAGCAAGTTCAAATAGTGTGATTTTGCATTGGTTTTTCTTTCTAGATCGCTTCAGTAAAATCTTTCTAAGTAATGGTAGATTCTAGCTAATCTTCTGTCCTTAAGTATGCATATT
This sequence comes from Mantis religiosa, assembly GCA_030765055.1. Taxonomy (NCBI): domain Eukaryota; kingdom Metazoa; phylum Arthropoda; class Insecta; order Mantodea; family Mantidae; genus Mantis; species Mantis religiosa. Next base: position 102,339,840 of record CM060950.1, read on the forward strand.
TTGAAAACTTAGAAGTAATTAATTTTTTCCTTTATTATGTAGCTCCTTTTTCCCCTCTTCTCTGCATATAGATTTCACTCTTCATTAATTCTGTATGCTTACTATTTCTATTTACCTTTCTGTTGATGATGATGATGACAACAATGCTCAACTACAAAATTTTTGTTAGTGGATGAGCAGTTGTAGTTATCCCTGTGCATAACAGTCTGGAAAATATAAAAAGATTTTACATACAGTGACCATTATATTAATTAAATTTGAAAGAATATTATTAAATATAAGCATTAACAAGTAAGCTCATGGCAGGATAAAATGGCCAATTAAAGAACAATAATTTTGTTCAAAGTATAAACTTGAAAGAAGCGTAGGGACAGTGAAGCACAAACTAGTACAAAATTGAATCGAGAATATATTGACACATTGCTTCACTCACACTGTTTTATTCACAGGACATGTTTCAAGAGCTCTTGCTCCTATCCTCAGCTGATACTCGACTAGTGCAAGTTGTAGTGGTTTCTTCTTTCTCCGTATTGTCAATAGATGGCGTGATGTACTTGTCAAAGATGTCCGGTGGTGGAGTTTCAAAATTCATGACTCTATGACGATTTTTGTTAATGAAGATTTTTTCCCATACGGAAAGGTCTATGGGGTGATTAACGTATTTTATTAGAGATGTTTCCAAATTGATGTCATGTCTAGTATTCAAAAAATGAAAAGCCACTGCTGATTTTTCTGTTTCACAAAGGCCCTCCCAAAAATTCAATCACTACCAAAGAAAAACCAGGAATCTATGAGATCAAATGTGAAACCTGCCCTAAAATTTATATAGGAAAAACAAAAAGAACAACATAACTCTTGCACCTCAAAACAGGTTTAATATCAGAAATTTGTTAAAAGGCCCTCCCAAAAATTCAATCACTACCAAAGAAAAACCAGGAATCTATGAGATCAAATGTGAAACTTGTCCTAAAATTTATATAGGAAAAACAAAAAGAAATATTAACATCAGAACTAAAGAACATATGAGAAACATTAAAAATGGTGAAACAGAAAAATCAACAGTGGCTTTTCATTTTTTGAATACTAGACATGACATCAATTTGGAAACATCTCTAATAAAATACGTTAATCACCCCATAGACCTTTCCGTATGGGAAAAAATCTTCATTAACAAAAATCGTCATAGAGTCATGAATTTTGAAACTCCACCACCGGACATCTTTGACAAGTACATCACGCCATCTATTGACAATACGGAGAAAGAAGAAACCACTACAACTTGCACTAGTCGAGTATCAGCTGAGGATAGGAGCAAGAGCTCTTGAAACATGTCCTGTGAATAAAACAGTGTGAGTGAAGCAATGTGTCAATATATTCTCGATTCAATTTTGTAATAATTTTGTTATATTGAGCTCTTGTATATGCAGTAGTTTGTGTCCCCTATTGGATCTTCTTTCCTAAAAAGCATTCCAGGCTTGTTATGCTTGCTTTATTATGAAGGATAACAGCTTATAATACACATATATAAATATTAAAATATAAACATTCAGCATTAGTAATTATTTGAACTATGAGCAACAGTATGTACAGCATAAGACAAAACAAGCAAACAGCCAGAGGGGGAGTTCAATTTGGAAAGCATTAGAAGCTTTTGTTAAGGCAGCATTCAGAATATATGATTTAGTACTACCCTGTGTTCATTTCAAAGCTATGTAATAAATAGGAAGATGCCTTTCAGTTTGGTTTTATATATTGTAGCCGAGCTGTTAAAATAAGTGTCCCATAAGTGGAACAACCATGGAATTTTTGGTGTATGTTATTTGTTTATTATTTAAATTTAAATTTGCCAAATAGATAGATGACAATGACATACATTTTCCAAGCATAATTTATCTATTGATTTTAAGATATTTATACTAAAACCACAAACAAATTAATTTTTTTGTTTTCAAAATAAGTACCATACTAATAGGAATTCTAAGTGAAAAACTAAACCAAATATTTCATTGCCTTAATATTGGATCTGCAAACTCTGTCCAATTCTTAGATTATGAATGACATATATATTATTAAATGAGTGAACTTCATAGCCTTGGAGTTTTACATGATATACTAGCTAATATACAGAAAAAGCTGCAAGGAGATCTCTCCTTATATTAGTGAATATTGCTAGTAATCCTGCATCTCAGGTGGCAAAAATTCTTGAAGTCCCTATGCGTGCAGCAATGAGGTGGGTGCAGTTATCTAGGGAGGGAATTATTTCCTGTCAACCTGGTTTGGGTTGAAAATGTTTATCCATTCCTTAGCAGGACACTGACTTTCTAGAACAGGCAGAGAGCAATTCCTACTAGCATGTTTCTACAGTGAGAAGTAATACTAATTTAACTAGGTATAACTGCAAAACATTGCATTGTTTGACTATGACAGGGCTCTTTACTTGATCAGCAGAAGTCTTATAGGTGATCACAGATTATGTTGCCTCACATTTGCAGAACAAATGTATATGTAGGTATATAAAAGTAACAAAATGTTGTAAGTGGTTGAGAGGTGTAGAAAGTTTAGTTCTTGATTAACAATACTGTGCAATTCATACCTTTACTTCTGCAGTCTACCTAGTAAAATTTGTTTGTGCTATGCTTCTGTTCTGCTGGTATGCAGAAAAGATGTTTCATTTAATAACAGCAGTTTGAACTTGCATAAGAATATATGTTAATTACTGCTAAAAATTATGTCATAATGGCAAAACTTTGAGATCCTAGGAGAACAGGGGTATATGAAGGAAAGCATTATATTTGAGCAAGTTAGGCAAATCAGGATATTTAATGTAGTTAGAGGAGGGATTTTTTCCCCATTTTGAAGCTTTATTATATATCTTTTATAGGAAAGTTGATGCTAAAGCCATAAACAGATAACCATTATATTAATAATATCAGAAATTAATAAAAAAATATTTCTTGTACCATTGATTTCAGAGGATCCACAAGCTGATTAAACTTTTCTCTGTGACAAATAACTGACAAATGCAACTTACATAGTCTTGAAGTATGCTAAGAATTGAATAGAAGTCAAGCCTTCTGCTTCTTGGATCAAGTCGCAATCCTCTCACCAAAATCTTCTGTATCATCCCAGAAAAATCAGAAGGACTGTAGACCATTCCTTTGTTTGTAAGGTAATAGTCTCTTAACTGAATCACTGACATACTGTGAAATGGTATTTGATCTGAAAATTTAATGACATTACCGTTAATTGTTCTGTAGTCTTTAATATTCATTAGATATCTAAGTTTATAGATCAAACACCTTATTACTAGAAAACATTCAGATTCCTTTTGAAATACAGGTGTAGAAATAAATCACTAGCAGGGATTCCATAGCTCTTTTGAATACACTACACAAATAACTGCAAGGCATCAAACATGATTAATTAACAATAAGCTTCACCTAAACATTAAAATACTTGTAATAATGCACTTCAACCAAAGCAATGATTTTAGTTCCAATACAATTTATTTTGATGGAATACCAGATAAAGTAACCAAAAATGTAACATTTCTGAGAATTTGGATTCATTTAAAACTCACCTGGAATATCCATATTGAACATCTGTCTTATCATTAAATTACCAGATATACATTATATAATATATATATTACTCTATACATTTGGGATGTTTGTAAGAATATCTTTTCTCAAAATACTATTTTTTTTTAATTTATGTACTCTAACGTTAAATCATATCTGACGATGAATGAAATTGGTAAAATGATGCTCAAATGAGCCCAGGGTTCATAGAGCTTAGAGTTACCCGACATTTGCCTTTCAGGATAAAAATCCTATCCAGGTAGCTCACCCTGACCGAGATTCGAACTTGGGACCTCCTGAATGTGAGGCAGACACGCTACCACTACGCTACTGAGGCGGGCGTCAAAGAACTAAATCAAAATATTTTGTTTGGTCTACTATGTTCTATAATTTTTATTGCATCTATTTGCAGAACAAATCACCCAAAGCCATGTATATTTATAAGTTACAAAAAGAATAATGGATTATTCCACATTGCACCTGCAATAAAGAGATGTTTAAAGCTTTAAAATTATTGCATTCCTCTAGTAGTTATGTATATTTTTAAAACATAAGCTTCTTCATCATTAAGGGATCACTTCTCTAAACTTTCTGATCAGCCTTCAGCACTAGGATATCTAATCATAAGTCATCTGAGCATCCAGAAGAATAACAAAGGTTTGAAATGATCAGTCATCAAGGTGCTATTCTGTGCAAAAAAAGAAAAAAATAGGAGGCTGATAACCAAGTACTTGAATACCCTTTAAAAAGTACATTAATGCTATAATTGTTAACTGCAAAAGTATCTGATAATTAAACATTCTTAACAATAAAAGATTTAAAAATGCATTAAGAATGTACCTATTAATTCATAAGTCTATTACCATATAAGAATTTCTTAATATATATATCTAGCTAACAATAGATTTTAGTCAAGCTTAACCCGTGGCGTGACAGCCCTATGCATAGCCTTGGCCTACCAACTCGACTGCCGGCCTCACGCCCACATATGCATGGCAGAGGTGGGCGATCATCCAACCGATACGGGGAGGAGTTGTGGTCAGCATCTCGGCATCCCCCAGCCGGAATGTTTGTTTTCATGACCAGGGTCGCTTACCTAGCGTAAGCTCCTCACATTCCTCACGATGCTGAGTGGACACCAGTCCTATACCCGGGACCGAAATTTCCCACCACATGGGTGGGATCGAACCCGGGCCGCTTTCCGTGGAGATTTTAGTTAATTGATGATAATTAATCATTTCTTTTCACTAGCCGTATATAAGCTAAGATTTTGGATAGATAGAGTCAACATGAAAAATTTAATGCCATGGCCAGGATTTGAACCACGGATCTCCTAGTTTCTGTCCAGTCACTCTTGCCCATTGAGCTACCATGGTCAATGTGCCGTCCTCACATTAAATTCCCCATTTGACTCATACATTCTCCCGGTAAACCACTAGGGGCTCTCGCATTCGAGATACACCGTTTGTGGCGACTTACTATCGTAAGCACTTAAGTCCCAGTCTTCATCATTTAACTCTTATTATTTTAGTTAATTGATGCAAATTAATCATTTCTTTACACTAGCCGTATATAAGCTAAGATTTTGGATAGATAGAGTCAACATGAAAAATTCAATGCCATGGCCGAGATTTGAACCACGGATCTCCTTGCAGAAGTTCATTTTTTTCTTTTGTGCCTTGAAATGGCTTATTATCACTGTTTTATGATTTCTGCATAAGATATACATTTAGCAAATATACTATCTGATGTTTTTTATACCTCAATGTATTCCTTTTTATCATCTTATTGTATGTTTTGTGAAGCTCACTCTGTTCTATTGCTGTTATTAGTCATTGCATAAGTTTTTGTGAATGTTAACTGTATTATAAATAATTCTTCTCGGGAATATACATATGTACATACCGCCGCCAGGAAAGCTTCAAATCTTGGTTAACTGTATTGTCACCCAATTAGGGAAGGGACAGACAGGCGACAGTTGGGAGGGGCCCTAGGCACTGGGCCACGCCCACTCATCGGTCTCTGTCACTAACTGAGGGAAATGTCACTGTCCCTCGAAGTTTCTCCCCCCTTCTCCTCTCCTATGGAACGTTCGGGTAATTTGCGGAAAACCAGAGACTTCTAGAATAGCAGGATATTCCTATAAAAGGGACTTCAATTAGGAGTGAGTCAGTCAGTGTTTGACGTGCTAGCGCCGTGTTAATGAACGAGAAGACTGTGTGTAATTGTGTACGTGCATCTGAACGTAACGGACGAACTGGTGAAACGTAATTGGTGTATTACGTAACTTTGTGTAATTGGCAAGTGTTCAACTGTAAGTCGGTGGAAATAAAGAACATTGTTGAGTTTGTGTAATTGGACTTTTCATTTCACGAACCCACAAAGTCACAACTGGTGTCAGGAAGCGGGAAAACATCACCGAACATTACAACCATGGACGCGGCATTGGAAAAGATTTTGGAGAAAATGATGGAAATGAAGACGGCCAACGACAACCTCACCGCCGAGTTGAAACAAATGAAGACGGCCAACGACAACCTCACCGCCGAGTTGAAACAAATGAAGACGGCAAATGAAAACCTCGCTGCAAAAACAGAAACGGCTAACAACAACTTGGCCACGACAATGACCTCAAAGATGGCCGAACTGACCACGGAAATGAAGGTGGCGAACGAGGCTCTCGCCGCCAAATTTCAAGAACAGTTGGCCGGCGTGAGGGATGACGTGACGGAGCTGGGCAAGCGGATGGGCCAAGTAGACGACCGCCTTAATGACTTAGAGGAAAAGGCCGACAATAACGCCAAGACCCTGGACGCCGTGGTGGAAGACGTCGAAGACCTTGCGAACCGCATTAACAACCTGGAAGGGAAGGCTGACAGCAGCGTCAAGTCCCTGAACGCAATGGTGGAGGACGTCGTCGGCAGGAGGTTGAAGGATTTGAAGCCCGACGCGCCGGGACGCAACACAACATCTGCGCGCGTCAAACCTCCCAAGTATGACGGCGCGTCAACGTTTGAAGTCTTCCGCCGCCAGTTCGACACAGTGGCCAGGCACAACAGGTGGTCACCGGAGGAGGAGGCTACACAGTTAATAGCCAGCCTCCAGGGACGGGCCGCGGAAGTGCTAAACGCGGTGCAGACGATGGCGGCGCCCAAGGACATCTGGGAGGCCCTGGAGAATCGCTTCGGGAACCACCGCTTAGCCGCAGCATACCGAAGCCAGCTAAAGGCAAGGTCGCAGCAGCCGGGGGAGACGCTGCAGGAGTTCGCCATAGCCATCGAGCAGCTGGCTAGCAAGGCCTTGGTTGACCTGCCACTGGAGTTCGTATCCCGGGAAGCCGCCTACAATTTTGTCGACGGGGTACGGGACACGGAGATTCGTCAGCGCCTAATGCTCGGCGAATATAAAACCATACACGAGGCGCTGACAGCGGCATTAAGGATGGAGGCGGCCAAAGTAACATCTATTCCGACGTCGAGAACGAGGAGTGTCCGCTACGCCGGAGACAGAAGACCAGCTGAAGGACGCCGGCGAACACCTAGTGGCCTGTGTTGGGGGTGTGGACAGCCCGGACACCTACAGAGAGACTGCCCACGCCAGGAAGAGCAGCCGGAAAACGAGTAAGGGCCGTCGTGGAGAGGGGCACGTCGGCGCCATCACCACCATCCCCTCGAGTGACACTGCGCGCCGTCAGCCGGCGTATGGATGACAGCCTCATCGCGGACGGTTGGATAAGAGGAAAGCCGTGCCGCGTGCTGGTGGACACCGGGGCGTCCGTGACCATCATCAGACCTGACGTGGCGAAGGGTTTGCCGACAAGGAAGCCAAGCCGGCCATACCAGCTTGTCACGGCATCGGGCGACACCTTGCCTGTGGAGAGGGAGGCCCTGCTGGAGCTGAACTTGGGACGGAGTGCCGTGCGTCTGTGGGTGTTCGTCGCGAAGGTGGCTGAGGAGGTGATCCTGGGACTGGATGCCCTCAGGAGCCATGAGGCGACGTTCGACGTCGGCAAGAAGGTCCTGCGGCTTAACGGAGAAGAGGTTATACTCCGTCAACCCGAAGAGCGCCTTGGAATGTGCAGGGTCGTCTTGGACGAAGACGTGGTTGTTCCCGCGAGGAGCGAGGTGGTGGTGACGGCGCGACTTGAGGGCCAGAGAACCAGGAACATGATGCTGGACCAGAAGACGCCTATACACGGACTGTGTGTAGCCAGGGCATTGCTGCCGTGCCGAGAGGAGGTGCCAGTGAGACTGCTAAATCCAACGGACACCGATCACGACGTCCAGGCCGGGACGGAATTGGGAACGTGCGAGCCCGTAGTGAGCGTAACAGCAATCGACAAGACACAGGAGCCGGCGCCGAAGCAACACCTGGGGCCCCGGCTAGAAGGCTTACTGGAGAGGGCGGCCGACCACCTGACCGCAGAACAGCTGGAGCAGGTTCGACAACTACTGGGGCGATACGAGCGCGTCTTCAGCCAAGGCGATAGTGACTACGGCCGCACGGACAAAGCGCTTCACCGCATCGACACCGGAGACGCCCGGCCTATTCGGCAACCACATAGACGCGTTCCGCTGGCGAAGCAAGGGGCGGTACGAGACATGCTGGAGGACATAAGATCCAGGGGAGTGATTGAAGAGTCCGACAGCCCTTGGTGTTCCCCTGTAGTCTTGGTGACGAAGAAGAACGGCGAGCTGCGCTTCTGCGTAGACTACAGAAAGCTGAACGCCGTCACCCGGAAGGACTGTTTTCCCTTACCCCGGATTGACGACACCCTGGACACGCTAGCTGGTGCACAGTGGTTCTCGACCCTGGACCTGAAGTCGGGCTACTGGCAGGTAGCTCTAGACCCGAGAGACAAGGAGAAGACTGCATTCTCGACGGGCCAAGGGCTCTGGCAGTTCACGGTTATGCCCTTTGGCCTCTGCAACGCACCAGCTACCTTCCAGCGCCTTATGGAGTCAGTGATGAGAGGGCTGACTTACGATGCCTGCCTGCTATACCTGGACGACATCATCATCGTCGGGAAGACTTTTGAAGATCACCTCGAGAATCTGAGTAAGGTGCTACAGAGACTGCAAGCGACCAACTTGAAGCTGAACGCGAAGAAGTGCCAGCTCTTCCGCAAGGAAGTTAACTACTTGGGCCACATAGTCTCGGCAACCGGAGTGGCCACAGACCCGGAGAAGACACAGGCTGTGAGAGATTGGCCTCGCCCAAAGGATAGGAAAGAGTTCCGCAGTTTCCTGGGGCTGTGCAGTTATTACCGCCGCTTCATAAAGGGGTTCTCCAACATCGCAAAACCCCTCACCCGCCTGACGGAGGAACACCGGCCTTATGTGTGGACAGAGGACGCCGAAAACGCTTTCCAGCACCTAAAGGAGACCCTGTGATGTGCTCCAATTTTGGGTTTCCCACAACCGGGTGGCGCCTTCATTGTGGATACCGACGCCAGCGACCATTGTATTGGAGGTGTCCTGTCGCAGATCCAGGACGGCCATGAGCGGGTAATAGCCTATTACAGCAAGACGCTATCCAAGGCAGAGAAGAACTACTGCGTCACCCGACGGGAGTTACCGGCGGTAGTAAAGACATTGGAGCACTTCCACAAGTACCTGTACGGTCAGCCATTCCACCTGAGGACTGACCATTCCACCCTAACCTGGCTATTGACCTTTAAGAACCTGGAAGGCCAGACAGCACGTTGGGTCCAGAGGCTGCAGGAGTACGACTTCACCTCGGAACATCGTAGAGGGAAGAGCCACGGTAACGCAGACGCCATGTCCCGAAGACCCTGTCCAGAAGAGTGCGGCCAGTGCACAAGAGTGGAAGAGAAGGAGCGTGCCGCAGCAGTCCGAGTAGTTGTGGCAGTGCCTGCTGAAGGCTGGGATAGCGCAGGCCTGAGGAGGGAGCAGCTGGCGGACGCAGACTTGGGGCCACTCTTGAGGGAAGTGGAGGCAGGGATGAGACCAACCTGGGAGGACATCGCACCGAGGAGCGCCACCTACAAGTCGTACTGGGCCCAATGGGACTCGTTGAAGACCAGAGAGGGCGTGCTGTTCCGGGTATGGGAATCACCCGATGGGAAGACGCAGAGAGAGCAGTTGGTACTCCCCCGGAGTAAGGTCCCGGAAGTCCTGGAGGAAGTGCACGCCGGTACTTCGGGAGGACACCTGGGAGCGAACCGAACGATTGACAAACTACGGCAGCGCTACTACTGGCTGAGACTCCGAGCAGATGCTGAGAGATGGTGCCGTCAGTGTCACGTGTGCGCGGCGAGTCGTGGCCCCCAGACTAGGAGCCGGGGTCGCATGCAGCAGTACAACGTCGGAGCGCCATTCGAACGGCTCGCCGTTGACATTGCTGGACCGTTCCCAGTTTCCGACCGAGGCAACAAGTACCTAATGGTGGTCGTGGACTACTTCACCAAGTGGCCGGAGGTGTATGCCATCCCAAACCAAGAGGCAAAGACAATCACAGACTGCCTCGTGGAGCAAGTGTTCTGTCGATTTGGGGTGCCCTTAGAGCTACACAGTGACCAGGGTACCAACTTTGAGTCCAACCTAATGAAGGAGGCATTACAAAGGCTTGGGGTGAACAAGACTCGCACTACGCCTCTACATCCCCAATCGGACGGCATGGTCGAAAGGTACATCAAGACCTTAGAGGAACACCTGAGGAAAGTCGTGGCCAGCCATCAGCGAGACTGGGACGTCAAGGTGCCACTGTTCTTGCTGGCCTATCGCTCGTCTACACACGACACAACTGGGATGACGCCAGCCAGCTTAATGTTCGGCAGAGAGTTACGCCTCCCTTGTGACCTGGCTTTTGGAAGCCCTCCGGAAGCGAAACAGCCAGCGACCGAGTATGTGGAGAATTTGGTGGACCATCTCCACGACATGCACGAGATGGCTCGCCAGAACATCCAGAAGGCCAGCGACCGCATGAAGACCAGATATGACAGGCAAGCCAACAGCCAAGGGTTCCACCAAGGCGACCTGGTCTGGTTGTACCGTCCTACCCGGACCAAGGGATGCTGCCCGAAGCTCCAGCAGCCATGGCAAGGACCGTACCGAGTGGTGAAGAGGATTAACGACGTGGTCTACCGCATCCAGAAGGTTCCCCGGGGGAAGATGTTGGTGGTACACCTGGATCGTCTTGCACGCTACGATGGTGCTGTTCGGGACGACCAGCTTTGAGGAGGGAGCAGTGTCACCCAATTAGGGAAGGGACGGACAGGCGACAGTTGGGAGGGGCCCTAGGCACTGGGCCACGTCCACTCATCGGTCTCTGTCACTAACTGAGGGAAATGTCACTGTCCCTCGAAGTTTCTCCCCCCTTCTCCTCTCCTATGGAACGTTCGGGTAATTTGCGGAAAACCAGAGACTTCTAGAATAGCAGGATATTCCTATAAAAGGGACTTCAATTAGGAGTGAGTCAGTCAGTGTTTGACGTGCTAGCGCCGTGTTAATGAACGAGAAGACTGTGTGTAATTGTGTACGTGCATCTGAACGTAACGGACGAACTGGTGAAACGTAATTGGTGTATTACGTAACTTTGTGTAATTGGCAAGTGTTCAACTGTAAGTCGGTGGAAATAAAGAACATTGTTGAGTTTGTGTAATTGGACTTTTCATTTCACGAACCCACAAAGTCACAGTATTATGTTTTAACTATTTTATACAAACTTATTATTTTCTTTATTATTGCCTTATATTGATTTTATTTCTAGTTAACTGTTGTAAATCCTAACAAACCTATGAATTTCTACTAGATTCTTCTGTTGGAAATAAATGAATGAAATAAAAAAAAAATGTATAATGCATGTTGATGAAAGAAGTGGTTAATGAACTAAACTTATAATGCATTTTCAGTGTAAGCTTAAACTCCAAAGAATGTTATCCCAGTACATGACTGTATAGTATTGGGTACCTTTACTGCTGATTTGCTGTTATATGCACTGGTTGCAATACACTAATTGATATAAGAAATATTGTCATAATTAATCTATAGTATCAGAACAAAACTCTGTTTGCTGCTGTTTCCATTATGCTATTCTGAATTACATGGTACCTACATATTAATATTTTGTTAGATAGTAAACACTAAAAAAATTCCTTTCATGGAAGTGTTGAAAACAGTGTTGTTGTATAAATTAAATTAATTGGGAGTCGATTAATAACACAAAACAACACTCACTTATAAATTTTCCCAGAACCGGTTTCTGAGGCCTTCCCTCTATCTTCAGCCGGACATCGACTTGTTCTCACTGGTGTAGTTGGCAATATTTTGTCATCGGTCTCCTCTGGTGGCGGTTCGAGGAACTTGCTGAACAAATCTTTCTGGGAGATGTCGAAATTGAATACTTTGTTCCTATTTTTTGAAATAAAGATTTGTTCCCATGTGGACAGTTCTTCTTTTCCTGTTGTATGTTTTAGTAATTTTGGTTCTGGATTTATGTTGTGGTTTTTTTCCCAAAAATGCGTGGCAACTGCTGATATTTCTAATTGTTTGTATTTTATGTTCCTAAAGTGTTCCTTTGCTCTTGTTTCTAAATTTCTTTTGGTTTTTCCAATATAAATTTGACTACAGTCACAGCATTCAATTTGATATATACCAGATTTTTTGTTAGATGGAATGGCATCTTTGATGTTTGAGCAAATTTGGTTTTTTAAGGAGTAATGGTTCACTGGAGCTAGTTGAATGTTTTGTTTTTTGAAGACTTTTTTGAATTTATCAAAGGCCCATGGATGGTAAGTGAATCTTTTGAAGATCATTTTAGTTTCTGTAGCTGAGAGGGTTGTGGTTTCCTTTATTAGCTTCTTCTGTTTTTGCTAAGTTCACTTTTTTGTCTACTAATGATTTGGGAAAGTCATTTTTTTGTGCTATTTCAATTATTTTGTTGTATTCTGTTTTGTATTCTTCTGCTGTGAGAGGGATGTTGACCAGTCTGTGTGCTAAACTATTAAAGATTGCCTGTTTGTGGGATCTTGGATTGTAGCCATTAGCTTTTATGTAGTTGTCTGTCTGTGTTGGTTTTCTGTAAATGCCAAAGTTTATTCTATTTTTATTTCTGATTATTTTTAGATCTAAAAATGCTAAATACTCGTCTTTTTCAACTTCTACAGTGAACTTGATGCTTTTTTCTTGAATATTTAAAAGTTTTAGTGCATCACTGATGTGTTTTTTTGGCACTATGGCAAATATGTCATCTACATATCTTTGCCAGAGTTTGAACATCCATGGGAAACCTTTAGTGATCCTTATTTCCAGTGCACTCATGTACAGATCGGCCAGGAAGGGTGATAAGGGGTTGCCCATTGCTAAACCAGAAGTTTGATGGAAATATTTTGTTTGAAACTGGAAGAAACAGGCAACAAGTTTCAAACCTAAGTCCACAAGTTGCAGATATACAGGAGCAGCTTCCCTAAAAGTCATGCCATGCTTTGCTACTAGCTATGGTTTTACACCATTTAACTCAAAATCCATCAAGAGTGAGTTAAATAGGGTTATGTTGCACAGTCTGCAGTGGTCACAGAAGCTTTACAGTTTCCTCCTATATATTAATAGGTATGTCATCCTACAGGCAGCATTAATTGGAATGTAGACAGTGTGTACTGTTATAATTTGGTTAATAAACAAAACACAAGCTTATAGATTTAATTGCAATAACTTGGTAATAACATTCATAAAGTGAACAGAAATGTTAATTTTGTCAAAAAGGGTGTTTGTATATGTGTATGCAATTTAAATAAATCTGAAAACATCCCAACATATGTAATAATGTGACTGTCAGCAAATTGGTACATCAATATTTTAAAGTGTTGTACAATGCAGTAATATTGATGTTACGTTCAGTAATTAATTACTGTAATGTATGAAGCGGTCGTTGAATCCAGAACAATGTACGCAGTGGAGGTATGGGGCACATCAGTGATAGATACACAATTAGACCAGATATATGGATTGTTTTGCAAAGAACTACTAGGGCTGTCAAAATCGGCCCAAGAGAAGTGGCATTACTACAGTAGTGTAATACAAAAAGGAGGGGAATAATAATAGAGAGAATGCTGAAATTCTGGTATAAATTCTGGTGAAATTCTGGGCAGAAAAGGGAGTTATTGAATCTGTGCATGAAGCAACAGAAAAGCATTAAGAGCACAAATAGTTGGTGGTCAGAATTGGAAAGAATGGTATCAAAGATTGGCATGGGAGATTTACAGAGAGCAGAGGAGTCAAATCATAGCGGTTTTTGGAAGGAAGTGAGAATCAAAGTACAAGACATAGATAGGCAGGAGATATGGGAAAGTATACAAGAAAATAAATATTTGAAACATTATAAGCAAGTAAAGACAGAATGGGGTAGGAAAAAATGTATAGATCAATGTGACAAAAGTGGAAGAGAAGGCATAGCATGGATGAGAGTAGGAATAATATATCTAAAAGGGTTGAGAAGTAATGAGCTAGGGATTTGTGAATTTTGTGGAGATGAAGAGAGCACTGTTCATTGCCTGATAGAATGTAAGGAGTTAACAAATTGCAGGAGAAAAGTATGGGATAAGAAATGGGACAGTGTGAGCAAAGAGGCAGTGGCATTAGGCATGTTAATGGGGATGGGTGAAAAGAAAAATAGATCTATAGGAGAATTCTTATATAGGTTAAGAGAAAAGTGGATTAGGGTTAAAGAAGCAAAGTTCAAGAAGAAATGACACCAAGCTGCTCAGGAAAACCAAAGGCTTATGGCCAGTAGACCTGAGTCAGCGAGTAAATCTTGGGTCAGCAATTTTCATGTACTTGTACAGGATGTATAATACTGCATGTTTAATGTTAAATTCATTGTAGGAAACTGTAATAGAAACTGTACAAATAAATATAATATCATATCAATTACTACTTCTCATTAAGAGTAATAAAAAATGAGTTGTATGCAAGTGACATGAGAACCTTATATTTTGCATATGCAGAAAGTCTAATGAGGTATGGCATTATGTTTTGGGGGGATAGTAAAGACAGTCACTTGGTTTTTAAAGTACAAAAAAGGATTGTTAGATGCCTAATGTTAGGAAAAAAATATGACTCCTGCAGGAACTTCTTTAAGGAGTTGAAAATCTTGACTCTGCCCAGTCTGTATATATACTGTTTGCTATGTTATACAAAACAAAACCTTGAAAATTTCACCACAAATAATCAAATACATCATCATAACACCAGAGGTAAAACAGACTTAAGAACAATAACACATAGAACTACACTTTATTCCAAAGGAGTTAGATATTCAGCAGTCACTCTGTATAATAAACTACCGGCCAATCTGAAAAACATAAAATCCATGAGGTGTTTCTAACTATCGTTGAAAGAAATTTTATTAAGTGATTCATATTATGATATAAGTGAATTTCTAGATACACTGTAGCTGGCCATATAATTGTATATATTTGTGATGCATTTTAAATGCTGTGTAGTTGTAGAGCCATGCAACTATATATATTTATGAGTTCATGCTTAGATCTTATTAATTACACTTGATGCAACTTATTTTTTATTTTTATACTTATATTATTTGTATTGTTCTAAATATTTGTATTGACGTATCCAATGTCATTGTATTGATTTAACGGGTGAATAAAAACTACTACTACTACTACTACTACTACTACTACTACTACTACTACTACTACTACTACTACTACTACTACTACTACTACTACTACTACTACTACTACTACTACTACTACTACTACTACTACTACTACTACTACTACTACTACTACTACTACTACTACTACTACTACTACTACTACTACTACTACTACTACTACTACTACTACTACTACTACTACTATAAATATCTTTATTTTTATTTTCTTATTTTTTCTTTTCATATTTTTGTTTTTTATTAGTTACTTTGTGGGCAGTGTCATGGCTGGTACTGCTTGGTTCTTAGTAAAGTGGTCTGGGTTCAATCTCAGAGGAGAATATTTGGTATTTGTGAGGAACAAAGCAGCATCTAAAGAGATTTGCCCTGGGTTCTTCAGTTTTACCTACCATTCATTCCACCAACTTTCCATCATTTACTTTTCTTTCATCCATTTCATCCTCATTTCATATCATTTCCTTCCTCACTCTTATACCAGGCTTCAGACTGATCTCCCATCCTAGCTATTCTCTTCTTCTTTATCTGCCCTCTTATACCACTACGTGGTGTCAGGGTATTCTTGTTTCTCTTAACTCTTATGCCTATAGGCAGCAGGTTGAGGAATAGAATTTCTGGATCAGTGAGAGAGAGAATCCAGGGGTGATCAGCCCGATGCCTGGTACAATAGTAAGCGAAGTGGATGACAGAATGAGGGCAAGATGAAATGATGGGAAAGATGATGATGGAGCAATTGGTGAAATGCTGGCGGGGTAAACTGGAGGACCTGCAGAAAACCCACCACAGCGCCATGTTGTCCACCAGAAATCTCACTTTACAGTCACTTGGGACCGAATCTGGACCACCTTTTCGAGAGCCAAGTAGTCTAACCACTCTGCCACTGCATGGTCCCTAGCTACTCTCTCTAATCAAAATTTTTCTGCTCCTTAACAGGCATCTGACCCCAGGCACTTACTTTTAAGTCCTGGAGTGTGTAAGTGCTCCATATAAGGAGGATAACCAGGGAACGACGGAGATGCATTAACTGGTATTGTGTGATATATATATAATTTTTTTTCTGCTTTAAAGGGCAGAGTAAGTTGTTCTTGTAATTTTATTCCTTTCAATCAAAATCCAGTTACTCTCTATGATCCAAAATTTGCTGTTCTGATACACGTTTAGTTATTGAGATTTTACTACATAATTATCTAAAATTTGTCAGACTTTTACAGGGAGGGGTAAATTCAAAACATCTGCCCCCTGGCTACAGCAGTGTAATATGCATAGACTAAAACTACACCAAAAAACATCCTATTATATATATATATTATTTTTCCTCCCTTACTCATCAATGCCGACATCAGGAGGTGCTTGGGTTCCCTCAGAACGAGGGAGCCGAAGCATCTGACTAGAGATGAAATCAGCATAGAGGGGTTGGTCCAATACCTGAGATGAATGATTGATGGAGCAATTGGTGGAATGATGGTGGGGGAAACTGGAGGACCCGGAGGAAACCCACCCCAGTGCCATGTTGACCACCACAAATCCCACTTTGCGGTTGCCTGGGATTGAACCCGGGCCACCTAGGTGATGTGTAATGTTTTAATGTTTATTTATTCGTCATTTGGTAATTAATTACAAACAATTACAATAGACTTCATCATCCAGAATATAAATATAAACAAATTATATACATAAGCACATTACTCACAGACATGGACACGCACGCGCATGCGTGCACACACACACACACACACACTCACACACACACACACACACACACACACACACACACACACACACACACACACAAACACACACACACACACACACACACACACACACACACAATACTTAAGAATTCAATTTACAATTCCCTCTTGTATTGTTCATAAAACTCGTGCAAACAATAAAACGGATTTCTTATCAGCCATTTGTACAATCTACTTTTAAATGCTAGAATATTCAAACTCCTTATTTCTTGTGGAAGCGCATTGAAAACTTTTATACCAATTACTTTGTGGTTGTTAAATGTTTTTTACAATCTATGATATGGCATATCAATTACATTATTATTTCTTGTCTCATGTTTATGTATTCCATTTCTAGTTTTATAATCATATAGATCCTCTTTGATCTTCACCAATATGTCATAGATATATAAATTTACCACCATTGGAATTCCCAATTTAACAAACAATGGTTACAGTTTTGTTTGAATTTGTCAGTATTCTAACAATCTTTTTTTGAATTCTTAAAATTTCAACTATTCTAGAATTGCTACCCCATAGAACTAACCCATATCTAAAAACACTTTGTAAAAGCAAATAATAAGCCATTAATACAAATTTTTCTGAAACTACTCTTTTTAAATTTGCTAACAAAAATACCACTGATGACAATTTTTTTACACACTTGGTCTATATGTGGATTCCAGGTTAGTTTTTTATCTATAACTACACCTAAGAGTTTAACTATTTCGTATAGACTTTCATCTTGTTCAACACTTTTTAAGGTAATTAAAATATTCTGTGTTTTGCTTTCATTCATATAAAACCCATTGCTTTTAAACCAGAGTTTTGATTTTTCTATTGTTGCTTTTGCTAGTTGTAACAGTGTTTTGTAATCTTTGTGAGTGCTTAGATAAGATGTATCATCGGCATATACTACCCTGTGAGATGATGAACATTTTAAGACATCATTAATCATAATTAAAAAGAGCAGAGCCAAGTGATCTAACCACTGAACCATGGTACGGCCACCCTATTATATGGATATAAAAATATATAGTAAATTGCCTCAATGATTAAAAGAGATAGACTTCAAAATTGTTTAGTAAAAGTGTAAAAGAATTGTTATTAGATAAGGCATATTACTCCATACAAGAATTCATGGATGACACAATATTATACGTAATACTAAACCTTGAATTACTTATAATTGACAATTTATATTCCATAAATAACTTGTATACTATCTACAAATGGTTATCGCTGCAGTCAAAGAATTAAACATATCTCATACCCAAGATATTTATGGCTTCTCCAACCACATAATAAAGAAAATAATTGATGCAATAGCTTTACAGTTATCTTATTTAATTAACTTGATGCTCATACAGGGAATATTACCTACCAGCCTAAAGATCTAAAAAGTTATACCTGGGTTTAAGAAAAGTGATAATATGTCACCATCAAACTATCATCCTATAACAATAGTACCCATACTAAACAAAGTGGACCTGCCTCGGTAGCATGGATGGTAGCGTGTCTGCCTCACGTTCAAGAGGTCCTGAATTCGAATCTTGGTCAGGGTGAGTTACCTGGATAAGGTTTTTTCCGGGGTTTTCCCTTATCCTGAAAGACGAATGTCAGGTAACTCTAAGCTCCATGGACCCCGGACTCATTTGAGCATCATTTCACCCATTTCATTCATCGCCCCATATGACTTAAGGTTGGAGTACGTAAATTACAAAACAAAAACAATAAGCAAAGTGGTAGAATCCTGTATTCTTAGCCAACTTGATAACTATTTTTCAGCCAACAACAATTCGGATTTAGAAAAGGACTGTCTACTGAAAAAGCAGTTGAATATGTGATCAATGAAATTATAAATAACTTTGAGAAAAAAGAGACAACTGGTGCTACCTTGATAGATTTAACCGAAGCTTTTGATTGTATTTCACATAATATTTTGATTAGTATGCTAAATTATTACGGAATAAATGGACATGAACTAAATTTGCTAGTATCCTATCTTAGCCAAAGACAGCAGATGGTAGTTCTGAACAACAAAAACTTGGAGTTAGCTCCAGTGATAGCAGGAGTACCCCAAGGATCGGTGCTTGGGCCTTTCTTATTTTTAATTTATATAAATGACTTAAACCATATCTTACCTTGCCACTACTATGTTATATGCAGACGACACTACCTTACTGAGCAAAAGCAATAATATCAATACAGTAAAGGAACAAAATCAACTATTAAATTTAAAGGGAGTCGATTAATGACACTAAACAACACTTACTTTTAAATTTTTCCGGAACATGTCTCAGAGACTTTGCCTCCATCCTAAACCAGCCATTGACTGGTTCTCATTGGTGTAGTTGATGATATTTTGTCATAGGTGTCCTCTTGTGGTGGTTCAAGGAACTTGCTGAACAAATCTTTCTGTGGGATGTCGAAATTGAATACTTTGTTCCTATTTTTGAAATGAAGATTTGTTCCCATGTGGTTAGTTCTTGTTTTCCTGATGTATGTTTTAGTAGTTTTGGTTCTGGTTTATGTTGTGGTTTTTTTCCCAAAAATGTGTGGCAATTGGTGATTTTTCTAATTGTTTATATTTTATGTTCCTAAAGTGTTCCTTTCCTCTTGTTTCTAAATTTCTTTTGATTTTTCCAATATAAATTTGACTACAGTCACTGCATTCAATTTGATATATACCAGATTTTTTGTTAGATGGAATGGCATCTTTGATGTTTGAGCAAATTAGGTCTTTTAAGGAGTAATGGTTGACTGGTGCTAGTTAAATGTTTTGTTTTTTGAAGACTTTTTTGAATTTATCAAAGGCCCATGGATGGTAAGTGAATTTTTTGAAAATTATATTAGTTTCTGTAGCTGAGAGGGTTGTGGTTTCCTTTATTAGCTTCTTCTTTTTTGCTAAGTTCACTTTTTTGTCTACTAATGATTTTGGAAAGTCATTTTTTGTGCTATTTCAATAATTTTGTTGTATTATGTTTTATATACTTCTGCTGTGAGAGGGACGTTGACCAGTCTGTGTGCTAAACTATTGAAGATTGCCTGTTTGTGGGATCTTGGGTTGCGGCCATTAACTTTTATGTAGTTGTCTGTCTGTTGTAAATGCCAAAGTTTAGTCTGTTTTTATTTCTCATTAATTTTAGATCCAAAAATGGTAAATACTCGTCTTTTTCTATTTTCGATGGCCGGTTAAGGATGGAGGCAAGTCTCTGAAACATGTCCTGGAAAAATTTAAAAGTAAGTGTTGTTTAGTGTCATTAATTGACTCCCTTTAAATTTAATTTGTTATAACAACACTTTTTTCAACACTTCCAAGAAAGGAATTGTAAATACAACTATCCCTAGAAAGTGCAAAAATCTGGTTCTCCTTAAACAATCTAAGTCTAAATATGTCTAAAACTGAAAATATATAATTTACGTTGCAACATAATGATATCCACAGTAATTCAGTAAATCCGTTAGGATTACATTTGGACACCAGACTAACATGGAAAACATACAAACTTTACCTCTGTAAAAAGCTTGCTAGAAACTGGTATCTTCTAAGGAAACTAAAGAAATGTGTTAGTCGAGATATGTTAATAACATCTTACTATGCCTTCTTTCATCCACATATACTGTATGGGGTTAGGCTTTGGGGTAATTGTGCTACCTCAAAAAATGCATTCATTTGGCAAAAGAAATCTCTCAGACTAATTCTAGGATTAGGGCAACAGGATATATGTAAGCCTAGCTTTATAGACCTTAAGATAATGACTTTACCGTCAATGTATATATACACCAATATCATACACATTAAAGAAAATCAAAACTTATTTATAAATCATTCCTCAGTACACAGTTATGACACACGATGCAAATATAATTTAGATACACCCCACAACCGATTGAGCAAGACCATAAATAGCCACTGTTATCATCAGTTAAAATTATTCAATAAGCTGCCCCTGGAAATAAAAGAAGTGCCACAAAACAGATTTGTTATAGTATTAAAAAACTGGTTTAAACAAAAAGCATTTTATACTGTACAAGAATACTTAGAATATAACATACATGCTAGTGAATTTATGTAAAACTATTGTAAATTATAGTAGTAGGTACCTAATTGTTTAATTTCAATATTACTATAGTAAAGTTATTAACTTACGATAATTACTACCTTAAGCCTTGCAAATAATTTGATTTCACCTAGAATTTTATATGCATTATTAATTTGTAAACCTTCTGTACTTGTAAATACATTGTAAATACTTTTTATAACTGACGAAACCTATTGCTTCATGTAAGCTTAATAGTGAATAAAGGATTATGATTATTATTATGATAATTAGTTTTCTCTTTTATTTTAATTCTTGTTTTTATATATAACTTGACGAGTCACCGGTTTACCAGCTTAGGCTCACAGTGCAAGCATTATGTGACAATAAAGATTTTAATCTGTTCTATAGGGAAGATCATTAATGTGTGCCAAGAATAGAAAGTTCTCAAGGTAAACTGAAGAAACTAATGGCAGGTAAATAATTTTAAAATTATCATATTTATGTATAAATTTAATTAAGTTTACTTAGTATTTTAAATTGAAACAGGATGGCTTCCAAATTATATAAAAATATCTGGTTAAGTAAAATAAAAGTTATGTCATCTAATGAGAGATCTATCTTGAATGCACAATAAATTTATATCACATTTGTAAAATATGTAAATTTATTATAGTACAGTTTTAGTGAATAAACGTTCTTTTTGTGATTCATAGCTTCATATCAGATAATGATCACCTGACAGTCATATGTTTTCATTAATTTTACAGCCTTTTTAATAATAATTATTCAACCTAGTTTCTACTGAGTATGTCTGTTTAAACTCATGTTTTAATAGAGCTTAGAGTTTTGAGTGAGTCTTTGCAGATACACTTTAGCAGTTAGTGCCAATGTTAGCCTCATCAGCAATGACCATTTAAACGCTTCACAGGCCGAGAATGGATACTCAATAAATAGCATAAGATTTTTAAATTGTTAAATGCTTCATAAATACACATTCGTATTTTCTCTGTTTATGAAGTTATTTTAATGAAAAAAAAAAAAACTGGTTCAGGGCCCATTAAAGGCCCAACTACGATATCATTAAAGTAGAGATTATATTAACAAATCATTGGAATTTCATACTTTGTTTAACTGCAACAAAAGCCATTCTTTGAGTCAATGCATCTAATTCCTGAGTCTTTTTTTGTGTGCATATGAACGATATGTATATATTAGCTGCATAAGTAAAATGTTCTCTGGTTCAAAGTTTTAGAGTTCAAGTTATGCTACTACATGATAATCATTGTATATGTTGTGTCCATGTACACACACTGTAAAGAAAGAAACTGCTCTGTCAGCATTTGTATGTACCTCTTAGAAAATTTCACAATCAAAGTTGATGGTAGCCTTATACAGCTGTACTTAGTTTTCACTCAGTAATTTAGTTATTTATACTCTCTCGGGGCCACTTTTTTTTTTTTTTTTTTTTTTTTTTTTTACTGCTGGCTTTCTCTCATTGTTGGGAAATAAATTTGCATGTGAGTAAGGTAAGGAAGACCTGATCATTAAGGAAAATTTTGGGCCTAAGAGGAGAATTCAGAAATGGACAGTGTGCCTGTCATTTGTAAACCTATATTAGACATAACAGATGACATGCTAGCTACTCCTGTTTTGGGTAAATAAGGTTAAAATATGCATGGTGTGGATTTGTTAAATCAGGTAGTCCAAGCATATCCCTTTTTACAAAAAACATATAAATGATATTAAAAAGTATTTTTACACACCGTATATAGCCATATACAATTGTTTAGTAATTTGAAGAGCTCTGAATTCATTCAAGACATTGACCTAACTCGACTTACGCATGCATATCAATAGCTCAGCCTAACTGAGCACTATAAGGCCTCTTCATAGTAGGGATAAGAAATCGACCACCCCAACAACCCTTATACTTGAAGGAAAACACTTTCCTAAAAGAGTACCACCTACAGCAAAAAATAAAAGGTGCACCCATTTCGAAAAAGTCTTGAGTGCAGCCCAAAAGGAGTTTGCAAGGATACCACTATGATTTACCGTGAATGTAGAAATGTGTTCTCATGTGTTTATCCATGTTTTGAAGTAAACCATTCAAAAATAGGTAAGCTATTAGCAATTATAAAATTTATTTAAATTTATTGTAAAGGAGAGGAATTAAAATAATTGGTGTTAAATAAGCATTAGATGCATGTATGCAGAGGATGTGTATACATGTCCATATCAGTTCTGCGTCATTTTAGCATGGACGTCATATGACTCCATACCTGTGAAATACAGAATACAGAAACAATATTTTATTGGTTTTTACCACCAGTGACTCCGGAGATTGACACATATGCTATGTTTACGAGCACAATTCATATAGTATAAACTGCAGAATTATCTCTTCAGTTATTGATTGTGGTTCACCTATTAAGCAAAACTGTAATGTTTAAGTTACTGTTTACAAATACTTAAAACTCGCATAAGAGCCGAAGATGCAAACGATGATTTGCGAAACATGTCCTCAAAATAGGTACGAAACTGAAGCAGATGTGTAATAAATACGACTCATCTAAAAATTAATACTTAAAACTTTATTTATAGCTGGAACAAACTTAAACCTATAGAATTGTTTGCTTCACTTTTCTCATTTAAAGTCCATCACATTTCCTTTTTTTTCACAAATTTGAGTAGGTACTTTGTCTACTTAGAATGGTTCAGTGATTTTCTATAAGAATCTTACTTGTACACATTTCATAAAGTGTGATGCAGGCACTGTACACGTCTGATTCCTTTGTTGGAAGTCCACCAGTTAACTGCTCAGGAGATAGCCAGTAGTGAAGATTGTGTCTTATTAACGCTTCAGTTTTCTACATAGAAAAATAAGCAATAATTGAATTAAGTTTTTTTAATTAAGGTAGTAAACATATACAAAACTATGGTTTGGTATTAACCCATCAAAATATACAGTAATTGTGATCATTAAGCCCAACTGTCTTTATCAATGTTATTACTTTAAGTTTCAAATTACTTTGATAAATGTAATCCTTCATTTGAAGTAATAATGAAAAAGGGCATAAAGATCTTCTAGGTCTAAATTTCTATCTTTGCTACATTAACTTTTAAGGCCTGGTTTCATAAATAAGATGTTTAGTTTAAATGCATGCGTGCACACAAACACACACCCGCACATGCATGCACACACGCGTGCACACCCACACCCCCCCCCCACACACACACACACACACACACACACACACACACATATTCACATTCTGTAACTCTGTAGGACTTTGAAGTGAAGTTGCAGTGTAAAAACAAAGAGTTAAAGTTGTGACAGAGAGGGTGATATCAACAGCAGTGACTATAAGGATGATATTAATAGCAATTATAAGGATAGGTATAAACTAGACCAAACCAAGAGATAACTTGAATACAGAAAAATGTAAAGCATGTAATATTACTTGTAAAGGAGAATGTTGTTAATCCATTTAAAACACACACACACGCACACGCACACGCACGCACGCACACACACACACACACACACATGCATACACAAACAAAAAATTTAAGGAGCTACAAAAATTTGAAAGCCACAGTATTAAAAATTTGTTGTAATTCATTAACAAAACTAAAGACCTAGAATATTCTACCACCAACCGAATGGTATCTTTTAATGTAATCTCTTTGTTTCCAAGTGTGCCAAGAGATAAACTCATGGAGTACATGCAAATATGGCTTCAGTCCCTACATTAGACCAGAATGTCAGAGGAATACCTTCACTTAACAAATATCTGCATTCAACAGCCCTTTTTTTACATTCAATGCAAAATCTTTAAAAAACAATCCCCACAACCAGGTGGCACCTTCATTGTGGACACCGACGCCAACGACCATTGCATTCGGGGTGTCCTATCCCAAGTCCAGGACGGCCACGAACGAGTGATAGCCTACTACAGCAAGACGCTATCCAAGACAGAGAAAAACTACTGCATTAACCTTCGAGAACTACTAGCGGTTGTAAAGACCTTGGAGCACTTCCACGAGTACCTGTACGGTCAGCCATTCCACCTGAGGACTGACCACTCCACCCTCACCTGGCTATTGAGCTTTAGGAACCTAGACGGCCCAACAGCCCTTTGGGTCCAGAGGCTGCAGGAGTACGATTTCACTGCTCATCATCGTCGAGGGAATAGCCACGGTAACGCAGACTCCATGTCCCGAAGACCCTGCCCGGAAGAGTGCGGCCAGTGCACAAGATTGGAAGAGATGGAGCATGCCGCAACTGTCAGAGTGGTCATGGCAGTCCCTGAGGATGGCTAGGATAGCGTAGGCTTGAGGAGGGAGCAGCTGGCGGACGTCGACTTGGGCCATTCTTGAGAGAGGTGGAGGCAGGGGCAAGATTAACCTGGAAGGACATCGCACCCGCACATACAAGTGCGCCACATACAAGTCGTACTGAGCCCGATGGGACTCGCTGAAGTCCAAAGAGGGCGTGCTGTTTCGGGTATAGGAATCACCCGATGGGAAGACGCAGAGGGAGCAGGTGGTACTTCCCCGGAGTAAGGTCTTGGAACTCCTAGAGGAAGTGCACACCGATACCTCAGGAGCAAACCGAAAGATTGACAAATTCCGACGGCGCTACTACTGGCTGAAGCTCCGAGCAGACGCTGAGAGATGGTGCCGTCAATGTCATGTGTTCGCGGCAATTCACGGCCCTCAAACTAGGAGCCGGGGTCGCATGCAGCAGTACAACGTCGGAGCACCCTTTGAATGCATCGCTGTCGACATAGCTGAACCATTTCCAGTGTCCAACCGAGGCAACAAGTACCTAATGGTGGTCGTGGACCACTTCACCAAGTGAGTGGAGGTGTATGCTATCCCGAACAAGGAGGCGAAGACAATCACAGACTACCTCATGGAGCAACTGTTCTGCTGTTTTGGGGTACCATTAGAGCTCCACAGTGATCAGGGCACCAATTTTGAGTCTAACCTGATGAAGAGTGGAGGTGTATGCTATCCCGAACAAGGAGGCGAAGACAATCACAGACTACCTCATGGAGCAACTGTTCTGCTGTTTTGGGGTACCATTAGAGCTCCACAGTGATCAGGGCACCAATTTTGAGTCTAACCTGATGAAGGAGGCACTGGAAAGACTTGGGGTGATCAAGACCCGCACAACACCTCTACATCCGCAGTTGGACGGCATTATGGACAGTTACATCAAGACCCTAGAAGAACACCTGAGGAAGGTCGTAGCCAGCCATCAGCGAGATTGGGACGTCAAGGTGCCACTGTTCTTGCTGGCCTACCCCTCGTCAACACACGAAACCACTGGGATGACTCCGGCAAGGTTAATGTTCGGCCGAGAGCTACGCCTCGCTTGTGACCTGGTTTTTGGGAGCCCCCCCAGAAGCAAAACTGCCTGCAATCGAGTATGTGGAGAACCTAGTGGACCATCTCCACATGAGATGGCTCGTCAGAACATCCAGATAGCGAGCGACCGCATAAAGTCCCGATACGTCAGGCAAGCCAACAGCCAAGGATTCCAGCAAGGTAACCTGGTCTGGTTGTATCGCCCTACCCGGACCAAGGGACACTGCCTGAAACTTCAACAACCGTGGCAAGGACCGTACCGGCTGGTAAAGAGAATTAACGACGTGGTCTACCGAATCCAGAAGGTGTCCCGAGGAAATATGCGGGTGGTACATTTGGATCGTCTGGCCCACTACGATGGTGCTGTTTGGGATGACTAGCCTTGAGGAGGGAGCAATGTCATCCGATCGTCGAAGTAACGGCAAGCCAGCGGGCAGGAAAGAAAGAGACAGATAGTGTCCAAGCCACGCCCACACGTGTGACTGGTTGGCGCTGTGTGAGGAAGAGGCGGAGAGGGAGAGACGGAGTTATGTCTGGACAATTCTTTTCCTTCCCCCACCACCATTAAAGGTCATGTTTGTTCTGTAATTTTCGAGAAACCGGCTGCTCATGTATAAATAAGGGACACGGACAGCTGAGAAGAAAGTGAATGAAGTTGCTAGTGAGCATTGTATAGACGGCCTGAAAGATTGCGTTCGTGTGTGTTATGTCATTCTGCTGATATCAGAGTTGTACAAGTGCCTTTTTACGGAAATAAAGAGCATTTTGGATTTCTGCAAATTGGATTTTTAATTTTACGAAAACATTAAGTCATCATACTTTTATTGATCTGTAGTATGTTGACACATTCTCTTGATTGATTTCACACATATGATGCTCATGAATGGGGAGGCAGCAAGTTATAGCACATAACTGAACTACTGTACAGACAGGTTAACTAAGCTTCAACTCATTTTTCTAATATGCTGTTCACACTGAGGAACACAAAATATATAAAATAAACTTCTTTAAGATAAGTGAGATACTTTACATCATCCTTACGAACAGTGGCGCGAGCAAACTCAAACATTGTTAGTTTAATGTGACCATGAGGAGCAATCAACAAAGCATGGGATGACAAGGCTGTATGGATCCAGTTCTTGTTGTGAAGGAATGACATTGCACTTGCAATCTCCTCCATTGATTGTGTTACTTGATGTAATTTTAGTACAACTTTCTGCAAAGGAATAATAATTTTAATTAGTGCTAAATATAGCTATCTCTTTCTAATAATTCTATGATTTATGTCTTCTCTCATTTTTTAGACACCAACACAGAAATGCCTTTGTTTTTTCTATCTTTTGTATAACATACATAGAGGTATACTGGTATATTAGTAAGAATCTTTTTAAGAAATTTCAGATCCTTCCTCAACCTTTCATTTATGTTTCAGAAATAAGATGTTTTATACATTCAAATAAACACAAAATGGTAGAAAAAGTTACATTCACCAAATTAGACAGCAACATGAATTACATGTATACAATTGCAGAGCTAATATATTAAACAATTCCTTAAATTTAGGCACAAAATTATACAAAAATTGTTTACCAACCTCACAGTTATAAATAATATTCAGCCTTTTAAAAGAAAACAAACATCATTTCTTTTACAGCATGCCTTCTATTCTATAAATTAGTTCCTTTGTATGTGAGTTACCTAGTTTTGTATAACTTCTATCACATAAGGTAGCTTATATAGTTTTAAGTGCCAAAAGTGTATGTATTGTTTTATTCTATGTACTATGTAGTTATTGTTTTATCTCTAAGTCTTGTCTGTTTTGATGAATTCATATCATTTAAAGTGATTAAAGGAGAAAATAAAATGAATGTGAATGAATATGAGTAGGATGTATTGAATAACAAAGTAACAAAATACACCACTTGCCCAGTAATTTTAATTTTTCTGTAAATATTACTATTTCTTTATTGATGTTAACTTTCCAATTACTGATTTAAGCTTTTATAATTACTGTAGCACATATTAGGACAGCCCCTCTGCAAAGCTTTCCTTGGTGTACCATACAAATGATATGCTGAAGGGAATGTGGGAGTTTGCAAATGATAAAACCCAGGTGAAACAAAAGTTGCTACAGAAGAGAAGGGTGAAGAAAATCCTGAAGAAAACCCAACCCAGTACAATAGAAGGCACTTGAATGTGAATAAGAAGATATAATGCTAGCGATTCTATTGATAGTATCCTTGGAGCTATGTGAAGAGGTGGTACCAACAATGCCACATCCACACAATGGTTCCTCAGACCTCCCCATGCATCCAGAACCAACCCTGAGGGAAACTGATGATAGTTCATCATGACTGCCTTTCTGCAGGTCACAGAGATCTGAAAGGAAGTTGTGTGACACACATCTGTCCAAAGTTATAAGTTTCAACCAGTTGGAACCATAAAAGAAGTAAGGGGGCACTCACCCAGCATAAACACAATATGTGCTATCGCCACAGAACTAGAACTTTCTATATGTTTTTTTGTTTCACATTCCAAAAATTCCTACAGCTATATAAGCAAACCCTCTCGCAATGTGAGTCAGTCTGATAAAGCAGAAAGCTAGTGGATCTGATTAAATGAACTTGTAATGTTAGAGATTCAGCAAGAAAGTTAGCATATTCAACAAAAGTGCTGTTCTTTGATCAAGTTTTTGATAACCGGGGTGAAAACCTGTGAGTGCTGTTTACTGCATAGGATTGGAGAGGTTTTGTGCTGAACTCCTCAGTGACTGAATCATCTGGAAGGAAAGACTACATTAGAGCATATTTTGACATGCTGCTCTTTTTTCATGGAAGAAAGTAAAGTGGCAGTGAACAGTGGAACTAGTTCACGTTAGTAAAGTGCCAGAGTGGCCTAAGTGAACTCTCGGTGAAAACTGAACTAGATTACTATGTGAAATCTATACTGCCATAGAAGAAAATAAGATGTTGCATGGGGCAGAGATATGGCAAGTGGATGAAGCATGGGAAGAGGTGGACGTTATTAACAGATCCTTCTGTAAATATATTTTGGGCTTACCAGTAGCTTCACCCAATGGGCAGCACAATTGGAGTTGGGAAGACATTCAACAAGGGTTAAAACTGTCTCAAGGGCATTGAAATATCTATAAAGAGTTGCCAATTTGAGGAAAGCAATATTATCAAGGAATGTTTTCTTTTGCAGATGAGAAGCAAAAGTGGGGAGAGTCTTGGGTACAAAAAGTAAGGGAACTGATGGAACAGATAGGTATGGGACATATTTGGAGAAGCGAGGAGTATTATTATAGGGGCTTTTGGAAAAATGTAGAATTAAGGATGGAAGATTTAGATAGCCAACTTATATTTACCAGTGTAAGGGAGAAAAGATCATTGAGGACATATAGGGAAATAAAGACAGTGTGGGGGAGGAAGAAGTACATAGATGTGTGTAATAAGTCAGGGCGAGAAGGATTTGCCTGGACAAGGACAGGAGTTAGAAATTTGAAAGGTATTAGATATGAAAAGGATACACGGAAATGCCCAATGTGTGGAGAAAAGGATACAGATTGGCATAGTATACTTTATTGCAAACAAAGACATGGAGAGAACAAATTTGGCAACAAAAGTAGGACAGTTTTAGTGAGGGGGGAGGTATTAATAATTAATA
Source organism: Mantis religiosa (assembly GCA_030765055.1). Taxonomy (NCBI): domain Eukaryota; kingdom Metazoa; phylum Arthropoda; class Insecta; order Mantodea; family Mantidae; genus Mantis; species Mantis religiosa. Next base: position 102,369,891 of record CM060950.1, read on the forward strand.
GCTGGTTAATAGTCAAGAAAGGCCCAGAAATAGAACATAGTCTAGGAATAGGAATAGTTTATAACCCTCCCACAACATCAAGCTTTTTGAGAATAGAATATTTAATAAACTAGAGGACAATATGGAGGAGCTAAGATAAAAATTTCAGGGCATAGTGTTTTTGTTAATGGGGGATTTCAATGCTAGAATAGGCGAAGAGAAAATTAAATCAATAAGGCATGTTGGTGAAATAGGTAGAGAGAAAGCACATGAATGGGTAAGGAGTAGCAAGGACAAGGTACTCAACAGAGGGGATAAAACTGCTCCATTTCTGTGAATTGAATAATTTGTTTATATGTAATGGGGCAGTAAAATGGGATGAGGATGGTGAATATACATTTGCAAATAACAACGGTCAAAGTGTGGTTGACTATATCTTGTGTAGTGAGGAGCTCATTGAAATAATTAATAATTTCAAAATAACAAACGAAATACTGAGTAGTGGCCACTTCCCTTAGGGATAGGAATAGGATTGATAGAAGAAGAAAGCAAGAGAAAGGAGGAGGGTGAGCTTAAAGTAGTGAGTGCATTTAGATGGAGGGAAGAAACGAAGGACGAATTCCTAACTGAAATAAACTCAGAAATATCAAAAATATTAAGAATAGGCATAAGGTTGCATTGAATGAGAACAATATAGAAAGAGACTCAGAGCTAATGAAACTAATAGTTACAAGGGCAGGGATAAAAATGAAAGTAAAAGGGAAAATGAAACGAATAAGTAATGGCTGGTTTGATGAGGTCTGCGGTAGAGCTAGAAGGGAAGTGTTTAAAAACCTGGCTTGTTGGAGAAGAACGGGGGAGGGTAGAGATAGGATGATTATGGTAATAAGAAGAGAAGCATACAAGAAATTATTAGAACAAAAGAAGGAGTGGCAGGATAGTATTCGAAAGAAAATGAAGGATGCCATACAACAAAAAGATAATAATAAAATATGGGGTATGGTGAGTGAAATGAATAAACAGAAGGGGGTGAAAAATGAGATAACATCACAGGAATGGTTGAAGTACTTTAGAGACCTAGTTGCAGAAATGGAGTGGATAAATAGAGATAATATACAGTTGGGCAACCTGAGGATAGACAATAAGATATTACAATTACTTTCTTGGAAGTGTTGAAAACAGTGTTGTTATGATAAATTAACTTTAAAGAGAGTCGATTAAAGACACTAGACAACACTTACTTTTAAATTTTTCCGGAACTAGTTTCAGAGGCTTTGCCTCTATCATCGGCCGGCTGTCGACTGGTTCTCATTGGTGTAGCTGACGATACCTTGTCACAGGTCTCCTCTGGTGGCGGCTCAAGGAACTTGCTGAACAAATCCTTCTGGGGGATGTCGAAATTGAATACTTTGTTCCTATTTTTTGAAATGAAGATTTGTTCCCATGTGGATAGTTCTTGTTTTCCTGATGTATGTTTCAGTAGTTTTGGTTCTGGATTTATGTTGTGGTTTTTTTCCCAAAAATGTGTGGCAACTGCTGATTTTTCTAATTGTTTATATTTTATGTTTCTAAAGTGTTCCTTTGCTCTTGTTTCTAAATTTCTTTTTGTTTTTCCAATATAAATTTGACTACAGTCATTGCATTCAATTTGATATATACCAGATTTTTTGTTTGATGGAATGGCATCTTTGATGTTTGAGCAAATTAGGTTTTTTAAGGAGAAATGGTTGACTGGTGCTAGTTGAATATTTTGTTTTTTGAAGACTTTTTTGAATTTATCATAGGCCCATGGATGGTAAGTGAATTTTTTGAAAATCATATTAGTTTCTTTAGATGAGAGAGTTGTGGTTTCCTTTAGTAGCTTCTTCTTTTTTGCTAAGCTCAATTTTTTGTCCACTAATGATTTGGGAAAGTTATTTTTTTGTGCTATTTCAATTATTTTGTTGTATTCTGTTTTGTATTCTTCTGCTGTGAGAGGGATGTTTACCAGTCTGTGTGCTAAACTATTGAAGATTGCCTGTTTGTGGGATCTTGGGTTGTAGCCATTAGCTTTTATGTAGTTGTCTGTCTGTGTTGGTTTTCTGTAAATGCCAAAGTTTAGTCTGTTTTTATTCCTCATTATTTTTAGATCCAAAAATGGTAAATGCTCGTCTTTTTCTATTTCTACAGTGAATTTGATGCTTTTTTCTTGGATATTTAAAAGTTTTAGTGCATCACTGATGTGTTTTTTTGGTACTATTGCAAAGATGTCATCTACATATCGTTGCCAGAGTTTGAACATCCAAGGGAAACCTTTGTTGATCCTTATTTCTAATGCACTCATGTACAGATCGGCCAGGAAGGGTGATAGTGGGTTGCCCATTGCTAACCCTGAAGTTTGGTGATAATATTTTGTTTGAAACTGGAAGAAATTTTGTTCTATGCATAATTTGGTTAGTTCAATGTAGTCTGAAATTTCAGATGATGCCATTCCAAGTGATTTGAGCCATTTTTCTATCAACGGTGGGAGTTGATCAACTGGTATGCTGGGAAACAGTGATTTAACATCAAATGAGACTAGTGTGTCCTCTTCTTTTAGTTCAGTATCCTTAATGTGTTCTATAAGTTCATAGGTGTTTTTGATGCTATAAATATAGCATTAATAAGTATAAGTATAAGTTATATAAGTATAAATTCACCAACATACAAACTTGCAAAGTGGCTAACAAACAAATTCAATTCATTTCCAAAATTCGACAGCCTAAGCATCAATAACACCTATGAACTTATAGAGCACATTAAGGATACTGAACTAAAAGAAGAGGACACACTAGTCTCATTTGATGTTAAATCACTGTTTCCCAGCATACCAGTTGATCAACTCCCACCGTTGATAGAAAAATGGCTCAAATCACTTGGAATGGCATCATCTGAAATTTCAGACTACATTGAACTAACCAAATTATGCATAGAACAAAATTTCTTCCAGTTTCAAACAAAATATTATCACCAAACTTCAGGGTTAGCAATGGGCAACCCACTATCACCCTTCCTGGCCGATCTGTACATGAGTGCATTAGAAATAAGGATCAACAAAGGTTTCCCTTGGATGTTCAAACTCTGGCAACGATATGTAGATGACATCTTTGCAATAGTACCAAAAAAACACATCAGTGATGCACTAAAACTTTTAAATATCCAAGAAAAAAGCATCAAATTCACTGTAGAAATAGAAAAAGACGAGCATTTACCATTTTTGGATATAAAAATAATGAGGAATAAAAACAGACTAAACTTTGGCATTTACAGAAAACCAACACAGACAGACAACTACATAAAAGCTAATGGCTACAACCCAAGATCCCACAAACAGGCAATCTTCAATAGTTTAGCACACAGACTGGTAAACATCCCTCTCACAGCAGAAGAATACAAAACAGAATACAACAAAATAATTGAAATAGCACAAAAAAATATTTTTCCCAAATCATTAGTGGACAAAAAAGTGAGCTTAGCAAAAAAGAAGAAGCTACTAAAGGAAACCACAACTCTCTCATCTACAGAAACTAATATGATTTTCAAAAAATTCACTTACCATCCATGGGCCTATGATAAATTCAAAAAAGTCTTCAAAAAACAAAATATTCAACTAGCACCAGTCAACCATTTCTCCTTAAAAAACCTAATTTGCTCAAACATCAAAGATGCCATTCCATCAAACAAAAAATCTGGTATATATCAAATTGAATGCAATGACTGTAGTCAAATTTATATTGGAAAAACAAAAAGAAATTTAGAAACAAGAGCAAAGGAACACTTTAGAAACATAAAATATAAACAATTAGAAAAATCAGCAGTTGCCACACATTTTTGGGAAAAAAACCACAACATAAATCCAGAACCAAAACTACTGAAACATACATCAGGAAAACAAGAACTATCCACATGGGAACAAATCTTCATTTCAAAAAATAGGAACAAAGTATTCAATTTCGACATCCCCCAGAAGGATTTGTTCAGCAAGTTCCTTGAGCCGCCACCAGAGGAGACCTGTGACAAGGTATCGTCAGCTACACCAATGAGAACCAGTCGACAGCCGGCCGATGATAGAGGCAAAGCCTCTGAAACTAGTTCCGGAAAAATTTAAAAGTAAGTGTTGTCTAGTGTCTTTAATCGACTCTCTTTAAAGTTAATAAGATATTAGAGAGAGAAATTACTAAAATTGAAGTTTTTCAACAAATAAGAAGCTTAAAGGGCGGTAAAGCAGTGGGCATGGATGGAATTTCAGGGTAGTTTTGGAAGAGATATGGGGAAACACCAAGTGGATTAAAGAATATAACTAAGTTATTTAATAGGATGAAAGATGGTAGGAAATTACCTGACTGCTGGAAAACAAGTGTGATTGTATCAATATTTAAAGGAAAGGAGAGTGTGAATAGGCCAGAGAATTACAGGGGGATAAGCTTATTAATCTATAATTGGGAAAATGTATACGGGTATACCAGCAGACAGACTAATGTATTGGGCGGAAAGAGAAAATAAAATATCAGAATTTGAAGCTGGATTTAGGAGAAAAAGACAAACTATAGATAATATATTTATAATCAAGACATTAATTGATAAATACTTGAGCAGGAAAAGGGGCAGATTGTATATGTTTTTTGTGGATTTTGAGAAAGCGTTCGATACGATAAACAGGGAGGCTTTAAAATTGAAACTAAGAAGAAAAGGGGTGAGCGAGAAGTTTATAAACAAAATTGATAAAATTTATAGTAGGGTGAAATTCAGAATAAGATGTGGGTTGAATGTATTATCAGAAGAAGCCGAACAGAAGTTGGGCTTAAGACAGGGGTGCAAATTAATCCTATACTATTCAATTTATTTATAGACGACATAATAGAGAGGGTTAAGGAAAGCAATGCCCATTGCCCAATAATAATGAACAAAGAGATCCCTGGTTTATTGTATGCGGATGATTTAATGGTAGGAGCAATTTCCGTAATAGGTCTACAAAAATCAATTGAGGCAATCCATAGGTTTTGCGCTTACTGGGGACAATAAACAGCAAGAAATAGAAAATAATGGTATTTATAAGAGGATCGATACTTAGGAAAGGAGAGGAATGGTTCATAGGAGACCAAAAGGTGGAAGTGGTAAACGAGTATAACTATTTAGGTGTGAGGATGTGTAGCAGTGGAGGATGGGCTGCAAAAGTCAGAAAAGTGATAGCTAATGGCAGGGCAGCAATGTCAGGGGTAAGAATATATAAATATAAACTGGAGATGTCAGTTAGATGGTTAGAAAGAATGTATGAAGCGGTCATGGAAGCCAGAACAATGTATGCAGTGGAGGTATGGGGCACATTCAAATTCAAATTCAAATTCAATTTTATTGTCCATAGAGATTACAGAAATCCATCAGACATTGTCAGTATATTATTTACATTTATAAAATAAAATTATATTTACAAAAATCATCCATTATTGATAAACTCATTAATAGAATAGAATGCCTTATTTATTAAATATTTAGACAGTTCTTTTTTAAATGTATTTACATTGGTTACTGACTTCAGTTTCATAGGAAGTTTATTATACAGTACGATGCCTTTATATTTTGGACTTTTTCCAAACATTGCCAATCTATGTTGTACTAAACTATAGTCATTCCTGTTTCTAGTGTTATAGTCATGATTTTCTGAGTTTATTTTGTAGCAATTTGTTTTTATGTGTAGTACTGTTCTGAGTATTATTAAACTGGGAACGGTAAGCAGTTTCATTTTTATAAACTCAGGCTTTACACTCTCTCTTATATTTAACTTTAACATAGTGCGAATTGCTTTCTTCTGAAGAATAAACACTCTATTTACATTTTCCATTGAAGCAGCTCCCCATATTGTTATACAGTAATTTACATAACTCATAAAAAGACTATGATAAATATTCAACAATATTTCCATGCTACAAAAAGCTGACATATATCTTAATAAATAAATAACCTTATTTAATTTAATACAACATTCATCAATATGAGCATGCCAATTAAGGTCATTGTCAAATATTATTCCCAGGTATTTAATGGTTTCAACCTCCTCTATACTTTTTCCATCAATATTTACATCAGGTTTAAAATCAGCTTCTCTGTTTGATATAAACATGTACTTTGTTTTATTTATATTAATATTTAAATTGTTTTCACTTAAGACCTGAGTAAGATAGTTTAATACAATGTTAGCATTGATTTCTAAATTATATAAACACTTATGTGCGCAGCATATTGCTATATCATCTGCATATAATACTAATCCATTATTCTTTAATGTCTTACATGAACTAATTATATCATTAATATATATTTTAAATAACAAAGGTCCCAGTACAGAACCCTGTGGTACACCATATTTTACTGTGGTTAAATTTGATAGGAGATAGGAACACAATTAGACCAGATATATGGATTGTTTTGCAAAGAACTACTAGGGCTGCCAAAATCAGCACCAAGAGAGGTGGTGTTACTAGAGCTAGGTAATACAAAAAGGAGGGGAATAATAATAGAGAGAATATTGAAATTCTGTATAAGTGTATTAAAGGGCAGAAAGGAGAAATATTGAATCTGTGCATGAAGCAACGAAAAAGCATTAAAAATACAAATAGTTGGTGGTCGGAATTGGAAAGAATGATATTAAAGATAGGCATGGGAGATCTATGGAGAGTAGAGGAGACAAATTATAACGGTTTTTGTAAGGAAGTGAGAACTAGACTACAAGACATAGATAGGCAAGAGATATGGGAAAGTATAGAAGAAAAGAAATCTTTGAAATTTTATAAGCAATTTAAGACAGAATGGGGTAGGGAAAAATATGTAGATCAATGTGACAAAACTGGAAGAGAAGGCATAGCATGGATGAGAGTAGGAATATTATACCTAAAAGGGTTGAGAAGTAATGAGGTAGGAATATGTGAATTTTGTGGAGATGAAGAAAGCACTGTTCACTACCTGATATCGTCTGATATGATTTAACGTTGGAGGACATAAATTACAAAAAAAATTACCTGATAGAATGTAAGGAGCTAACGAATTGCAGGAGAAAAATATTTGATAAGAAATGGGACAGTGTAAGTAAAGAGATATTGGCGGTATGCATGCTAACGGGGATGGGAGAAAAGAAAAATAGATGTATAGGAGATTTCTTATATAGGATAAGAGAAAAGTACATTAGGACAAAAGAAGTGAAGGTCAAGAAGAAATGACATCAAGCTGCTCAGGAAAACCAAAGGCTTATGGCCAGGGGACCTGAGTCAGCAAGTAAATCTTAAGGTCAGCAATTTCATGTATTTGTACAGGATGTATCATACAGCATGTTCTATGTTAAATTTTATTGTACTGAATTGTAATGGATACTGTACAAAAAAATAAATATCAAATATCAAATAATAAATAAAATGTTATTGGTAAAAGGAGAAAAGAATGTAAGAAATGCAGGTGAATATCTGGGGAAAGTTAGAAAGAAATGGTTGAGATTGATGAAGAATAACTAAGAATTAAAGGCTGGAAAACTAGAATTAGGGATACAAGGGAGAGGAGGGTCATTAATACACGGAAAACCAGGGGTTATGTGTATTGAGACCGAGACTCGAGGCAAGAAGGTAGGAAGGGTATGTTAGATATGAATAAGTCATTTTGTTATTGGGTGAAAGAAATGTTACAAATGTCAATGTATCAATGAAATTGTATGTAGAAGAAAGATGAGAAATAAATACAAATACTAAGTGAAAGTGCGAGCTGAGTGAAATGACAGTTTGTAAAACCTGGACAAATTTACAATATCTGTCCTTCTAATACAGCATGTATCTCTTCATATGTCTGATATGTCTTTTCTCTGAGAGCCTTGGAATTTAAGGAATACACTTTGTGATGCTGCTATTTGTATTTTACTGTGTGATTAAATTCCAAGGAATTGAGCAAAAGTTTTTATCTTGATATTGAAATGGAGACAGTGTTAAAAAAAAGGGTTAGTGGAAATGGTTAAGCAAAAATTTGACTCAAATGGTGTCCTAAAAAAATCTGATGGTACTCCAAATTTATGCTTGTATATTAAAAAGTGTAAAGATTGTATTACTTTCCAGTCAATGAATGTGACAAAAATAATATTCAGCATATAGTGCCCTGATGTGTAGTAGTATTATAACAAGCAGGTTTCATAATTTATTTTAAACATCACAAATAAATGTCCACTGAGAACAAGTACTGAAAATAAGCTAGATACCCATATCAGCTTGATACCTCTGTCATGTTAACATTGAGTGAAGGAATGATGCTATTTATATTTTAAACCCTTTTAGTTACTCTTTGTTTAAACTAAGCTGTAATATGTATGTACATATGTATATTTACACTAAATATGCATTTATGCACATTACTTCATCATCTTATGTTTATACAATGCCAGTTGCAACATAAAAATGAAGAGGAGTAGTATAGAAATATGAATGAATATAGTAAGTATATATTTTTATAGTAAATATATTAAATTAAGGAAGTTTAAAATACTGGAGAATGTGTCCTTCCTGAAATATATTTCTATGTAGATTGGATTATTTTGGTGCAAATTTTGAAAAAGAAACAGAAATGTCAACCGAAGTTCCAATGTTGGTGTTACAGAAACTGGACAAATGTAAATTTCTAGTCTGCCCATTGATAAAGTATTAGAATAAAAGAACAGAGAATGAATAAAATGTATCTATCAGTTCCAACGAAAGTAATTCTGTAATGGGTGCTAAATGAAGAACTACCCTACAGGTTTAAATGCAGGAGATATTTATCTCTCTCTCTCTCTCTCTCTCTCTCTCTCTCTCTCTCTCTCTCTCTCTCTCTCTCTCTCTCTCTCTCTCTCTCTCTCTCTCTCTCTCTCTTTCAATCTTTTTTATAAAATACCAGATCCAAACTTTAATCCTCTATATTATGCCACCTATTACACCATACAAGTCGACAAAAGTCTTGTAACTAAACAGCTTTAGTATTTTAAAATAAGGATATAATCTGAATTTTCTTAAATTTTAAATGGTAAACATCATAACAAAGAAATGACATGGTATATACAATCATATCAACTAAATAACAATTATCAGTGTTAATTTGTATAAAAAGCTGGAATGGATCTTTGATAATCAAACTTTTAATAAGTACAAATAATTAAATTCAGAGGTACAGAAATGCAGACAGTATATTTACATTTGACAAGATAAATTTTGGAGTAATAAAATTATCGAACAAACTGAAAGCACTACAGCTTAAGTTAAAAAAGGTGCAATAGTCTCTCATCATACCTAATTTTAAGTTGAATTTGAATTTATTTGGTTCTGTTCTTCCACATTTTGAACTGTCCTTGAACTTGTGACCATTTCATCTTGTACAACCTTTACAATGTATTGTATTCATGTACATTTTGTCATTGGATGTGCTTGTATTATCCCCATGTTGCTGTTGTTCTTTATTTATAGTCATTACCTTTTACCTCCATTTGCTCTATATCCCTTTATTCTTTAACTGCCAATACGGAAGGTTGTGTGCGATCTATGGTAACAACTTTTAGATGCCCACAGTGGTTCCTTAAACACATGCCAATGGAAGAAAGTGAACTACAGCAGTCTCAGTGAGTATTGATTAGCGTGTGGAAGTGTCGACTCGTTCCTGTCGCATCAAATGGCGCCAAAAATAGAACCATTCTGGGAAGGGTACATTAATGCCCTATCCAATTTAAAATATTTCTATTCCGAGATTATTAAACAATGTATGAGGTATGGTTTCACCATATCCAAGAAAGGCATCTCAAACATGCTAAATAAAAAGGGTAAGACTAGAAGAAACCTTATTCCAAAGGGCAAGAATCATGAAAATCCATGACTGGCCATCAGCCATACTCCAGAGGTAGTTCGAAAGGTATTGAATCTTGTCTCAGGCCCAAATCTGGCAACACAGAGAGCAATTGCATTGAAGTTGGGAATCTCCTGGACAGCTGTGAACATAATTGTCAACTGGTATTTAAACCTAAAAAAGTGGCATAAAAGCAGAGTAAATAAGCTAATGCTCCGGAACATTGCAGAATGTGCCACTAACTGCAGAAATTTATATGAACCCTACCTGGCAAGTGACAAGTAGGTGTTTGTGGTCACATTAGATGACGTATATGTTTACCTAAGTGACTGCAACAAATTCCAAGCTATATATCACCATCCAAGGGGAAAAAAAGTTTTGAAAGATGGTATAGGGAAGCTAAGGAAAGTTTTCCCAGTAGTTTTATGGTCTTAGTGGGGTACAGGTACAATGGGACGTTAATTATCTGCCAAGTAGAAAAAAATGTCCAAGTCAACTTGGCATGTTATCATATTAAGAACATCCTAAACCCCATATTCCGCACAGAAATTCCTGCTCTCTAAGGTGCAGATGCAATTAAAGTCTGACTGCACCAAGATAAGGCATCAAGCCATACATCTGCTTAAACCCACCAGTTTTTTAAGAAAATGTAGAGAGAAATGGGAATCCATTCTCTCCCATTTAACAACATCTCTGTCAAATCTCCCAATGCCTCGCCAACAGAGTTTTATGGTTTGGTTTATTGAAAAGAGCCCATTCAATATACCATGTACATTACATGGTATATTGCATGGTATTACATTACATTAATACCATGTACATTGAATGGGCTCTGGAAAGTCTGCCAGGAAGACAAATTGGACATTTTACTTCAACTTCATTCTAGTATGCAACAGGAATGAGTCAACACTTCCACACACTAATCAGTGTTCATTGAGACTGCTATAGTTCACTCACTTCCTTAGGCATGTTTAACCCTTTAAAGCATGGTGGCTTCAGGTGGCAACATTAGGATTTATTCACCTGGAATAATATTTTAGTGCAGTTCTTTTGTTGTTATAATATGGTACTGGCCTTTGTCAGTTATAAACAACATTTTAAGACCTTTGAATTGTAAACATTATATTATTTTTACAATTACATTGTAGTGTGACTTTTTTTTAGTATAAAAAGGCAAAATCCAATCAACTGCAGTCAAATGATACCCCGTCAACATCCAAGCATGCCATCACACCTATTTGCCCTCCCCGTTCTTTACCACAGGCACATTTGACTGCAGTTGCTGAGATTGAAACTCATGACATTTAGCTTTGAATGGATGGCCAGTCCAAACGTATCGCTTTAACGATCATGGCTATTTGAATCGATTGCATTGAGGCACTGCAGAAAGTGATATGAGAACCTGTTTAGCAAGTACAGCAATACCAGCATAAGTAACAAAATAATTCGTGCAGCAAAGGGTTAAGGAGCCACTGTGCACATCTGAAGTTGTTACCATATATCTATAGATTACAGACACCCTCCATATTTGCCTCTCTTTCTTTTCCTTTCTTTGCCCTCTTCCTATTACTTTCCTTGTTTCCTACTATTTGCTATATTTGCTTCCTATTTACTTGGCACCATTTCCCTTTCCTTATTCATGAATGCTTCCTTAATTCTTGTGCTAAGACTTGAAGCTTTCACAGCGAGCATTATGAATCAAGGCTTCGCAGGTGATCAGCCATGTCAGGATTTTGATTGTCGAGCTTTAGAACATTTTGTACTCCTTGGCCTTCTTCAGGGTCGGAATGATTAAGGAATTAATTCAATAAAAAACTCCTTGGAATTGATAAACCACCTACAGAAATACAACATCCCGGAAAATCACATACTTGTTTCTTTTGACGTTAAGGCACTTTTTACAAGCATTCCAGTAGAAAAAATACCTACTTTCCTCAAAAAATGGCTAACCCAGACTACAACGGACCCCAGAGAAATAGATGACATTATCAATCTTACAGATTTATGCATAAGGAATAATTACTTCATGTTTAACCAAAAATTCTACAGACAATCAAAAGGTTTAGCAATGGGGAGCCCACTTTCGCCTATTTTAGCAGACCTATACATGAGCTATTTTGAAACACACATAGTAAAGGCCTTCCCACAGATTTATAAATTTTGGCAGAGATATGTTGATGATATTTTTGCTATCATTCCGGAAAAACTTAGAGAAGATTCTCTAAAATTACTAAACATGCAAGATAATCACATCCAATTTACTATGGAAGTAGAAAGAGACAACACCCTACCCTTTCTGGACCTCAAGATAACTAGAAATCATCATGGTGTAGATTTTGGAATATACAGGAAGCCCACACACATAGATAATTACATAAAGAAAAATGAATACAATGAATACAAATGAATGCCTTTAGAAGTCTAATTCACCGGCTATACAACATCCCACTGAGTAAGGATGAATTTTTGAAAGAACAACAACACATAAAAGACATAGCGGTATTAAATGGATTCAACCCAGCCATCATAAGGAATATGATGAAGAGGAAAGAAAAACTGAAGATAAGATAAAAAAATACCACTCTCACACCACTTAATAACACAAATTGGCAATATAGAAAATTCACCTACCATCCATGGGCTTTTAGAAAATTTGAACGAATCTTCAAAAGACTAAACTTAAAACTAGCACCCAAAACAAATTCAGTCTGAGGAACCTGCTAAATAAACCACTGAAAAATACAATCCCCAACAATTTGAAATCAGGAATTTATCAGATTAATTGTGAAAACTGTGAAAAAAGCTACATAGGAAAAACTAAGAGAAACATGTTAACCAGGCAAAAAGAACACCAGAGGAACATTAAGTTGAAACAAACAGAAAAATCTGCAGTTTCACACCATTTTTGGACAGAAAACCACAACATTGGCCACAACATTAAACTGTTAAAATCTTTAAGTACACCCATAGAATTAGATATTTGGGAAAAAATTTTCATAAACAAAAACCGTGATAAAGTTATAAATTTTGAAATCCCGGCATTAAATGAAGTATTAAAACTTAGTGCCACTAACACCAGATGGCAGAGTGATCGGAGCTCCGTAGCAGTGGAAGAAGAGGGAAGTTCATTTAGTCACCAAACAGCTGATGATGAGATCGAATGATCTTGAAAACGTTTCAATTATACAACAACAAGTAAGTGAAGACTGAGTGTAAACATAGTGACTCATAAATTCAAACTTAAAAATTAATTCTTATTTCTTTTTCACTCTTAAAAAGAATGTACACTAAATTTAACTTGTCTGTCTATCTATTTTATCTATCCTACCTCTCTATTCATATTTATAGATTTCGAAACATTTGCTCTTCTTTGCACAACGAGGTGTCTGTTGCTGCTTTGTTCTTCTGAAATTAAGCTATTTTGTTTTTTAACAATGTTAATAATTGCCAGGATCATAGTGCCACCAATGTGCTAAAATATTGGCCAGTAGAAGTTCTTTACATACCAGTACATCTACTCACATAGGACTGTCACTTTCAAACATACTTAAAACAGATGTCAGTGTGGACCAGGTTTGATCCTGCAATCTTAGGAATAGTAAAGTAGAACCTAACCAACTGAGCCACTTTTCTTTTGCTTTTTGCACTTTGTTTCTGGCTTTTCACAACCTAAATGTCACTTGTACAAGTCTCATCTTTCCACATAATTTGCCTTTCTCATCCCTTTTCTCTCTTTTCACTAAGCATTTGTATAATGTATCCATTTATTTTGTCCTCCATACACACCTTTTCCACATTTTTTCATCTCATTTCATTCTTCACTCGTTTTCCTTCTAATTTCCCTTGTAATTGCTCCTATACACTCACTATATACTATCCCACTAACCTCACTTATTTTTCACTTCTTTGTTCCGTTTTGCTAATTATCATTATCATCATCACCATCATAATCAATCGTCCAATATGACTCAACGTTGGAGGATGTAAATTGCAAACAAAAATCATCACCATCATCATCTTCTTCTTCTTCTCCTTCTCCTCCACCATTGCATCACTTATTGCTCTCTGTCTGGGTTGTTGTCCCCTTCCTTGCTGTACCTACTGTGACCAGATGTTGCATGTATTGCTTACTCCCTTTGATGAATCTGCATTCTTTGATTATTCACCTTATAAATTAATGTAGTGTGCTGATGTTCCATGCTTTTCATGTCAATTATGCTTTCCCTGTTCTTTATCTTCTTTTTATCTATCATATGCTTTCATATCCCTTCTGTTATTTTATCATCAAAACACACCTGAAAGTTTGTGATTGTCTTATCATATATATACCAATTATGCACTTATACATTTTACAAGTATGTTTCTTTTCCCTCTTCTCTCACTGAATTTGGAGGGTTCACAAATTCCATAGCATAATATCCTTTTAACCTGATGTGATAAATGACTTCTGTAGCAATTTTCAAAACTAGGACATCTGTTTTCTTAAAAATCATCTACTTTTATAGCATGAAAAAGATTTTTTGTTTGTTTGTTGGGTAGTGTAATTATAAGATTGTGCCCTCTGCCTTTATCTTTCAGGTTTTCCAGGTTATTTTCCTTTGTGAGCCCTATTCGTGCCTATACTTTGTTCCATTAATCCTTCCAGCTCTAACAATTCTCTCATGTTTTTAATTGTCCCTGACCGCCATGTTCTTTATTACCTTTTCCTCTCCCTTATGTTTGCTGTCTCAACATATGTCTGCATCTTCCACTGCTGAATTAGAACTCAGTTTTAAGTTAAAGTATGTTATGTTATCACATGCTTTTACTTAAATTTATGAAATAAAAGCAAGAACAAATATAAACTACTTTCAAAAGTAGGTATATTATATCTCTAGAAATTGCATTCTTACCTGCTCATGGATTTGAGAATACATTGTTCCATTAATCACTTTTTCAAACAGTGTCATAACACACAGATCATCTGAGAGAGTAATGCCCATTAATAATAAAATGTTAGGGTGATGGATATCTCTGTAAAAACAAATAAAAAGGCTGCTTAATGAATTAAGATATCTATTCTGTTGCATATTGTAATATTTCTATTTGAAAAAAGCAAAGATGATGCAGCACAGTCTTCTCTATGCATTTATTTCAAAACTTGAAATCAGAAAAACAAAACTAGAAGTTTAAAATGGCATCCACGTAAGTACTTACTATTATGTGTTTAAAATGGGATGATGTTTGACCTTGAGCACTACTAGGTGAGCAACCAATCAGAGTACCGTGGTATTGTCGTATTGCATTCCCCCTATGTGGTGTGTGACGAGTGCTAATAATCTCAAATAAATACTATTGGCACTAAGAAAAAAATTCAGATTTTGCCAAAACTAATCCATGTGGAAGGAGAGAGTAATGTATTTAACATAACTGTAAAACCCCCATATTTTTAGCTCAAATAGTTTTCCTAATACAAATAAATAAAGTAGATACCATTATATTATAACAATGCATTGCGACATAAGTACTGTAATGAACATCATCATTGGTTGGCATGTATGCGTGCATGTATATCTGAAATTACTCAGAGCTGAAACATAAACATTTGACATGACGTGATAAAAGAAATATGTACGTTGAAGAAGCCAAGGTGTTTGTTAAATTTGATGAGAGCAAACAATACACTTCCTGGTCGTCTGGCAGAACATGTCTGGTCACATTATATCTATGTTTATGAATGGTTCGTAATCTCTATTTACTCTAGAGAGTTCAAAGCAGCACTATTCAGTTACTCTTCCATGAAAAAGTGTATCAACTGCATCAATGAAATATGATCCACCTTCCCCCTTACTACTGATAGAACAATCCAATTGAGCTAATGTGGGCTCAAATTATATTGCAAATATAAATAATATTTTTAAACTGACTGATGTTGAACGACTTATTCATGAATAAATTAATAAGGAACACAACAAGACTGGGAAAGCTGCATGAGACATCAGATAAACTACAAGAAGACGACTTTTGGAAAGAAATAGCACATAATAAAATTTGTGAACCTGTCATCATAAATTTGCAGTACTCAAATGATGGAGACAATGACAATGACGAATTATCTCTTAACATGAGTAACATTCACAGCTATACGGATGCACCACTGGTATTTTCATTGGATTATATAAATAAGTAATTCATAAACTATAATTAATGTAAAACTAAATATTTAAACCATTTGCATAATATATGAATATCCATGTTACAATTCTGATTTCAACAACTGCATTATTATAAAACTTTGGAAAATTCAGTTTGCGTTAGCGCCAAGAACACTCGCAAGTGTGTGAGAGAAAGGGAGATATTAAAAGAGTGGAGATAATGAGGTGGCAACGCTGACAGCTCTAGTGCATCTGATTCGGTACAGGCAAGAACTGTTCCCATTTGAAACGCATAATAAGTAATATAAATCAGCATAATTATTATTGAAATGAAAGGCTGATTTAGATTATTTTTAATGACAAGTCTGTCATACATACTTTCAAACATTTTTGTGTAGCTAATTGGATAAAAAGATGTGTTCAACACATTTTAAAAGTTTATGATAAAGTATATTACTGAGTTTCATTTAACCATGTGTGAATTAAAATACTTCAACCACCTTAAAATTGCCAATATGCATTATTAATAAAGCATTAAAATATCGGTTATGCCTTAAAATTTCAATGGTAATTAATTCCAGTTCCTTAAGGTTTTAAATTTAAAATCTTTAAAATTTTTATAGTCAAGCAAATAATTAAATTATGGAAAATGAATAAATGTTAAGCACTCATATAGTTCCACTTACCAAATATTAGCAAGGAATGTTTCAGGTATTGTCCCCATTTTTGGCTGTCAGTCAA
>CM060950.1:102387596-102400096 GCA_030765055.1 Mantis religiosa
TCTCTGCCCAAAATTAGAATTAATTAATTTTAAAAATTGTGGTTCTTTAATTATTTAATATTTCCTTTTAACTTATTACTCTGTTATTAATTGTACCATAAACTGAGTTGGCTTTAATAATTCTGTTCAGTGTCTCTTGCTATCTTTTCCTCACTTACCAGCACTTACAAGTATTCATAAATATCTATCTGTTTCAAAAGCTTGCCATTACAGGTTATTATGCCCTCTTCATCCTCTTTTCTTACACGTAATATTTTACTTTTATCTGTATTTAATTCTAGTCCTTTTCTGACCAGCTCCTCCTTGCATTCTGCTCTTGCTATCTGTAAATTACACTTGTCATTGACAATTAATGCAATGTCATTGGCATATATCAACAACTGAGCCCAAACTAGTCTTTAATTCATATATCCGACTATTGTTCTTGCTAATTTTCTTTTACAAATTTTCCAGATTTTATCCACCACATTTATAAACACTAATGGGTTAAGACAGTATCACTGTTTAAATTCTTTATAACAGAAAAGATTCTGAAACTTATTCATCTAGTCTGTGTATTCCTTTCACTTCATGGTATACTTAATGTACTGTTCTCTCTAGATATAAAGTCAAATGCTACCTCAAATCCAAGGTTTTCATTATATCCCATATTCAATCCCTTCTCCATTATTACTTATGAGGAAAATGGTCCTGGGTTTATCTACCTTCTCAAAACACTGCTTGTTCTTCCTCCATATCCTGTTCTGCTTGTTTTCTTAAACTTTTTTCAAATATTCTAGTATATAATTTATAAACTACTGATGATGAAGATATTGTTTTGGCACCAATAAATAGATACACAATAATAACATTGTTAAATTTAAAAGCAAAAGATGAAATCCCACCAAACAATTGTTCCGGAATATACCAAATAAAATATAAGAATTATAAAATAGTTTACATAGGACAAACCAAAAGAAACCTTTTTTTTTTTTTTTTTGACTTGCTGTTGCCTTTTAAGTTTATTAGGCAACCCATCATCTTTATTTCATCCATATGATCCAAATACATAGTATACTTCAACAGGTTTAACAAATACAATCTGTACATAATATTAAAATAATAAAATATAATAAAATATGCAGAGGGTACCTTTACTATTTAAGCTTTAATTTAACCTTTTATACTCATCTATAGAGTAGACTGGGTTTTCTACAAGGTACTTTTTAATTGCTTTAAGTTTAATTTTTTCTTCTGTTATCTGTTTTATGTGATTCGGTAAATGATTGTACAATTCTTTAGATTTACTTTCAATATTTTTGTTACTTAATGTTCCTCTTAATCTGTTTAAAAAATAATTTTGTTTTGTTCTTGTGTTATGTGTATGTATGTACATGTTTTTATTTTGGTTGCTAGAATTTTTTGTTACGTATTTAATGCACTCATATATATACAATGCTGTAAATGTTAGTATATTTAATGTTTTATAGACATTTCTACACGAATCCTTCCTTTTTAATCTACAAATTATTCTGATGGCATATTTCTGGAGTCTTAATATTCTTACCATTGCTTTTTTCTGTACATTTCCCCATAATACCACCCCATAGCATAAATGAGAGTGTATGACTGCATAGTAAATTTGCTTTAGAGTTTCTCTGTCCATTTGTTGTGCTGCCTGTTTTAAAATATATAATCCCATATTTATTTTCTTTACTACTTTTTCAATGTGTTGTTTCCAATTTAGTTTGTTATCTATTATTAGTCCAAGGAAGTTAGTTTTTGTTACTTCGAGTATTTTTTTATTATCTAATGTTAGTTGTATTTGTGATTGTGTTTCTTTGTTTAAGGTGATTTGCATCCATTCTGTTTTGCTTGTATTTATTACCATGCCTAGTTTTCCTAACTCACTACTAATTTTTTCAAGTATAAGATTGGATTTATTTTGTACTTCACTTTCCGTTTTTCCATTTACTATGATTGTGGTGTCATCGGCATATCCAATGGCCAATTCCCCTGCATCTACTACTGTTTTGAAAATACTGTTTATATAACCATACCTATAAACCATACAGTTGTAGTCACTACAATGCATTATTTTAAGATTTGTATTACCTCACACACTGGTTGCTTTTTTAGATTCCTGGATGCCACTGAACTCTTTATGACTAGATATTTTCAACTGGATTTAAAATATTTATAAGGGGGTCACTGTCATAGACCAGTTTTGCATAAAGCATGAACTACTGTCATACCACATTTCATTTAAATATATGCCATTTTAAACTTGCACATGAAGATAAGCGATTTGACTCAAATATTTATACCTCCACGCAATAATTTCATTAAACTCATCCCTTATACATTTCCATCTCTAATACATCTTGTAAAATAGCAATTTAGTTTTACTTAATTACTTTTTAATTGGAATGCTTTTGCTAGCAGTATCGACTAATGTGATTTTTCTGGCCCTCATAATTCCCACACCAGCTGTATCTGTAGTTAATTTATTCAAATTTCTCCCTGATTTTCAATTACAGTTTTTCAAAATTGTCTAAAATTCACTAACAGATGAACACTGTTTACTGAGTTTGCTCTCTCTCCCTATAATGCCCCTTTTCTTGTCTGGAGCCCCAGCCGACAACTGTGTTGAGAGATTAACTATGATGGTGATGATAATGATGATGACGATGACGATGATGGCTACGATGATGATCACAACGATGACTATGACGAATTCAGTGAGCTTTTGTCCATTTGTATTCTTTCCAGCAATATTCATCAATCATAGAAGCATTCCAATGTCCTTGATATCTTTTCTCCGTGGCATGAATGTTCTGATGAAGTCTCCCACCCTGCTCATCACTGACTGCTCTGAGAATTTCAGTGAAGAAGTCTAAATGTGGTTTAAGAAGGTGAAGTTTCAATCTCATCAGAGAACCCAATTATTTTAACTTCTAAAGCATGATATGGACAATGTTCTGTAATCTGCATCCTTTCTATTCCCCAAAAATTTGAAAACTACATCTTTGAATGCAGTCCATGCCTCCTTTTCATCATATGTCAGTGTAGCAACAAATCTAGATTAATTTTCAGATGTCTAGTACAGCACCTTCTTTGAGTTTTGGCTCTGACAAATGGGGAAACCATTCACACAAACATTTGAAACATCTCCCAGTTTTTGGGAGTGCCTTTACAAATTGCTTCATAATACATAACTTAATGTGGAGGGGGGGAGTAATATTATTTCACAATTGAGAAGATTATAAATCACAAAACAGCTTTGGTTCCTGGATTAAGAGTTTGGTCAGTTTTGTCTCAGATGAGGTGTTGTTCTTGGGCTCTGCTTGCCCACTTAAACAGAAAACATGGGTGCTTTGTATATCCTTTCTGCCGGTCAGGTACCATGTATATAGCCTTCAAGTCCCCACAGAATGAGTGTTATTCTTTTGTGAGAATCAGTTGTATGTTTCCAATGACCAATTGGCACTCATACATACTAACAACCATAAAAGAACAGCTTTTAGGTTTATTTTACTGGAATCAATGTATAATCTCCAAGCTCCTTTTTCATGCTCTATTCCAAATTCAGGCATTAATACAGGTATATCAGAAAAAATAACAACTGACCTTCCTGTTTGAAGTAAGATGTAAACTGCAATCGTCTTTCTAGAGAATGTACCTTCAGCCAGGAAATTCTTTTCTTTTGATCTAGATGCAAGTATTAGTGTTCTTTTTAGACCTAAATCTCTTGCAAGATCACTGAGTTCAGATTGAGTTAACAACTCATAGTTTGGATTTATATTAAACTTGTAATTAGGATCTGCTTCATTTGAATCAGCTGGATCATTACTATCAGTTAATATGTTTGTAGGAGCACTGTCTCCGGAGGTTGAGATATTAAAATGCCTGGACCATGAGGAATCAGATGGATAGCAGATGGAAAGTTTGGGCACAAAATGCTCTTCGTTTTTGGAATTATAGCCACTAAAATCAGTGCAAAAAAAGGTAAGTGGTTTGTTTGCTCTCAGCATACCATTGAAATGTTAAATCGGAAACTGTTTTCATTTCCTTTGACCACTTCCTTAAGCCTTCTATACACATGTAGTAAACTTTAATGCTGAAATATGCTAAGTACACACCTTTCTAAAAAGTCTATTATGTTTTGTTGATGTTTATATATTATATACTTGCTGTAAGTATAACAGAATAAATTTGGAAAATTCACACAACCATTAGTTGCCATACTGACAACACAAACTAATATTGAGCCTTTCTGAAATTTTGGAAACTTTGTACTCAGGTTAAGTCACTCAACACTACTACTCTTTGATATCATGTTATTGATGATTATTGTTTTTAGGTAATACAACTTGTAGTGGTATAGTTTCCCATAATGGAAAACAAAAGTACTTTAATGATTTCCATAAGCACACCATTAGCTCTGAACCACAAATAAAAATTGTGAAGAAACTAATGTAATACACACTTTTTATGTTTATTTTCAAGTTCAGCATGCTAAAATACATAAGGGACAACGTGGAATATTTATAAAAGTTTTTCTAGTGATTAACCTGCATAATTTAAGTAAAACATATGATTGCCTAGCATTGCTGCTTTCTCTATAATTCCCTTATAATTATAATTAAAGACTTCCTTAATAGTTAATTAGATAGTTTATGTCTTTCTGTGTTTGTGTGTGTATCTGTTTTTTTGTTGTTTTTTTGGTGTAATTTATGTCCTTCAACGTTTAGTCATATCGGACGATGAATGAAATTGGTGAAATGATGCTCAAATGAGTCCGGGGTTCTTGGAGTTTAGAGCTACCTGATATTCATCTTTAAGGATAAGGGAAAACCTCGTAAAAAGCCTTAACCAGGTAACTCACCCAGAAAAACCTCGTAAAAAGCCTTAACCAGGTAACTCACCCAGACCAAGATTCGAACTCGGGACCTCTTGAACGTGAGGCAGACACGCTACCATCTATGCTACCGAGGCGGGTGTGTGCGCCGTGTGTGTGCGTGTGTGTGTGTGTGTGTGTGTGTGTGTACGCTGCGAGTTATTAAAAGATTTATTAATGTTAATAAACAAAAGCTTTCACAGCCTTTAGCCCAGAATCTTTTATTGAACATTTATTAATGTATTGCACATTACAAGCACCTTACCACAGCATTGTATTATAATTTCCCAAAGAAAACTGAGAAGCTACATGTTCATTTTCAAGATATACCATAATTCTCTTACGTAAGTAAATCAAGTTCCCTGAGGGTTACATCCTGCATTTCATTTGGAAGTTGAATGGGAATGAACTTAGCCATAACATCAGTTTTCCCCCATTGAACATGTTTCATGTTCATCAAATGTCCAACTTTAAAAATAGGCCAGGAATCAGAAAAATGTAGGTTAGATGCGTGAACAACTGGAATACCCCTGAATAGTCTTCTTTCTGCATTCTGATTGCCTGAAATCTATAAAAATACAATTAATTAGTTATAGCATTTACATCTTACACCATACTTTATTATATTTATTGGACTAGACTGATTATCCTTAGCTAAGCAGTTTTATTAAATAAAACCACTAACCATGAAGTGTGTATTTATTTGATAAGAATCCATACCTTAGTTTTTTTTTATTTTTTTTAAATTTATTTATTTTTTATTGTTTTTATTTTAACTAAGCCAGCATAATTGAGTGTGAAGTTGTTCAGCCCTGGCTCTGTACCAGTCATACTCACTTTTACAGTAGATCCTTATTTCTAAACAGCTAATTATAAGAATGCGGGTTCCCTATTAATTCTGTTCACTGTCCATAACCACTATTTTTTAACTTTGTCCAAGAATTACCCAATCTTCTTACTATCTTTAACAAACATTTCAGCTATACCTATATTCCTATCTAACTTAAACCATTTTTTATTAATGAACTCTTTCCTCCAAATTTCTGTCCCTTTGCACTAAAATATATATATATATATATATATATATATATATATATATCTTAGTTATAAACATATGGTAGTTGGTTTTTTGCCATTACATGACTTATTTTTTAATTTTTGAGGGACTAATTTTGGGAGCAGTTACTTCCATTTTCAATCTGGACGGTGCAATAGTTGTTGGTTGTAGTTGCCTGCAATCTTCTCTCTGGTGGTGGAATAATGAACATGTTTACTAAATTGTCAATTGGTAGTATTTCAATATTTATTAATGGGTCTTTCTAGATGTTCTCCCAAGTTGTGAGTTAATTATGGTTTATCACGCTTTTTAATAATTTTTAATAATTTCAGAATTATTATTATTATTATGGCCGATAGCCACAACATACAGCATGTGAAAACACTGTGATTAATTAGTACATTTCAAAATCCTACCAGTCAACAATTTAGTAAAGAAGGTCTTTGTTCCACCAGCAAAGAGATGACTGCAGGCAAGTACAACCAATGACAGTCAGACATTTAAGGCAGAAAATGGAAGCAACTGCTCTCAAAATTAGTCCCTCAAAAATTAATTTGGACGCCATTGTTACTAAATTCCTAAAAACATCATTTAATCCCTATCTTAGTTCCATTATTGTTACCCCTCTACTAGTAACAGAAATTCTACAGCATTGAATGGTAACAAGGGTGACTCATCATCCCAATATTTTATTTTAAATTGGTGGTAACCATACAAAACTTAACAGTGAAAATTAGTCCACTGTCAGGTATTAATACTCTTATTAACATAGGGACTCTTTAGATTAATTTAATAACAGCACATACAAATTTATTTTCTATGATCATTGTTTGCCAGGTCTGTCAAATTTTACACAAGCTCCTTTCACTTATCTGTTTTAATCTCTAAAGAATCAATGGATCTTTGCTTATTACTGCAGTTTTGTGGGTCTCTGTTCTTGATCTTGGGGCTCCTTTGTTATTTTGGTTCCCAGAGGCGATATTTCATTTTCAGACAGCTGCTATAACAAATTATTTTATAGGTGCCTCTGAATGTGTGCTGAAGCAAGTTAAAATTCAAGATTCTTTAAAAGTTCTTTTCTTTTCATCTTTTGCTGTAACTTCAGTAAGATAAATGGAAGGATCATATTGCTACCTGTCCAAAATTCCATAAAACAAATGTACCGACCAGGTCCTGTATTCCTTAAATAGAATACAGATGTACATTCTGTAAAAAATATTTACACCTTCTTTTATAAAATTCTACATTCTCTAGGATCATCATCATCATCATCATCATCATCATCATCATCATCATCATCATCATCATCATCATCATCATCATCATCATCATCATCATCATCATCATCATCATCATCATCATCATCATCATCACCACCACCACCACCATCATCATCATCATCATCATCATCATCATCATCATCATCATCATCATCATCATCATCATCATCATCATCATCATCATCATCTATTATTATTATTGTTATTATTATTATTATTATTATTATTATTATTATTATTATTATTATTATTATTATTATTATTATTATTATTATTATTATTATTATTATTATTATTATTATTATTATTATTATTATTATTATTATTATTATTATTATTATTATTATTATTATTATTATTATTATTATTATTATTATTATTATTATTATTATTATTATTATTATTATTATTATTATTATTATTATTATTATTATTATTATTATTATTATTATTATTTTATTATTATTATTATTATTATTATTATTATTATTATTATTATTATTATTATTATTATTATTATTATTATTATTATTATTATTATTATTATTATTATTATTATTATTATTATTATTATTATTATTATTATTATTATTATTATTATTATTATTATTATTATTATTATTATTATTATTATTATTATTATCATTATTATCATCATTATCATCATTATCATCATTATCATCATTATCATCATTATCATCATTATCATCATCATTATCATCATTATCATCATTATTATCATTATTATCATTATTATCATCATTATCATCATTATCATCATTATCATCATTATCATCATTATCATTATTATTATTATTATTATTATTATTATTATTATTATTATTATTATTATTATTATTATTATTATTATTATTATTATTATTATTATTATTATTATTATTATTATTATTATTATTATTATTATTATTATTATTATTATTATTATTATTATTATTATTATTATTATTATTATTATTATTATTATTGTTGTTGTTGTTTGTTGTCCTTTTTGTTGTTATTGTTGTTGTTATTCCAGTGTACTAGAATTTGGTACTGAAAGAATTTTTTACATGCCAGTAAATCCACTGATATGGAGCCGACACTTTCAAGCTCACTTAAAAACAATCAGTCTGGAACCAAATTTGAGCCCATGACCTTGGGATTAGTAGGTCAATGTGCAACCTGCTTATAACAACTAGACAATCTAAGAGGTTTTACTTTTTTTTATGTGTGTGTGGTTTGATCAACATTAGGAGCTGCGCACATAGTAAGCAAAACAAAAGTGCCATCTCCCATTTTTAGGAGTGAAGGTTTCTAGTTTTGCTTTTTATCTGTTTTTTTTTTTTTATATTTTTTTACCTGTACACAAATTCTTGCAAACAGAGCTTTTCCAAGATATGTTGGGTGATTTCCATTTGTCTTTCTATCCTTCTTTCATATATGAAATAGTATCTATCATGTAATACAATCTGATATCATTCATGGTGTTTTTCATGCTATATTTATCCATCTTTGATGCAATATATGCATTGAAAATGCATTTGCCACAAAATCCTGAAAGCTGCTAGTTAATTGCTACATACTTATGAGAAGAATAACTTGTCTGGCAATTGGTTATAAAAGTTGTCCAGAAATCACAAATAAATGAAAACTTATCTCATTTATTTCTCTTTGTCATATCATCAAATCTCAGATAGTTTATCAGAAATTTGAATGTTATATGAAGCGTAACACGTTTGCACACTGGTAAGTCAAACTACATTTCTTCAATGTAGACGTGCCCTAACTACTTTCTGCTATCTGACTTATTAAGTTACTAAAGTATAGCTATATTCTTTACCTGCTATATGATCAACAAATCCTGCACTGTGGCGAAGTGGACTGGAGCATTCATCTCTGGCTCACTGCCACGAATGTTCCCAAATTCAGTCCCACCCTTGGAAGGTTGCAGATTCTTAATCCCAGGTATAGGACCAGTGCCCACTCAGCATCATAAGGCATTTGAGAAATTGCAATAGGTAGCGAATCCCAGTCAAGAATGCCAACTTTCTGGCTGGGGGTGCCGAGATGCTAATATCGATCTCCATATTGGTTGGAGCCTTGCATCAGTGGATATGAGGCCAGCTTTGGGGTTGGCAGGCTCAGGCCTATCTTGGACTATTGAGCTATGGATTACTTATATCATCAACAAACCTTTGGTCAGAATATGTGCATCTTTTCCTTGGATTTCCTCATTTGTATAAGCTACAGTCATCTGAATAATACTTTCATCTAATGGTACTTTGAGGGCATCTAGCAGTTGTAAACAAGTTTACAATGTTCCAACATTGAGTTTTGTTTTTCTTAGATGGTTCTTTAGACCATAAAAATCCATTTTTATGTTTTATTGCATTGTTTTTAATAGCTTCTCATAATTTGTAACACCTGAGGTTGCAGCTTTGATTTCAGAATTAAATTTAGCTGCTATTTCTAAATTATTTTCTTCACTTAAGGATAGGTCATGTGTTTCTAAAACTCTTCTCTCAAAGTCTTCAAGCCTTATGTCTATGACATATATAGATCTTGTACTTGAAAACTGAGTCAGTAAATTCCACCTATGTACATGGTAACACTCCAAGGATTATTCATTCTTGAATAGTGGCTAATGGTAGCTTGTTATCAGCATGATGATCAGTAACAGATTTATGCAACAATGACAGGAATAAAGAAAGAGACATGACAGAAAAATAAAACCATGATATCCAGCTTCACAAAAGAAACAAACTTTCTGGGGTGATGAATCACCCAGTTACCATTGGAGGGTTAAGGCTGTAATGTGAAAGATACTTTCTACATTTTTAAATAAACAGTAAATCACTGAAAAAATAAAATTATCTATTTATTTCACCATACTAGTATTAAAAAATACGTTTATTGATTACTTACTTTATTTTGTTTCCTTCCTGAAACATAATTAAAACTTGAACTCCGAACACTGGATGAAGTGCTTGGCCTAAGTAAAGTTCTATTATGTTTCTTTTCACATTCAAAATAAACTCTCCTTAATTTAGTTCTTTCAGTAGACTTATTTCTAAAAAGAAACAAAATAAAAGTGGTTAGTGGGACCAAGAACTTTCACCTAACAATATTTCTCTATTCCAAGAAAAGTAAAAGGACATTCAGATAATTCAGTTATTCATTGCAAAAACAAATTATGTATATTTTATAACTAATCAGCATATGTGGAGTGCTACATTATTGATTTTATCAAATTTTATATGTTGGCTACTTTACTTTCTAAGTTTTACTTTATTCTACTTAACTGTAATAGCTAGCAAAACTATGATGTTAAGTATTCACATTCATCAGACATGTTTAGCATAAACGTATTACATTGCTACCTATAGATCAAGAAGATGTATCAGAAATGTAATATCCTTTACTTTATTCTGTTGTTTAAGGACTATGATACAATGAAGCACAAAATTTATTAGCTTAAAACATAAAATGCAATCAATAATGCTTTATTTTTTTGCAAAATAATTTATTGATCTCAAAATATTTTAACATACTGCTTTAAAATGTTGTTAGTTTATTTGCTGGCAAAATAATTTATTAATCTCAATATATTGTAACATACTGATTCAAAATGCCAGCATGGCTTTGGGCGAATTGATCAAGTAACTCAGAAAATTGGCCAACCTAAATTCGCAAAATCAGCATTGCAAAAATAGATTTTATACTGGAATAGTGGTTTTGAACTTTGATGGGGCTTCCCTATGTATATGGATCCAAAAGTTCCTTAAAATTACCTTTATTTAAAGAGTCCTCGCTTTCATTATGTCCACGAAATGTCATTTCTTGTCTACTTCCCTAATGGGATATTGCATGAAAAGCCTGTTAAACTTAACGTTCTCATTGTATTTTACAGTATATAGACGTGAGCTTTCCCGGAGAGCCTCTACAATTTTGTCAACATTTTCCCAGCTCCTTCAATTTGACACATTTGTGTTCCTCATATTAACGAGTCTTAAATTTCCTGGTGTATTTTGAAGATACTCCGCCACAAAGTTTTTCTAAACATAGCACTGGTTTTGGCCTACCAACATTTACTACGTCACTTTTGTCATCATTTTTCCATAAAGAAAAGGGTGTTTGGAGAACGGAACACACCAAGTCGTGTGTTGGATTCCTTGCAAATCCTTTAAATATGAAAAATTAAATACTTCAAATATCACACAATAATCACCGATCACATAAAACATTACCATTTTACACAGGATGCAAACTGATAATAAACTAGCACATGTTACACGGGGCTTACTTCAAGTGGGTTACCACTCCCACCAACATATTTCTTTTCAAGTAAACGAAAAAGTATGAAGAAGGTCCTGTATTGTGTTGGCAACACGAGTTGGTGCAGAATATAAGGCTTCTATGAATCGAATCAGTAGCCATGGTAACCAGCAATGCATTCTGCCCCTCCAACCTCTCCGCCCCACCACATGTGTTATGGTCACCTTGGCCGTTTAATAACGAATCAATAGTCAGGAAGTAAGCTATAAAAAGCTGCATTATGTAGCGGCATTATAAATGCACGGGCACCAAGAGAGCGGCTCCATTACAAAATATAATTTGGAGAACTTTTATAAATGAGAATTAAATGCTATAACATAAAACATAACCATGTAGGTTATTAAAAAACAAGTAGGTGACTCGGTGATTCAAATGCATCAAGGAAGATACGCCCCTGTCAAAATGTTGTGTGTATTAAGACACTCCAAGGACAAAAAAAGGAAAGCACCCCTCTCAAAGTGTATGGTTGTGGAAATCCTTATCATTTCCATGATAGATACAAAATGGTGCCTTAAGATGCATGTCTTTATCTTTGTTTTCTTGTCATCTTTCATACTGAGTCCCAGCTACTGAATGTGCACTGACAACCAAGTGCTTATAAGCAGGCATATAGCAATAAGGCCTACTGGACTGCCTCTGTAGAATGTCTGCCTCACCTTCAAGAACTTCTGAGTTTCAATCTTGGTCAGAGTGAATTATCTGGATAAGATTTCTTCTGAGGTTTTTGGGTAACTCCAAGCTCTATGGATCCTGGGCTCAATTGAGCATCATTTGACCCATTTCATTCATCATCAAATATGGCCTACTTTGGAGAATGTAAATTTAAAAAGGTAAATAAATCCTTCTGAGGTTCACATCCAGAATATTATTTTATTTTTCATAAAAGCATAATGTTTACTACACTTATAATGATATAATTTCCAATTGCTAGAGCTTTTTGATGTCAACA